>JARGCV010000195.1:1975000-2484202 GCA_034064705.1 Bothrops alternatus | reverse complement strand
GCTCAGGCCCTCGGCAGCTAATTACTCCAGCGCGTGTCCGAGTCTGGTGCAGGATGGTGAAAAAAAGCTGGAGGGGTGGGGTGGGGGGCTGGAAATAACTGAATGCCAGCTGTCCTGACACTTCCACTCATGTCAATAGGAGAAGCTGAAGGAAAGGGGAGGGGAGGGAACAGGGAGGAGAAGGGAGGGGAGGGGAGGGGAGGAACAGGGAGGAGAAGGGAGGGGAGGGGAGGAGAGGGAACGGGAAGAGAAGGGGAGGGGAGGGGAGGAGAGGGAACAGGGAAGAGACGGGGGAAGAGAAGGAGAGGAGAAGAGAGGAGAGGAGAGAGAGGGAGAGGAGAGGAGAGGAGAGGAGAGGAGAGGAGAGGAGAGGAGAGGAGAGAAGAGAAGAGAAGAGAAAGAGAAGAGAAAGAGAAGAGAAGAGAAGAGAAGAGAAGAGAAGAGAGAGAGAGAGAAGAGAAGAGAAGAGAAGAGAAGAGAAGAGAAGAGAAGAGAGAGGAGAGGAGAGGAGAGAGTGAGAGGAGAGTGAGGAGAGGAGAGGAGAGGAGAGGAGAGGAGAGGAGAGGAGAGGAGCGGAGAGGAGATTTTTTTTTTAGCTCTTTTTGGCTCCCTAGGCATGGCAACCTCAATTCTTAGCCTTCCATTTTCATCCTTATCACTCATATTTGGATTTGTTTGTCCTGTAGTTGCTGGTGTTGTTTGACCTCTCCAATCAGCCTCATTTTTTAGAGCATTTCTTTTATCCCCTTTGATGCAAACAGATTTGCCAACTTCTGTGTTTCAACAATGGCTTGTTTAGGATTAAAATATTATTCATTTATTTTATTAATCAAATTTTGTAGGACCATCCATCTGAACTTTAGTTCCCTTTTATTATTAAGTTTTTTTTTTCTCCCTCAGTCTTGGAGGAAATAGATCCTAAGTGTTAAAAGAGCCATTTTAATTTAAACCTGTCATCTGTATTGTTTTGAGATGTTATTCTAAAGCAGGTTCAGCTGGTTTTATTTCACATCACATATTACAATAGCTGCGGTTGTTTTCTACATAGTCTTGAGTTACTAACTCAGTTTCTACTTACTCTGAGTAAGTTAGCTGTGAGAAGCCCTGCTGGAATGCAGGAGACAGGAAGCCACCATGGGCTAATTCAGTCTCATTAATTACAATGGGATTCTTGCTGTAAAGTTAATTTAATTGGAAATGAACTCATGAATTCTAGGGGCATGCTGCTTAGTAAGGCAGTGTACAAATACATACATTGAATAAACCCCAACATATTATAAAAGGACTGTTTGATATATCAATAAAGCATTCATCAGGTTCTGTTTAATGAAAATACATCAAGTAATTACACTTATTAACATCCTACACTATGGTTTGTACTTTACAGCAAGCCTGGTGGCAAAGGTTAAATGGAGGGATGATTAAATATCAAATCCTTTTTCCTGTTAACATACATTCATTCATTCATTCATTCGTTCATTCATTTATTCATTCATTATATTTTATACACCAGTCCATCTCATTGGCAAGAAACTCTAAGCGGCTTACAACAATATATAAACAGTAGAAAACAATAAACACATTAAAAACATTAAGAGTTAAGATATTAAAATGAATCAAACACTAGAACATAGAATAATAAGGTTGGAAGAAATCTTGGAGGTCTTATAGTCCAACACACACACCCCTGCTCAAAAATAAAAAAGAGACCAACTGCAAACAGGGTGGAAGTAGCATCTTCTCCTAATCTAAAGTTTAAACTTTGGATACATTATCTTCAGAATTATGTTTTCCAGTTGGCCTGTTATTAGCCCTGTGCTCAGCATGGAATCCATCCCCTGTGCCATTGGCAATCCTCATCACCAACTTTTTTCAAGAATTACACAGTGCTAGTGTGCTGCATATTTCTAGGCATGATTTAAATTAGAGATGTAAGACTCACTGGTATTTGCAAATTATGGTCTCTGGCTTCGCCTCTCTTCCTCCAGGGAGAGATAAAATAAGGAGAAGAAACAAGCGGAAGATAAGGAGGCAGCCTTCTTGCATTCCTACTGAATGTCTTTCTCTGCCTAACACCTGTTGATAATTATTTTATTAGTATTTCTTTAAAAGGGTCAGTTTTAAAGGCAAACACCTCCCCAAGGCACTTGCATGATGAAATTTTTCTACCATAAAATGGTATGGAGCCTCATCAGGAAAGAGCTACAATCAGTAGAATTAGCAAAACTCAGCAATTATCATTTGCTCCCAATCAAAACAGGACTAAAATGCCAGCCAGTAATTGAGTAGACCTCTGCCTATTCCTAAATTACAAAATTCAGCATGGCCAAGCATGAAGGATACTGGAAAGAGTAGTCCCAGGGAGAGTTACAAGTTCCCCCAACCCCGATCCTAAAACAAGACTGCTGCTGAGGAAATCCTGGCTGAGGAATTCTGGGAGTTGAAGTCCACAAGTCATAAAAGGCCCAAGGTTGAAGACCCCTGGTATAGGCAAACCACTCGTCACTCTCTTAAACTATTGGCGTGCTTCAAAGACCTCTTTCATCAAAGTTCAAACCACACATGGATTTCTTTTTCCCTCCCAGTCAATCTTGATTAATGTTCTTCTGCGTCAATCATTATAAATCCCCCACCTTCTAGCTGGCATCAGGACAGGCATGGATGGGGGTCTGTTTTATCAGCAGATGAAAGACCAGGCCACCTTTCCTTGGCAGCCATCATCGGTGCCAAAGTCAGCGTGGCAAGTTATGTCCATCTTAATGGGCTTCTAGTTAAGCCTTGGCATGAGAAGATCCTCCGTGGCCGTGTGATAGACTCACAAATCTATTTTTGGTTCCACAAGCATCTGAGAGATCATTAAGTGACTCCGAATCGATTCCTTGAATTTAGATGTGTGGGCAGTAGGAGGGGGGGAACTAAAATAAGACTGAAGACTGTTGAAACTTCCCGGACATTAATAACCAAGAACCACTAGAAATAACCATGGCAACAAACAGCCGCTAAGTACAGTACAATCACCCTGATTACCATAGAATTAACACAAAGCAAATGTTTATTTTCCAAAATATGCATATTATGAAAGCGATGAGCACATTGGTAACTATCCTAAATTACAGAGTAGGGGGCCGAAAACAGCAAATGTTCTACTCTGGACGTGTTTGCTCTGATTTGTGTGAAGAATGTATTTATAAATGCAGCATTTTTGCTCTCGACGGGTTTCTGCTAATTTGACAGCTGAATCTCTCTTGCCTAGACTAGTTGCCTTGCAGATAATTAAAACCTGTGGTGCTTGTTGGCATCAGACTTGACTGAAGCAGGGTGGTCACCAAAGGCTGAAATCTTCATTCAGAGCAAGGTAAAGGGCAGGAGAGCATCTAGAACTGCAGAATTGTTGCCTTCTAGCCCCAGGGCTGGTCACACAAAATTGCGGTCTTGCTAGACATAGGCTAACAATCACACACATATGACTGATACCGATCTGACCTGACCGTGTTTCTTTGTGGCCATTGAGCTTAATAATGTCTGCGGCTATCAGGGAAGGGCATCAAAGTTGACCATCATCAGGTCCTCAGACGGAGCACATGATTAACATCTCTAGAGCACGTGGGCTTCGGGTTGCAGATCTTGGGAGCCACAACCTACCATGGGTGCAGGGAATTTGGCACATTCCAATATTGCTAAACTATATCTCTCAAATTGCAGAGCGAGTGGGGAGGGCTTCACGGAGCTGCAATTCAACAGCAACAAGAGGGCAACAGACCACCCATGTTATTCACCAAAGCTCCAGAGGGCAGGACAAGAAATGGTTGGAAATTGATCAAGGAGACAAGCAACCTGGAATTAAGGAGAAAGTTCTTGACAGTGAGGACAATTAACCAGTGGAACAGCTTGCCTCCAGAAATCATGGGTGCTCCATCACTGGAGGTTTTTAAGAAGAGACTGGACATTCACCTGTCTGAAATAGTATAGGTTCTCCTGCTCAAGCAGGGGGCTGAATTAGAAGACCTCCAAGGTCCCTTCCAGCTCTATTCTATTCAACTCCTTGAAGGCAAGGATCCTTATTCCATCCCCGATAAATGATTGTCCAATCTTTTCTTGGAAATCTTTGGCAGAAGCCTTGAGATATCAGCTTACAAAATGGCCTATCCTGGAGTGACAGGCTTAAAATTTCATGGAGATGAAAAAGAGTGGAGAAATTGTCAAAACTGCCTTTGGGAAAGAGATATCTAATGTTGCTAAACCGATTGAAAAGAAAATGCACATGTTTGGACGGGAAGAGTGATTAATTTTGGGAATGGCAGATGGATGGAGTGGGCTACAGGGCAGCCCTAAGCGAGGAGTTATATTTAGGTCATCAAGTCAGCTGAAGGAGTAAAACTAAAGGATGGAATGGGAAGACAGGGATGTTTAATTAATTGTACAATCTGACAAATGTACTGAAAGCTGCTTTGATAAGAAAAGAGGCAATGTCAGAAAATATAGCTTGCATTTTCATCAATCCAAAGAGCAAAAATTGCAGAAGATGGATCATCTAGAACAGGGGTGTCCAAACTTGGCAACTTTAAGACTTGGGACTTCAACTTGCAGAATGCAACCCATGCTGGCTGAGGAATTCTGGGAGCTGAAGTCCACAAGTCTTAAAATTACCAAGTCTGGAGACCCCTGATCTAGAAGGTGAAAAGGACACTTGGCCTCAGAAGTCCGATCAAAATAACTGTGCTGTTTAACTTTAAGCTGGACTGCTGTGAAATTTAAAGGAAAGATGCTCAGATCAGTTGAAGTCTAGGCATTAGTTTAGGAAAGTAGGTATAATAATTGCATTCCTTTTTTATTTATGCATTTTTAAAATGTTGAAAAAGCTGCCAAAGTTGATGTTGGCAACTTTCTTGACATGTGTGTATTTTCTTTATGTAGAGAGCTTTGTACAGAAAATTCCTTGAAAGAGTTTTTTTAATCCAAATACCATGAATACTTCTTGTTTTCTTTCTTTGGGTGTGTTTTCTAAATACGCTCTCGCTTATTTCAACTCATTTTTCCCAAATGCAGACCCTTTGGTGAAAATTTTATTTGTATGATTTATATGACTGCCCATCTTAAATAGGCAACATTGGGCAGTTGTGTTAGGGACCAATCCAAAGTGGAGTTTTATATCTTCAAAGAGAAAATCACCCTATATCTTGGCAAATTTTGCAGCAGCCAGACTGCCCCTCCTGCAAACGTGGACTACTATAATATTTAAATCTGCAATGTTTCCTAAATAACGGGAAGTCAAAATCCCTCTCAATCTATTGCAAATCATCCTGTGAGCTATCATTCTTCTTCTCCTGCTTTGTCACATTAAAATAAATTCTGATATTATTTGAAAGCTGTTTGGCAGCTATCCATATAGTTCTTTTATGCTGCAGAAATTCTGATGGCTGTGAACATCATAAAGTCAGTACTGAAGGCAATGATAGTGCAACTAACAGATCATGCCATTGTTATGAAGGCTTTGTACAAAAATATTTTAAATATACTAGCAATGAAGATAATCTTTGTAATGATCAAAAGCAGTCCAAAAAAGAACATTGGTGTAATTACATTTCAAGAAGTGTCTTGGATTACAAGCATTGAAAAGGTATAGAATTTCATATTTTTATTCTTTTTTTTTAAAAAAAAACTTAATTTATACTGTTGGGAAGCCATCAATGAAAACCTGGGTTGTTTTTCTTGCTCTGTCAGGGCAGGCACTTCCTCCATTGATTTTTTTTCTCGAAAAAGTTTCCAACACTCTGATTTATTCTATGGAGTTGGCTGAGTAGATCTATATTTCCAAGACTTTGCTAAAGCAACATCTATAAAACATGGAGAGAAAACATATTGCTTTATCTCTCAAAAGGGAAATATATCCCTTTTCTGCAGCTTCTTGTAACACTGTTCCAGTTCAGATCTTTAAAGATATAATGGATGAATGGAGATGTTCTCCGATTCTATTGTAGCAAAAGAGCCATATTGCAAATAAAGCTCTGATTTGCAGAAATGTGGTCTCACTCCATTCATCGGTTAGTTCATTCGCATGATTTTTCATACATTCCTCTTTTTTCTCTCCAAAATACTGTTACTCAAAGGCTACACGCCTGAATGAAATGATCTGTGAAGCTCAAGACGTTCTGCTTATGATTATAAGATTGCACTGAATGCATATTGTAACTCCATACAGATAAGACCAAACCCTAATAAGATACATTTAATCTGACCTCTCCCGTATGTCCGTCAAGAACATTTAGTCATCCTATTATTACTTCCTTCTTCTGAGCTGAGTCCAAGAAAAGCCCCCAGCAACACTTCTATTTTGGGCCTCACTGAAAGTTTAGTAGCATCACAATTCTCACAGTTCTTTATTTCAATGCTAAAAATGTGAATGTAAAATAAATTCATGGTAGATTGCTTGTGGAAGCCATCTTTAGATCTTTCCAAATCTGTTCTGCTGTAGTTTGGGCAGAAATAATGAACCCCAAAATCTCCCTCTGAATTGTTTCTGAGTGATACACCTGAAAAAGAACTTCTGAACTTCAGAAAGTACTTTTTTAAAAAGAGCTTTCTTGGGGGGTATACGGAATTTTAAAAGCCTGTGTTGGGGAAATCTATCTAAAGAATATGGCTGACTGACGAGTTCTTGGAGATGAAATCTACAAGTCTTAAAGTTACCAAGTTTGAGCCAATTCAGGAGGTTGATCTAGAAGACCTCTGAAGTTCCCTTCAGTCCTAGGAATCTGTGATCTTAAAGGACACCCCAACTCCTTGGTTGCAACGAAGAAATGGCCAAATTAATTACTACTCAAGCTCTTCTTCAGGCTAGTACTGCCACAAGTGAGTAAAATGAGTTGCATTGTAACCTAGGGGAAGTAATTACCTGTTATGAAAACAATTTACAATCTGGCAGTGAATTGTTCCCAAACAGACTCCTGACATCCTGAATCTCTTCTTCAACCTGGATGAAAACAATTGTCTTTGACTCCTCATCTTGGCTTTCAGAATTGAGCTGACATGCGACACCTCGTCAAAAATTGTTTGGGCTTTATACAATCTCACTGGTGTATAGAAGCCTTTGTGTTTTTCTAAGGAAAGGAAAACAACTAACAAAATTAAAGGGAGGCGGAGGATAAATGCTGCATACCATTACGAAGAACTGCCCAAGATATTTACAAAGGATCAATTTTAAATCTTATTCTCTTGCTACAATAGGAGAAGTTTTGTTGTCCAAATGGTGATTGTTAAATCCTTCGTTTGCGTGCAAATGATGAAGACACATGGTGAAAACTAACAATGCTTTATTCTCCTACTCCAACTCCAAGCAAAAAGCAAAAGGCACGCAGGCCTTTTTATAGGGCTTGAAACCCAGACAGAATGAACCAATAAGAGTTCTTCTTTCTTCGCACCTTGCGTATGGGCACAAGGCTGGCACCGCTCTGTCTGGTCCCGGGCAACTTTTAGAATGCCCGGGACCATTTGCAACAATTCTGGGCCTGCTGAGTTTCCTCATCAGGCCCAGGACACAACAGTAATGTTGGCAAGAAAAAAAGATGGATTTTTAAATTATCTCCCTTTGCCTTTACAGTATTTTTGGGCAATTATACTGAGATAATGCCTTCAAATTGCAGGAGGGTTTGGGCTCATAATTGCTGAGTTTCATTTTCAAATTCCCTGCAGGTTATCGCAGGACACCCATTGCCGGTCAAGCTAAAGTAGATAAATATACAGTAACTGGGATTTTTTTTTTTTTACAAGACAGATACCCAACTTATTATCGGCTTCTCTTTTTAAGGAATGGTTTTAATAATAACCTGCCTGATTTCAATATGAAGCTAATAGTTCAGCCTTCTAATGAATGCTAGTGATACTTCAAATAACTCAACCTGCTGGTTGAACCAATTTCTCCAGTTAGTTCAATTTCTTAACTTTCAGTAAACTGGAGATGTTTTCACTGTCTTTTGAAACTTCAACCCAATCGAAGTCATGAACATTGGAATTCTGTTTATTAATCCTTCCACACAGAACTATTCAGTAAAACTGCAGGAAACCTCCCTAGATTCTAAACAATCATTCCAAATGCTACTCTCTGTCTTAAGTGGCTGTATGTTGTACTATCTACAAAAGTGGACCATGATCCAATCCTTAAAACTGATTAAAAGCAGTTTAAGAACTATAATAGCAAAGCAACAGGGAAGAGTATGGTCTTAATTGATCACTTGACTACGAGCCAGCAGTGTGCACAGCAACCAAAAGAGCTAATACAATCCTGGGTTGTATAAACAGAGGCATAGAATCAAGATCACGCAAAATATTAGTACTGCTTTATAAAACCCTAGTAACACCACATCTGGAATACTGCAGCCAATTTTGGTCAACATACTACAAAAAAGTTGTTGAGACTTTGGAAAAAGTTCAGAGAAGAGTAACTAAAATGATCAAAGGCCTGGAAACTAAAACATATGAAGAATGGCTGCAGGACTTGGGTTTGGCTAGTATAAAGAAAAGAAGAAATAGGGGAGACATGATACGGTAGTAGTATTCCAGTATCTGAGGGGCTGCCACAAAGAAGAGGGGGTCACGTTATTCACCAAAGCACCAGAGGGAAGGACGAGAAACAATGGTTGGAAATTGATCAAAGAGAGCAGCAACCTGGAATTAAGGAGAAACTTCCTGACAGTGAGGACAATCAACCAGTGGAACAGCTTGCCACCAGAAATCGTGGGCACTCCATCCCTGGAGGTTTTCAAGAAGAGGCTAGACCAGGCGTAGGCAACCTTGGCTCTTTTATGATTCGTGGACTTCAACTCCCAGAATTCCTGAACCAGCCATTCTGAGGGGAAAGGGAGAGTTTCCAAGCTGAGCCATGCTGGCTTAGGAATTCTGGGAGTTGAAGTCCACGAGTCATAAAAGAGCCACGGTTGCCTACCCCTGGTATAGAGTTTCCTGCCTGAGCAGTGGGTTGGACTAGAAGACCCCCAAGGTCCCTTCCAACTCTCTTATTCTGTTATTCTGCTTCTTGGGAATTATGGAGTTGTCCCAGACTTGTCCTTAAGACCTCAGAGTAGCAGAGACTTACCTTATTATGGTGTCTAGGGACAAATCAGTGTAGAAACCCAACTGAAAAGTATATATATATTTATGTCCCTAATAACATTTGCAAAGTGGAAGGCAGGCAGGAGAGAGAGAAATACATCTTCTGCTAGTTTGCTTAGCTATGTGAAAAAGAAAACTGGACAGATTTTTTCCCATGGATAATAGATGGTTGATCTAATCATTAACTGGCACACTGCTCTCACTAAATGGTTATTTAATAGGAGTAGTTATATGTAAATTAGTTACTGTCATTAGAGAAGCCAAAGTGAGCCCCTGCAAATCTTTCTCCATTCCAAATAAAATCTCCTGCCTTACAGCCTGGATGAGTGATACTTCCATTTCTTAAGAAGTAACTCTTGGGGGACACACCCCATCTCTATGCTTTGGGCTATTAGTCAAGAGCATTAGGATAGCATCCAGGAATAAAATGAGCTGAGTGCAGAGAAGAGTAACGAAGATGATAAAGAGATCTGGAGGCTAAACCGTACAATGAACAGTTACAGGAACTGTGTGTGTCTAGGCTAACGAAGAAAAGGCTTAGGGGTGACATGATAGCCGTCTTCCAGTACTTGAGGCGCTGATACAGAGAAGAGAGAGTCAACATATTCTCCAAATCACCTGAGGGCAGGACAAGAAGTATTGGGTGGAAGATCGTTAGATCCAACCTGGTATAAAGGAGAAATTTTCTGACAGTCAGAACAATTAATTAGTGGAATAGTTTGCCTTCAGAACTCAAAGGTGCTTTTCCCAAAAGCAACTGCACTTCCTTGGTTTAATTAATCAGTGGAATGACTTCCCTCCAGAAGTTGTGGATGCTCCAACACTGGAGATTTTGAAAAAGTGATTGGACAGTCATTTGTCTGAAATGTTGTAGGGCTTTCTGCTTGAGCAGGGAGTTGGACTCGAAGACTTCCAAGGTCTCTTCCAACATTGTTATTCTGTTATTCTCATCTAAGAAGAGGATGTGTCGCGTCCCAGACAATCCTGCAGATATATGTTACATTCCAAGCTAACAAGCAGGCTTCTTTAATACAATATTCTTTAAATTAGTTCTTCTTCTTCTTCTTCTTCTTCTTCTTCTTCTTCTTCTTCTTCTTCTTCTTCTTCTTCTTCTTCTTCTTCTTCTTCTTCTTCTTCTTCTTCTTCTTCTTCTCCTTCTCCTCTTCCTCCTCCTCCTCCTCCTTCTTCTTCTTTTCTCCTCCTCCTCCTCCTCTTCCTCCTCCTCCTCCTCCTCCTCCTTCTTCTTCTTCTTCTCCTTCTCCTTCTCCTCTTCCTCCTCCTCCTCCTCCTCCTCCTTCTTCTTTTCTCCTCCTCCTCCTCCTCCTCCTCCTCCTCCTCCTCCTCCTCCTCCTTCTTCTTCTTCTTCTTCTTCTTCTTCTTCTTCTTCTTCCCTTTGTTCCAAATTAGACACCTTTCTAAAACACTCTTTTAACACCAGGGCCAAAATGCCATGGGGCCGAATGGTTGAGGCAAACTTGAAATAATTCATTTTGTTTAGCCAAGTCGAGCTAGACAGGATAAAAATGAACGGCTTTTCTTGGCCTATTGTTGGGATGCAATGGACCATCCAATGCATGGGAGAGATTGCAGTGACCAAGGGAGATACATGAAAGCAGCTGACCTTTAACTGTGGTTTCTCTAACCAATCTCATCAAATTAGCACACTGTCTGTTTTCCTTAATAATCTCTGATTAAGTTTGGGCTATGAGCAGACACGATCGGCTGCCATCGCTATGCAGTGAGAAGCTGCTTAGCACCAGACGAGCATTTGGGAATAAGTGAGCAAAATAGTTTAATTTGATAGGGTTAGAATCCTGCAGGCTTTCCAATGGAAAGGTCATCAGTGGTCCTGCTTGCACTGAACATGCAGAAATAATAATATTATTTTTTAAAAAAATAATAATAATAAGTATATGGCTTGCATCTGCCAGGAAAACCATCTGATTGGATGGGCTAAGGGCTCTCCATTTTATGGAAAGAAGGTTTTCAGAGCGTCAAAAGCTTGTAATTGGAGTAATTAATGAACACACGTGCGCGCCAATGGACACACTCACTCTGGTGGGAGGCAGCTGTGGGTTGCCTGCTGCATGTTTAGGAATACCTAGAGATTTAAGGGACACAGTCTGAACAAATAGATGCAGATTTCTCAATGTCTTGCAAGGCCCAGTCAAGCCTAGTTACTTACCTTTTTCTTCTACCCAACACTGTTCATCTGGGTATTGGGTGTATCTAGTCTATCAAAGAGAAGGACCAGGGGTGACATGCTAGCAATTTCCAATAGTTGAGAGGTTGTCACAAAGAAGAGGGGGGTCAATCTTTTCTCCAAAACAAAAGCCTCCTGAGGACAAGAAGCAATGGAAGGAAACTCATCAAGGACAGATCCAACCTAGAACCAAGGAGAAATTTCTTGACAGGGAGAACAATGAATCAGTGGAATGGCTTGGCTCCCGCTGGAAGTTCTTAAAAGACTTGGCAGCCATTTGTCTGGAATGGTATACGGTGTCCTACTCAAGCAGGCGGTTGGACTAGAAGACCTCCAAGATCCCTTATTCTGTAAGAATGGGCCTCCCTGTCATATTTGATAAGAGTTTAGACTCCGCTGTGTACAAAAAGATGGGATTAAGAAGTCCAGGTGAAGGAAGGAGGCCAGCACAATACTAGGTTCAGTTACATCTTCATTTAGAGCTGGATATGGAGTTGGTTTTACTAATATAAAGCCCAACCCTTACATTAGATTCATTAAAGCCTCAAACAGCAACAGTTCTCCAGTTCTTTCTGCTGAGCCTTCGTGATTCTTCTAAGGGAGTTGGACTAGAAGACCCTCAGGGTCCCTTTACAACAGTGTTATTCTACTATTGTGTTATTCTGTGATTATTCTACTTCTTGGAGACAACAATGGGATCTTGTGCCTTTGCCTGCTGCTCTCACCTGAGTTGACTTCCATCCAAAGGGTGCAATCAGAGGGTCAATTTCTTCTCTGCCACAGACAGCAAATAAACAGCCATGCCCTTCTCACTAAGTAGGAGCTGATCCATGTAAAAGAAGATGCATAGTGATTGTAAACAAATGAAAACATTTCCAGGATTGAAGGCACTGCACAGCGATGCTTCCACAAATAAATCTAATTGTTCAGGAGATATGTGCATGAGTTAAGCTGGGTTACAGAAAGACCTGTGTCGGGGTGTTTCTAGGGTGTTTTACTGCATTTAGGGGGCCTTCTACAATGCTCATAGTCAAGACCATGGTTTTCCCAGTTGCAATGTATGGCTGTGAAAGTTGGGCCATAAGAAAGGCTGAGCGCCAAAAAATAGAGGCCTTTGAACTCTGGTGCTGGAGAAGACTCCTGCGAGTCCCCTGGGCTGCAAGGCGATCCAACCAGTCAGTCCTAGAGGAGATCAACCCCAACTGCTCTTTAGAAGGCCAGATCCTGAAGTTGAAACTCAAGTACTTTGGCCACCTAATGAGAAGGAAGGACTCACTGAAGAAAAGCCTGATGCTGGGAAAGATGGAGGGCAAGAGAAGAAGGGGACGACAGAGAATGAGGGGGCTGGATGGAGTCACTGAAGCAGTAGGTGTTATCTTAAATGGACTCCAGAAGATGGAAGAGGACAGGAAGGCCTGGAGGAACGTTGTCCATGGGGTCATGATGGGTCGGACACGACTTCGCAACTAACAACAACAACTACTACCGTACTACAATGCTCAATGGGTTATTTTAGCCGTGTGAAGGACAGCCAGGAATATGGTATTTTATGAATCTAGAAAGAGAAAGAGTTTAGACTGAGATACAAAGTGCAAAATACTTTTAAAAAAAACAACAAGATTCTGGTCATTATGTCTGCAGACCTAGCAGAAGCAGTGACTTTGTTATAAAGGTAAAAAATTTTCCCCTGTCCAGTCATGTCTGACTCTAGGGGACAGAGCATACCTCCGTTTCTTAGCCGAGGGGGCCAATGTCCCTGGACTTCCTTTAGAGATTCACGGATGCGTTTTGGCTTCCATCAGCGTTCTAGACCTTTGCTCCTTTCCTTCCTCTCTTTCATCTTTTAAAATCCCTGGAAAGTATTAAATGACTGCAGTTTTGCCAATAGCAAGCCACGTTGCTACCTGATCAGCCAGTTCTGACGTTAACAGCGTGTTATTTCCAGCCCAGAGACTTTTGCGGTATGTGTCAACAATACATAAAGTTTGTATGAGCCGATTTTCTTTTGTCTTTCTTCTCTTTCTCTTTTCTTTCTTTCTTCCTCCCCTCCCCTCTTTCTCTCTTTCTCAGTCTGAATGCTAGAAACTGCCTTAGGAAAGTGGGATCGCAGAAGGTGAGTAAGAAATGGACCAGGCAGAAATAAATAAACATATTTGTGAGGTGTATGACCCAAAATGCAGATCCAGTTGCTGGTTTGCCGTAGCTTGGAGGAAAAGTGGATGGCATCAGCCCCTTGGGGAAGGCCAGATCATGAAACAAACAACAAAGGGATTTCAGAATGCTATTTTATGGTTGTAGGACAAAATAACAAACTCTTGGAAGCCTGTGAGACTTTTCTTCTTAATCAATCAATCTTTTTAAGAAGAGACTGGACAGCCATTTGTCTGAAATGGTATAGGGTTTTCTGCCTGAGCAGGGGGTTGGACTAGATGACCTCCAAGGTCCCTTCCAACTTTAATAATAATAATAATAATAATAATAATAATAATAATAATAATAATAATAATAATAATAATAATAATAATCAGAATAGAGCTGGAAGGAATCTTGGAGGTCTTCTAGTCCAACCCCCTATTCAATTTCAGACCAATGGCTGTGCTGTCTCTTCTTAAAAGCTTCCAGTGATGGAGCACCCACAACTTCTGGAGGCAAGCTGTTAAGATTAAATCTTCCTTATTAATATTTCGTTGGAAGCTGCTCTTTTTTTAAAAAAAAATCCATCATATGAAGCTGTCTTTTAGCTGCTGGGTTCACATACATTTTGCTAAACTGTGCTATGCTAGTTATGATCTGCCAGGTACAAATTCATTTAAGCAAAGAAAAAAAAAGAGTCAGATTGGTTCAATGTGGAGAGCAAATTTAAGATATTGTCAAAACCTTACAGCTGCTTTGCAATAGGGATTTAGTGTTGTTTTTTTGGTCAGCCAAAGCTTATGTGCTTTGCTGTTTAAACATAGTGTAGTCAGCAGTGGCAGAATACACACACGTGCATTACAGACTTGCAGAAATCACTTGCACAACATCTGAAGTAATTTCCAGCCATGGTTTCTTGCCCTGCCCTCTGGTGCTTTGTAAAATAAGTTGACCCCCTCTTCAAATACTGGAATACTGCTCTCGTGTCACCCCTAGTCCTTCTTTCCCCTAGACCAGGGGTTCTCAACCTTGGCAACTTTAAGACTTGTGGACTTCAACTCTCAGAATTCCTCAGCCAGCTTTGCTGGCTGAGGAATTCTGGGAGTTGAAGTCCACAAGTCTTAAAGTTGCCAAGGTTGAGAACCCCTGCCCTAGACTAACTCTACCCAATTCCTGCGACAGCAGCAGCATCACCAGCAGTTATATCAAGTCATCAGTTTTGGTCACCACATTACAAAAAAGATGTTGAGACTTTGGAAAAAATGCCCAGAAGATCAGCTAAATGATTGAAGACGAAAACATATGAAGAACTGTTGCAGGATTTGGGTATGCCTAATCTAGAGAAAAGAAGGATTAGGGATGATAGGAGAGCAATATTCCAGTATTTGAGGGGCTGCCACAAAGAGGAGGGGGTCAACTTATTTTCCAAAGCACCAGCGTTGTCTGAAGATGCTTCCGTGGTCATGTGGCCACATGGCTATACGCTGAGGTGTATGGAACACTGTTACCTTCCCACCAAAGTGGTACCTATTTGTCTACTCGAACTTGAATGCTTTCGAACTACTCGATGAGCAGGAGCTGGAGCAAGGAACAGGAACTCGCCCCGTTGTGTGGCATTTAGGTCTCAAACCCAGACTGCCGGCTTTCCAGCCCACAAACTCAGCATCTTTAATTGCTAAGCCATCACTCCTACCCCTTCTTCTACTACAGATATTTTAATCATTGTTCTTAATTGAATCCTAGAATTCCAGGGCTGGAAGGGACCTTTGGGGGGTCTTCTAATCCAGCCCCCTCTCCCAAGGCAGGGGACCTTATTGCATTCCTGGCGAACGGTTGTCTACTATTTTCTGCCTTTCAAATGTCAAGAAATCCAATCCTCATCCCAATCCCCATTGCTTTGAACCACACACACACACACACACCATATATTTTTCTTCTGCCCTCTTCATCTTCACATTTATATGAAATGAACAAAATAAATAGAGGAAAGGAACACACACCCCTGACTTGACCGAGCTCTCCCGGTTCTAGCCCCCCCTCCCCTCCCTGCCCCCCTGGCTGATTGCAACTGTACATTGTCTGTAATTAAGACTACTTCATATAGAGGAGGCCGGGAAGTCATCCTCATGGCCCTAGAAGTAGAAAGGGAATTAATAATAAACTTTAAATGAGCTTAACTGTAATTAATACAGCTGGTGTGTAAATACCGGCACCCCCTACCAACACAAAACTCAGCCTTGTTTACCTAGCAGGCTCACAGGGGAAAGTAATAATCATCTTCCACCTGTATAATTAGACTTTTTAATATCTATAGGTATGAAAGGGCACCCTCGCGTGCACCACACGGGCACGCACGCCGATTCAACAGTTGATCTCGCTGGGTTGATTGCTCCGGGAAGGAGCAAAGGAAAGCCTACGTTTCTCTGCTTTAAACAAAAGCCTGCGGCAAAGCCACAACTTGAAAAGGAGAAGGCACGGCACAAGGGGATCGTGCCTTTGAAGCCGAGCGTCTCTGGCTTTATTACAACAAAAGGCGGCATCAAATTCTCTCTCTCTCTCCATTGCAAAGCCTGAAAAGGCCACAAACACAGAAAGCAGACATTGGGACAGGCGATGCCAAAGCACTGGACAAGATCAGGACCCTCAAGTGCACCTACAGATATCCCTTTTAGGCACATTGTCATTGCCAAAGTTGTGAAAAATTGCAGAAAAGAGAATCTTCTCACCAACGTACTCTTTCAAACTCTCTCTTTCTCTCTCTCTCTCACACACACACACACACACACACATTCAGCATTGTTTTCATTCACTCAGCTGAGACTAACCTCAGGTCCTTCTCTTTTCAACACTAAAATATTAGCCTGGCTATGCTTTTATATGCCTGCCGAGCCTCAACATTATGTCCTTCTGTTCTCTTGCACAGAATTTCATCTAGTTTGCTTGATAAAAATCTCATTATGATTAATTAGAAGAGGAATTTGGCCATGGAAGGATGGTCTTCAAGTATCTAAAAAGAGCGGGGTCGACCTGAGAGAAGGACAAGAAGTAATGGGGGGAAGAACATTACTCATCCAACCAAGAACTAAGGAGTTTAGTTTCAACTAACTGACAGTGATAACAATCAACACAGAAGTTGTGGGTGCTCCATCACTGGAGGCTTTTTAAGAAGAGACAGGACAGCCACTTGTCTGAAATGGTATAGGGTCTCCTGCTTGAGCAAGGGGGTGGACTAGAAGACCTCTAAGGTCCCTTCCAGCTTATGGTTCTGTATAATAATAATAATAATAATAATAATAATAATAATAATAATAATAACAACAACAACAACAACAACAACTTTATTGTCACTTTGAATGTACACCAATTGGCATACATCAAAATGAAATTTCGTTGCATGTAGCTCTCAAAGGGTCACCACCTCTGATATACAGTCCTTGTTCGTGGCCAGCTCAACTTACAGATCGTCCATTTTAGTCTCTAGGAAGCGAACGATGGCAAACAGGACAGATGGAAAGGGAGCTCCATGTGGATTCGCCCTCAAATTAGCTTGTATTCCTCCACAAAACCTTACCTCCTTTCCTTTTTCTGATCCTGTCTCTTCCACCTTTTCCATAAAGAGGCCTTGCTCCTTTTCGCCCCTGGAGCATGCTGCCACCGTCACCAACTCCTCCAAAAGCCTCTCTCCCATCCTCTGGGCCTGCCAACAGCCTCATCCAGTTCCTTCACTCCATAAACCCCGGGACCTCTTCTCCTCTGCCTCCTTTGGAAACAGCCCTGATTTGCAATAGAATCCATCGTCAGATCTTGCTGCTGGCGGAACAATTTCAAACAGCGCCAATGACTTTTAATGGTCTCATCAACAGTTTCGAAACAGCTAGAAACTCGCCATGCCAGCAAAGATTGTCAGTTGTATGTTACCTTAGTTCCACCACGTTGCTCAAACACATCAAAACTTTCCTGATTCAAAGGCACATAATCTATAATCATGTTGTCTAATTTGTACCCCCCTTAATTCCTCTGATGCTCTAATCCTATTCAATAGTACCTCTAAGGTTAAAACAAACAATAAAGGGGATAAGGGACAACCCTGCCTAGTACCCTTTTCTATATTAAATGAATCTGTTAATTGTCCATTCACTATAATCTGTCCTGTTTGTTTCTGATATATAGCTGATATAGAATTAATAAACTGGTCCCCCATTCCCATCCTTACCACAAGCCTTTGCAGAAACGTCCAATTCAGTCTATCAAAAGCTTTTTCTGCATCTAAAAACATTAAAACAGCTGGTACTTGGATATGTTTATCCAAATATTCCAATATGTTAACAAGTTGTCTAACATTGGTTTTCATCTGTCTCCCTTGTAAAAAACCAGTTTGATCCGGGTGAATCCTCTGTGTCAAAACTGTCATTAATCTATTAGCCAAAATTTTGGCAAAAATCTTATAATCCGTATTCAACAAGGAAATAGGTCTAAAATTTTCTACTTGAACATTATCTTTACCCTCTTTAGGAATCAAACATACATTAGCCGTTTTCCAAGAGGGTGGAACCCGACCACCCTCTTGTATATTCACAAATAACTCCCTCATATGTTCCACCATTTCCTCCTGTAAACACCTATAATAAATCGTGGTAAAACCATCAGTACCTGGAGATTTTCCCAATTTCAATTGCTTAATTGCATCAATAATTTCTTCTGGCCTAATCAAAGCATTTAATCTATCTCTTTGTTCCAAAGTAATTTCAGAAACATTTTGATTTTGTAAAAAGGCATCTATCTCTTTCTCTTGAACTTTTTCTTCAGCATACAATTTGGTGTAGAACTCTAGAAAAGCCTTCTTAATAGTTTCTTGATGAAATACTTCTTGCCCTTTATATTCAACCTTCTCAATTAAACGGGATTTTTGTTTTTTCCTTAATGTATAAGCCAACCATCTGCCAGGTTTATTAGCATTAAAAAAAGTATTATGTTTAGCATATTGTATATTCCTGGCAACCTGGTCGGTCATCAAAATATCAAATTGTTTCCGTAAAACCTTTATCCCTTCTTTAATGTCACTATCATCTGGTTTATCAATTAATAATAACTCTTTCTTTCTTATTTCCGCTTCTAAAACTCGCCTCTTTTCCTCCTGTTTACGTCTATGCCTAGCATTCAGTTCAATTAATATTCCACGCATATGGGCCTTACTAGAGTCCCACACCACTTCTATTGGTAAACCTACATTCTTGTTTAACCTAAAAAATTCCTTGATAGCCTTTTTACATTCTTGCACATACATTTCATAATTAAACAGATTTTCATTAAGTCTCCAGGATCTACGTAAAAATTGGCCAGACCTTAATTCCATCATAACTGGATTGTGGTCAGACAATACATTAGGTAGAATTTTAACTTTCTTTAAATTTAACATAAAATCACTAGTAGTTAAAATAAAATCAATTCTAGAAAATGATTGATGTCTGTCAGAGAAAAAAGTAAACTCTTGATCCCTACCATGTCTTTCTCTCCAAATATCAAACAAATTAAAATCATCTTTAATATCAAAAAAAGATTTAGGTAAAATTGAACGCGATTGAGAAACTAATGAAATCTTTTTCTTGTCCAAACCAGTATCAAGGATTCCATTCCAGTCTCCCATTAAAATACAAGATCTATAGTCCAACTCTAATAACTTTTTGTGTAATGATTTATAAAACATGCCTTGTTTTTGGTTTGGAGCATATATACCCATCAAGAGAACTTTCTTCCCATCCAGTAAAATTTCTATAGCTAAAAATCTACCTTGAGTATCTGCTTCTAATAACTTAGCTTTTATATTATTTTTAACATAAATAACAATTCCATTTTTTTTATCTAAAGATGATGCCACAAAGTGTGTACCCAGCTTATTATTAATCAAGTATTTCTGGTCTGAAAATCTAATGTGAGTTTCTTGTAGACAGATTACATCATTTTTACATTGCTTCAAATAATGAAATATCTTCTTCCTTTTTTGTGGAGAATTTAAACCATTAACATTCCACGTCAAATACTTATTTGACATGGCCTTTACGTGAAAGCTTCTGCAAAGACCATTCCACTTCTTCCTGCCTCTTGGGTCTTGCTCCCATGGCTTCCATAGATGTCAGATCAGTTTGCTTGGTTTGAGTTGGTTGTGTTTTTTCTCTTTGTTCAATAGCTTTAGTAGGTTCCCGTACACGCCTTGGATCTTTAGGCTTGTCTAGTGCCAAAGGTTGAAAGATATCAATCGACTGCACTGGTTGCTCAACTGCTTTATCCAAAAGAACCGATGAAATTAGTCGAGGTTGTTGAAGTTCCGCAGATTGCAATAATTCTAGGTCTTTAACCAACATTGCCCCCTTAGGTTTTGGGGAGGTAGATCTATCAGCCATCAATATATTCTCAAAGAAATCTTTCGCTTTAGCTACAGTAAACAAACGGTATCTTTTATTTTTGAAAAGTAAAGAAAGTCCAGTTGGTACCTCCCATCTATATTGTATTTCTCTTCTTTTAAGCTCCTCCGTCAAAAAGGTGTAATCTTTCCTTGATCTCAACATCTTAGGAGGTATCTCTTTCAGAACCTGTACATCTTGACCAGCAACACTCAGTTGTTTATTATAGGCTATAGATAGAACCCAATTTCTATATTTTCTTGTATTAAAATATATCACAATATCTCTAGGCAAATTCCTCTGTGCTGCAATGCGTGAGTTCACTCTGAAAAGTCGTTCAATCTGCCAGGCCACATTCTCAACTGAATCATCCAAAAATTTTGCTAAAGCTTCAGAAAAAGTTTTTCTTAAATCTTCTTGGTTCTCATTTAATACATCTCTAAATCCCCTAATTCTAACCGCAAACTGCATCTGATGATATTGTGTCAAAGTAGCTTGATCTTGAACATCGCTTCTAATTTCTTCTAATTTTTCTTCAAAATGTTGCTCAGCATTCTCTAATTTCTCTTCAACAACAATAGTATAGTCCCAAACACTCTTGATAGCGTCTACAATATCTTCTCTCATCTCCTGATTAGAGGCTTCTATCATAGCTTTAAAGTCTTTTTTCTGCTCAACCATCTTTTCCTCTATTTTCACATCAAATTTATCTTCCAATTTATCAAACCTATCATTAAAAAAAGATATTACATCTGTTAAAGCCGACTGTAGATCTTTCACTGTGAGCATTTGTGAGGACTGTGCAGGTTCTTGAGATTCTAAAGGAGCAGACTGTGATTTGACAAGCTGTCCTGGAGAGGGCATAGCCGCCTTAGCAGCTGCCTTTTGTCTTGTAGTCATAATTGAAACAAAGAAAGAGAAACTAAAAAAAAAAAAAAAAAAAAAAAAAATTTTCCACTTCCGCCCTTCTCAAGTTCTTTTTAAAAAGTCCAATTATTTTATACTTTAGTAAAAAAATCAATAAATAAATCAAGTCCAAATAGTCTCTCAAACAAGTCTTGAAAAGAAAAGAAAAAAAATTCCGTTTCAATTTCTCAGTGGAATAAACACTTTCATCTTTCACTTTCACTCAGCAGAAAAAGCAAACGCCATCTTAAAAAGGTTATATTGATTCAAAAAAGTTTGTAGATACAAAGGCAGAAACAAAGTAACAATATACTTGCAGTACTCAGAAAGCTCCTGTATCCATTCCGTCTGAATAAAGCCTTTATTATTCTTCCTGAAAGAACAGAGGCGGTCGCAACGTCTAATTCTGTCAGCCGACAGAAGCGTTTCTGAACAGGAGCTTTTCAAGAGCCTGGGGAGCACACCTTCTCTGCCCCTGAAAATTTAATCCAGGGGTCTTGGAAGGGCTCAACCCGGCTCTTAATGCTCTACTCCCCCTCTTTGCCCGAGGGGGAGTTTTTCCGCCGCAACAAACAGCTGATGAGCGCTGTTGTTGACGGCTATACTGTCAAGGGATTAAAGAATGATGGGCAAAAGTCAGCAGGCCACTGGTCCTGAACTCATCTTGACATGCCAGCCCGTCAGAGGATCTGCTGAGTGAGCCATCTTCTGAGCAGTGTGAAATGCTTTGCAATACTTCAGCTCAATGGGACGGCGCTTTTATCCTTTCCCCCTCAATAGCCAGTTCTTTGTTGGTACCTGCTGAAATGTCCAGTGTTATTTGAGTCTGACATGAAATGTCTCTCTTAAGCTTAAGCCCCAAAAAGGTTTCCAATTTTGAAACAGAAGGCCATAATTCCCAAGACATCTCGGTTAAATTTTTAAAGGAGAAGAGGAAATAAAAATATTTTAAAAATATCTTTCCTGGAAAGCCCGGTGTTTTAAAGAGTAAGGATACATCCACGAATAGACAGTCCTTCCCATGTTGTTAAACTGTAAGTAACAGCAACTAAAATCAGTCAAGCATATACAGTGGAAATTTATTTAAAAGTTCTATAACAGGGCTGGTTGAGGGATACATTCTGTACATTTAGACACCAATTCACTCATTTTTTTCCTTTTTTTTAATTATCCCATTTGAAAGAATGTTGTCACATTTAGATCTTATATCTCTCTAATTCCAATTATAGTAGTAAAAGATTCTTTAAGTGTTTCTTGGAGGATAAAGTGCATTTAACGATGCATAAAAAATGTTTAGAAATATCTGTTAACTGCTTTTTTTATATACAGTAGATAGATGGTAGGTCAGATTTGTTGCTTGATAATAGATTTCTATACCTGCGATATTTTTTGAATGTTATATGGTAATTTTGCAAATATGGAGGTAGGAGGTTATAAATTGTGGGGGTACTTTGCAAAGGGAGGGAATATTTATTATTGTTGAAACATATTTATCAGTATTCAACCAGAGGTATATTTTATGTGTATGTTAGACATTCTTTGTCTTTGTTGTGTAGTCTTTTTTTTATTTTGTATTTTAACTTTGGAAATATATAAAATATATTAAAAATTATTAGAAAAATGTTTAGAAATTAGAGAAAAACATTACAAAAACACTTCAGACCTAATTACATACTTTTATTCTTTTTAAGGAGAAAACTCATCCCAACTCAGGAGATTTATATTCTAACCAATTTTCTCTCTTTTTAATAAATGTTATTAAAAGTCATTATAAGGCAAAAATACAGAAAAATAAAATAAAATAAAAGGGATAGAGGGGAGGAAGTATCAAGAGAGAGAAAAAAGTAAGGATGACATTTTTCAGGACAGTAATATATATATTCTAAATGGTTAATATATATATTTCTGTTATAACAAAATCGTTCTAATTGTCATATCCTAAAATCAAGGTTTCACTGTTGTCAGTTTTGAGCAAAAACTCTAGAAGCGGTTTCCAAGTAGAAACAAAACTAAATAAATTATATAAAGCAATCTCTTCAGCTGTATGTTAGCAGTCTCCTTTCAAATCAGTAAGGCCATTGTATGCTGTGCCATCAGGAGAGTTTAAATGATCATTGCAGCATTTCTTGGTTAGTATTTGGGGCTAGCTAGTTTTTAAGCTGACATACTGAACATGGGCCAGCCTCCCATCGTTACTTGAAAGCAAAAGTGAGAGAGAAACTGGGAAGTAGAGAATCTTACTGCAACTGGAAAAAATAATCATGGCTGTTTCCAGATGCATGAAAAATAAATCAAGCATATTTTAAACACACACTGAGGTCACACGAATTGGGTAGCCATGTTCACTGTGCTGCATGGATACTAAATTAGCCAACTCCTAATTGGTAAACCTTTTGCATTATTCACACTTTCTGCAAAAATGTACTTTTTTTTTCATTGCTAGTGTCTTTTTTTTTCAAAAACTCCAGAATAAAAGGAGACATTCTTCTTCTATATAAAACACCAGCATCAGGTGACATATTCAGAATCCATGATATTTACAAAGGAACTGTTATACGGCAGTCAAAAGAGAAGGAAAAGGACTCCCAAAAGAAAAAAGAGAGAGAAAATAAATATTTGAGAGAAGGGGAGGATGTTGGCGATAGTGAGAGAAAGACAGACAGACAGACAGAGATAATAGAAAATGACAGACTGGTGTTAAATGGAGATTGATAATAGACACACAAGAGAGTTGATGGTAATGAGAGACAAAGAAAAAGAGAGAGATAATAGACAGAAATTATAGATAAATGAGAGAGAGAGAGAGAGAGAGAGAGAGAGAGAGAGAGAGAGAGAGAGAGAGAGAGAGAGAGAGAGAGAGAGAGAGAGAGAGAGAGAGAAAGAAAGAGAGAGAGAGAGAGAGAGAGAAAGAGAAATGTAAACATAAACACTGACATAGAGAGATAATAGAAAATGACATATTGATGCTAAATAGATTGATAATAAACACGTGAGAGAGCTGATGGTAATGAGAGAGAGATAATAGATAGAATGATAGATGATAGAGAGATGGATGGAGAGAGAGAGAGAGAGAGAGAGAGAGAGAGAGAGAGAGAGAGAGACAGAGACAGAGACAGAGACAGAGAGACAGAGACAGAGAGATAGACAGAGACACACACAGAGAGAGGCAAAGAGACACAGAGAGATTCCACCTCATCCAATTCAAAGGGTGACCCAAAGGATGACCTTTTCTTACTGTGATTTGAAATGTTTAATCTGGGTAAGGTGTACATATAGTTTGGATGACTTCAAAAGCACCAGCTTTGCTACAGTTGCTTTAAAAGAGCAGGTAGACCTCTGGTCCCCCCCCCCACCTGCCACCCCCCCATAGGACAGAGCAAACCTCTTCAGCATCTAGCATGATACAACTTTGTCATCCTCCAAACACATTCGCAGCAGGCCAGAATGTTCCAAGTTACCTTGACATCCCAAGTTCTTCTAACACAAGTAAAGGTAGACAGCACGACACCCACGTACGAGCGAGAAGTGAACTAATTACACACACACAAACACATATACTATGTGAGCATAGGTTTATATAATCTATATCTATAGATACAGTATTATATCTATATATCTATATCTAATTTCTATCATCTCTCTCTCTCTCTCTCTCTCTCTCTCTCTCTCTCTCTCTCTCTCTCTCTCTCTCTCTCTCTCTCTCTCTCTCTAATCTATCATCTATCCCTTGGCAATTCCCAAAACAGCTAATTCTTGAGGTTTTGAGACTATGATTAATAGGAATTAATAGTTGAAATATCTGAAAGATACCAGATTAAGGAAGACATGGTTAATCTCTCTCTCTCCCATAAAATCTCCCACAAATGTACGGTAATAGCCATAGTGTAGCTATAATATGGTTGCTATAGTTATTGCAATCCTCTTGAGATCTTACATATAACAGCGGTATTCACAATCTCACCTTATTTCCAGGCATTTTCAGTTCAAGTAATCTTTTATCTGCTTGAACTTTTTTAAAAATGTCCAGTTGCTCTATTGTCCCTTAGAGAAGCGGGGCCTCAATTAATGTAATGATCAGGGTTGCGGGAAAACGGTCTGGCCGCCAAGTCGCCAGATTGCAGCCCAAAGGGCCTGGCGCCCTTCAGCGGGTCAGCCCGGCCATTTGGTCCCCCCTTTCCTAATAGCCGCTTCCTCTTTGTGTAGCCTCATTGGGCAAATTGGCCAGAGAAGAATAAGGGCGAAGAATGTGACTTCTCTCCCCCCACCCATCCCCGCTTCCGTTTCTTAGCGGGATTTAAGATCTGATCTCATTCTTGCATTTTGTTTCTTCTATAGAATGAGAGGAATTGGTTGCATTTTTTTAAAAAAAATGTTCTTTTTGACTATTTTCCTAAAACCAACACTGCGGTGCTTCTAAAGAAGACACCGAGGTGTATATTCAGCTAAACAATTTCCACTTCTCCTCCGCCATTTCTGTGTATGTTAGGACATACGCCATAATAGCAACACACGCCTCTTTGTGTACAGTATAAAGACTATTTTGGTTAAGCGACATGAGATCCAGACATGTAGCGGTTTCTCTTTTCTCTCCTTTGTAGCTTCCCTTCGTAGCCCCATTAAAAGCAGGCTTCCAAAGGATGCCGGCTCGTGTATTTAGCAGTCTCTTTTTCTAGCACAAACCTTAATTTATATGAAATAGATTGTATATGATTGAGATTCTCTTTGTGTCATTTTTTTTTAAAAAAAACTCTAAAATAAGTACACAGATCCATTCCACTTTAATGCCGCTATACTTCAGACAAGGAGGTTTAAATCTTTCTCTGCTGTTGTCTCCTCCAGCACAGGAATCAAAAGGAAAATCTCTGCTGGTATTAATAGAAGCCTTTTCGTGCCTTTTCAGGCCCTCCATACAAAGGGAGATTCCCTAAAGGAAGCAGCTGGAGAAGGGAGATTTAAACCTGTCTTGGTCCTGAGCCAGATTTTGGGGAGAGGAGGGCAGTGGCTTACTTGAGAGTAAAAAAGGGGGGGTGACAAACCTAATTCAATTTGTAGTTGTGGGTTTATGGGTTGAGAAGCGGGTCCTTGCCCCATTTTTTTCCTGCTGTACATGTCCCAAAGAGAAGGTGGAAAATGAATAGCAAGCAGACTATTTTTATTGGAGAAAAGGAAAAATAGAAAGAAAGAAAGAAAGAAAGAAAGAAAGAAAGAAAGAAAGAAAGAAAGAAAGAAAGAAAGGAGGATGAGGAAGATGAGGAGGAAGGAAGGGAAGGAAGGAAAGAGAGGAGAAGGAGGATGAGGAAGAAGGAAGGAAGGAGAGAAGGAGGAAGATGAGGAGGAAGGAAGGGAAGGAAGGAGAGAAGGAAGGAGAGAAGGAGGAGGATGGGAAGGAAGGAAGGAAGGAAGGAGGGAGGGAGGGAAGGAAGGAAGGAAGGAAGGAAGGAAGGATGGAAGGAAGGAAGGAAGGAAGGAAGGAAGGAAGGAAGGAAGGAAGGAAGGAAGGAAGGAAGGTCTTTAAGCAAGCAGCAAACAACTTTCCAAAGTTGAAATTTTGCTTTGTATCTTAAAAATCATATGGAACTCAGTTTTTAGATTAGTCCAGGACTCAAACTATTTTCATACTTGTAGCAAAAATGGCACAATAGCATGCATTTCCCTTTCGGGGACCAGACACCTCATAGACTAAATTCTAGACAATTTGACTTTCTTCAAAGGTAACTCCCAACCTGCAACTCAGAGTTGTTTTTAGTGACTTCAGCCGCCTCATCTTCAAAAGTTTTAACCACCTCCAACTGCAAAGCAGTAACATTTTGTGGTACCTAAATATTATATATTGAACATTGTTACATTCTGCTAATCATTAAAGAAACCTTGAAGGATCGTTATTATAAGATACAAGTGAAATTGTCATTGTTTCTCTGTTAAGAAAGGAAATTGTTTTGTACATAAACAGCAGCTACCAGAGGTGAGCATCAAAAACCAAATAAAAACTGGGTGCCTACAGACAGATATAGAAAAAAGACTTCTTTGCTTAAAATTTAGGTCATCCAAAGGGTTGCAGTTCAACTATGGTAGTTCTCCTCAACTTTATGTTTGTATTTATTTATTTTTACCTTGTTTAACTAATTTAAATATGTAAATGACCTGGCAAAACCAACGCACTACATTTACCATTTCTGGAAGTTTCTATAAATATCTGTCATTAAGATACATCCTTCAGTTAATTACATTCCCACTTCTATCCTAGTCTATATTCATACGGATACTGCTGAGGAATTTCTAAGAGATATATTTTCTTTCTCTCTTTCTTCCTTCCTTCTTTTTTCTTTCTTTCTCTCCTTCCTTCTTTCCTTCCTTCCTTCCTTCTTTCTTTCTTTTTTCTTTCTTTCTTTCTTTCCTTCCTTCTTTCCTTCCTTCCTTCTTTCTTTCTTTTTTCTTTCTTTCTTTCTTTCCTTCCTTCTTTCCTTCCTTCCTTCCTTCTTTCTTTCTTTCTTTCTTTCATCAATTTTATGTTTGATGTATGTTTTCTGAGATATATCTTACTTTATTTATTTTTTAAGTGGTTAAGGAAGCAGGACTTCTCTTTCAGTTATTTTCAATGCTACATTTACTGAAAAATCCTGGTCTTAAAGAAGATTCCATTATTCCCACCCACCCCCACCCCATCTTCAAGAGATTTGGGGCATCACCATCAAGTGTAAAACGATAAAATAATTGGCCAGTTTTTTCCAGCACGT
This sequence comes from Bothrops alternatus, assembly GCA_034064705.1. NCBI lineage: Eukaryota > Metazoa > Chordata > Lepidosauria > Squamata > Viperidae > Bothrops > Bothrops alternatus. Next base: position 2,456,723 of record JARGCV010000195.1, on the reverse strand, counting down.
TCACCAAGTAACAAAATTCTCTCGTTTTTCTTGCCGGGCAAATGAATGCTTTTATTATACCTTACCGCCATCTACTGGTCGATATTAGAATTTGACCATTGGTTTCCCCTAGCCCGCCCCCCCTCTTCCACCCCCATTTAAAGAGACAAACGTGCTGCGTTAATAGAGAAAAATAAAACACGCAACCGCTTCTAATCTCTAGGGTTCTCTGTTTTAGGATGAAAAAAAAACCTCTGGGACTTATTTAATCATTCCTTAAGCTCGTGAAGAATTTGAAATGTACATTTTTTTTAAAAAAATGGAATAAACGCACAACCCTGGATATTTTTTTAAAAATCACCTTGAATCTCTATTGCCATTTTCTGAATATTGCTTCAGCCATGCAGAGCTTTCTTCTAAGTGAAAACACAATAAAACCCGAAAAGACCCGAAAAGCAACAAAGATGATTAGGGGACTGGAGGCTAAAGCATATAAGGAACGGTTGCTGGAATTGAGTATGTCCAGTTTAATGAAGAGAAGGACGAGGGGGGACAGGATTGCAGTGTTCCAATATCTCAGGGGCTGCCCCAAAGAAGAGGGAGTCAAGCTATTCTCCAAAGCGCCTGAAGGCAGGAGAAAAAGCAACGGATGGAAACTAATCAAGGAGAGAAGCAACCTAGAACTAAGGAGAAACTTCCTGACAGTTAGAACAATTAACCAGTGGAACCACCTGCCTCCAGAAGCGGTGAATGCTCCAACACTGGAAGTTTTTAAGAAGAGACTGGACAGCCATTTGTCCGAAATGGTATAGGGTTTCCTGCCTGAGCAGGGGGTTGGACTAGATGACCTCCAAGGTCCCTCCCAACTTTATTATTATTATTATTATTATTATTATTAGTAGTAGTAGTAGTAGTAGTAGTAGTAGTAGTAGTAGTAGTAGTAGTAGTAGTAGTAGTAGTAGTAGTAGTAGTAGTAGTAGAAGAAAGCTCGTAAAATGGGGCATAGCTCACTTAACAACTGCACTCAGTTTTGGTTGCCATGATATAAAAAATGATGTAGAGACTCTGGAAAGAGTGCAGAAAATGGCAACAAAGATGATTACTGGGTTGGAGGCTAAAAGACGTGAAAAAACGATCACAGGAATTGGTTATGTCCAGTCTAGTGAAAAGAAGGACCAGGGGAGACATAGCGGTATTCCAATATTTGAGTGGCTGCCACAAAGAAGAGGGGGTCAGCCTATTTTCCTAAGCCCCAGAAGGCAAGACAAGAAACAATGGATGGAAACTAATCAAGGAGAGATCCAATCTAGAATGAAGGAGAAATTTCCTGGCAATGAGAACAATCAGACGTTGGGCGTTTTCAAGAAGGGACTGGACGGCCCCTTGTCTGAAATGGTATATAGGGTCTCCTGTTTGAGAAGAGGCTCCCTTCCAATTCTGTTGTGCTATGTTCTATGTCATTTTCACATTGTAAAAACTGAGGGCAGGCAGTGTCATTACTGTCGCGCTTGGCATTCTTCTTACCGTAGCATATTGTTTTATTATTAGTAATAGCCGCAGTATTTGCTGATGGAGATGATGATGCCAAATAACTTGGAATGTTCAGGTTGAAAAGAAAATTCTGAAAAGCTTTACATAAGTGAAGAAAGTCCTTGGCTGCTAGGGAGCAACTGTGTCTGCCACCTACTTTCAAGGCTGCGGATGGAAAACAAATGAAACGGGAGCCTTGGCTGAAGGATCACAATCCATCTAAAGAGCTCCTTGGCATCTTTCCAGCCTGCAGAAGATACGGCCGTTTTTCTTGCTTGGATCACACTTGGAGCCTCTGTAGAAAGGAGCTGTCAGGCAGACAAAAATAATGGTGCTACTAGAGAAAGCAACGCCTCTCAAGAAGCCAAAGGAATTCTTGAAGTTCCTCCAGATGTATCCTGAGGCCCACAAATGCCTAGTTTGCAGTAGATCCCTGTTCAGTCTCCAGCAACTCCAGCTAGCACCACAAAAGATCTTTGTGTGTGATATTGAGTTACTGTAAGGTAGAATCACTGGAGGTATTCAAGAATAGACTAGACAACCATTGGTCTAATAGAGGAGAGAAGAAACCTAGAACTAAGGAGAAACTTCTCAACAGGAAGAACTAACCAGTGCAAAGGCTTGCCTCCAGAAGTTGTGGCTGCTCCATCATGGGAGGTTTTCAAGAAGAGACTGGACAGCCACTTGCCTGGAATGCTGTAGGGCCTCTTGCTTGAGCAGTGGGTTGGATCAAGGTCCCTTCCAGCACTGTTATTCTGTTATTTCATCAGGATGGTGTAAGCTCTCCTGCCTTGAGTTTGGACTAGAAGATCTCTGAGGTCCTCTTCAGCTCTATAGGGAGTGTGGTGGTTCACATGGTTAGGACGCTGGGCTGACAATTGGTAGGCTTGTGTTTGAGATCCAGTTGATGAGGATGATGGAGTGAGCTCCTGTCACTCGCTGCAGCTCCTGCCAACCCAGCAGTTCGAAAGTGGGGAACACAAGTAGACAGATGGATCTTGACAAAAGGGAACTTGACAGATCAGACAAATCATAGAATGAGAGGACTGGAAGGTATTTTGAAGGTCTTCTACTCCAACTCCAGCCCAAGGCAAGGGGCCGTAGGTTTTTGGTACATAAAATGTTTCTGGGAAGAGAAGACTGGTCCTGCTGGTACCGTGTTGGAATGCACCCTATACATGATCATCATCCATCAGCCTGGAAGAATAAGAACATCAGCCTGGAAAAGCCAAGATGTTGGAGCTTTTATGAACTAATCCTGGTCCATCCCAAAGTGTAATTGTCCTCAAGAAGGAAAGAACTCAAACCTGTGGGCTAAGAAACAGACTTTGTTGTCTTTATTATTGTTTAATATTTTATTGTTGAGGCTACATTTCCTGGGTAAAGAAATTGGAAGTTTCCCAGAATGGACTCTGCCAACGTTAAAGGCATGTTTGCTCTAAGAAGAGCCACCAAAACAGACAGACTGACATTCTTGTGGCTTTCTCCCAAATTCTGTTGTGGGCCTGGAGAGGTTGCCAAGCTTCCCTTGAAACGTATCCCAGATTCAATTGTAAAAATCATCAAAAGACCTCCTAATAAATGTGAGCAAACTCTTGCCAAACTTTTTGAGTCTGTAGGGAAACAAAATGTCCAGTCCAGACAAAACATTATTTTCTAAGGTTCAGCCTTTGTTCTGCACACCGCTTTGCATGAAACCTCTTTTCTCCCTTCCCTGCATCCTGGCAGATAAAGACATTTTGGGGAAGGAAAAAACAAGCCTTCTTGCATTGTTTTCAGTTATGTTTCTTCTTCAAATCAAGAGCTTTCCTGAAAGGAACAGTATTATCAAGAAGCAGGGAGGCAGAGTCTTCTCCAGATGTCACTCACCAACTTTCCCGCTCCCTCTGATATTTTGTGGTAGGATTCTTCTAACTTCTTAAAAATGGGAATCTGACAAGCTGTAAAGCATGATCTTCTGAGTCTTCTCTGATTAGAAAAATGGCAGATGGATGCAACCCAGGATTTTGTTTGGAAAGATGACCAAAGAAAGGTCATCCTAGGCTGATGGGACTATTCAGGAACATGGAACACAGAATAATAAGGTTGGAGGTCTTCTAGTCCAGCCCCCTGCTCAAGCAGGAGTCCCTAGACCGTTCCAGACAAGTCACTGTCCAGTCTCTTCTTAAAAGCCTCCAGTGACGAAGCACCCACAACTTCTGGAGGCAGGTTGTTCCACTGATTAATTGTTCCCATTGTCAGGAAATTTCTCCTTAGTTCTAGGTTGCTTCTCTCCTTTGTTAGTTTCCATCCGTTGCTTCTTGTCCTGCCTTCTGGGGCTTTGGAGAATAGCTTGGCCCCCTCTTCTTTGTGGAAGACCCTCAACTACTAAAAGACAGCTGTTATCTATTATCTCTGTTATCTGTTAACTTTTTGATAAGGGCCCTACAATATATATAAATACATGATGGCAATGTTTCCCTGATCTGCAAACCAGGAAAGTACAAACATACAGACACCTATGCACGCAAAAATACAAACCCCTCTGTTTGTGTATGTGTGTATTCATAAAATATTACACAATCAAAATATTATTTAACATTTAAATTTATCAATTTAAAAGTTCAACATATATGTTAGCATATTCTGGACAAATTTCTAAATAGCCCTCTGGTTGAGACTTCTGGATAAAAAATGGTTTGTTGGACAATTAAAGGAGAAGGACTGCTGTCCTGCCAAACCTTAAAGTCAACTTAAAAAATTGAAAAGCAGACAAAACAAATGGGCTCATTCATTTCCATCAGGCAGAATGGGAACTCACTGCCAAACACATGGAGGAAACTGTATTGCTGAACTGCTAAGGAATAACAAGGAATTATGGGCTCTGTGTTAAAAAAAAACACCTCTGAAATCAAGGAGACATTTGAGAAAGAAGACATAATCTACTTATTGTAGTTTAAGCTCACATACACATCAATGGCCTGTGCTTAATGCTCAGAGAAAACGTCTATGAAGGTTTTAAGCAGAGGTCTACTAACTCCTGACCCTATACCATTCTGGATAAATGACTGTCCAAAACCCCCCAGAGATGGAGCACTCATGACTTCTGGAGGCAGGTTGTTCCACTGATTAATTGTTCTCACTGTCAGAAAATTCCTCCTTAATTCCAGGTTGCTTCTCTCCTTGATTAGTTTCCATCTGTTACTTCTTGTCCTGCCTTCTGGGGCTTTGGGGGGAAAGTTGGCTCTCTCTTCTTTGTGGCAGCCCCTCAAATATTGGAACACTGTTATCATGTCACCCCTAGTCCATCTTTTCACTAGACTGGACATAGCCAGTTCCTGCAACTGTCGTTCATCCAGACCCTCATCATCTCAGTTGCTCTTCTCTGCACTCTTTCCAGAGTCTCAACATGTTTTTTGAATCACGGAGACCAAAACTGGATGCAGCATTCCAAGTGTGGCCTTACTAAGGCTTATAAAGCGGTACTACCGTAACACTTCGTGTGATCTTGATTCTGTCCCTCGGTTATTTATTTTATTTTTCAGCATGACAAACACTGTCTGATGAATGTTTCCATCTATGCAAACCCCATCCCCGATCTCCTTTGTGTTGTAATACATGTCCCAGAGGGGGGAAAAAACTATCTTGAGTGACCAAATATAGGCCTTAAGAATAAAAGTCAGTCAGGAGCAGTAACTCCTGCTGAAAACAGAGCAAAACTCATTTCTTAAGGTTTTTGAAAGAGAAATCAGTGAGACAGTTCTGAGTTAAGGGAGAGAAGGGGAGGGAGAAAGCAAGGATGCTGTGCCTATCACTGTGTGTGTGTGTGTGTGTGTGTGTGTGTGTGTGTGTGTGTGTGTGGTTTTCTTTTCTTTTCTTTTTTTTAAGTGAAAGGTTTCTCAATGGCAATTTGAGATTCATCCTCAGCTGGAAGTCTGGATAAGAATCCAGATAAATGTGCTGGAAATCACACAGATCTTTAATACACGCTTTTTCAGCAATGATGACTGAACAATCATCGTCATTCTCCTGCCTGCGGAAAATGTTCTTTAAAGTAAAGGGAGGGGGGGAAATTACATCTCTTTGAGCTATAAGGTGGTATGAACACCCTGGAGCGCCTTAAAATACCTCCAATGACTTAAAAGTGCCTTAGCGCCACTGTTTACACTTAAAGTGCTTTATTCTCTCGCAGTGGCTCCCACGAAGGTCTAGCACGGTATTTTCCAAGGAGTGTTGTGGGAAGATTGGGAATTACTTTGGAGTTGTCTCCTCCTCTCCTCCTCCTCCTCCTCCTCCTCCTCCTCAGAGTGTGTGTGTGTGTGTGTGTGTGACTATCTTTTCCCTTATCCATAGCTTTAATATGGAGATGAGAAGCAGCAACCAGGATGTTCATTTGTTGGTGTTAAAATTTCCAGTCTGCAGGACATCCACAAGAGACGGGGGGGGGGGTTGGCAGCCATCCACTTTTAAAGGCAAAAGAAACAGAAGCTCACAACCATAACAATTAAATCGATGTGGGGTTTGTTTGTTTTTCCAATGCAATTGGGTTATTGTGTCCCTGTTTTCACACTGTAGTTGAACTGTGGAGAGGGGGAAACAGGGGAAGTATTTTGATCAGCAATAAAACAGGAGGAGTATTTTGATCCAGCGAACAGCACAGTTCCTTTAAGATAACAGGACAAATCAAAATATTTCATCCTGGGAGTGAAAAGAATACAGAATTGACATGAAAAGTACTGTGTGTGTTTGTTTGTTTCATATCCCACCTTTATTTTTATATATAGAAACAACAAACACAACCGGTCCCTGCAGTTTTCAGATTTTTCAGAAGTGGTTTGCCATTGCCTCCTCCCTGGGGCTGACAGAGAGTGACTGGCCCAAGGTCACCCAGCTGACTTTGTGCCTAGGGTGGACTGGAACTCACAATCTCCCAGTTTCTAGCCTGATGCCTTAACCACTAATACCGAACTGGCTGTCATATTTATCTGCTACAAAATCCAACACATTAAGCTCACAGCTTGTGCCAAAGTTTTTCCTTTATGTGTAGTGAATATAGAAATACATTTTGAAGTAGAGTGGCTGAAAGAGGGAACTTACCTCTCTCTCTTTATATATCCCAAATACCTATAAATAGTTATGGGGGAGCCCCTCCTTTGTCTTCATGTTGAGGACTTCATTTAGATGCTTTATCAACATGATTTAAAATGCCTTTCTCATAAAGAAACCATATTTCAGGGCCTTTATTTATTGGGCCCTTCCAAACGCCTGTCTTTTAATGCATACCCTGACTTTTTGCCAAAGCTGTCCTTCGAAATGTTGAAAACCGAAGCTCATTATTTATGAGATTTCTCATATTAACGCAGACCAATTCATCAAAATAAATCTTTTCCAGAAGTATATAAATCTCTCACCCAACATCTCTCGCAGCAGACTTCCTCAAATCAACAGCCAGAATCTGGACTGCATCCTGAACCAGGTAAACCTCTGCCAAAAATGCAGATAGAGTTAGCATTAGCAATTAAAGGAACCGCATTAGATATGCTTGTAGCAATGTTGTCTGCTAGACAGGAGGACTTGTGAACTTTCATGATCCAAATATTTGCTTGGGAGCTTGGCTTTTTACCATTTAACTTACTCTAGACTTCATTCTTTGATCATATCTATGATGGTCATATTCAAAATTATCTGGTTGCCTATGCAAATCAATGGCTGATTCTATAGTCAGACTGACTGATAAAAGCATTAAAAGTCAACAAATCAAATATTGTACGTGTCTACCCAGAACGATGCCTCATTGGCTTCAACATGCTATCACAGGGCTTTCCTTGGAGATCTTCTAGTCTAACGCCCTGTCCAAGACAGGCCTTATTGCATCCTGGACAAATAGCTGTCCAATCTTTGCTTGAAGATATTCAGCACTGGAGTACCCACAAATCCAAGGGGCAAAGGAGGTTAATAATTAATGGTTTTGTATAGTACAAGTCGTCACTTTATAAGTTTTCTTATTCTGGCACATCTTTAACCATGGATGGATGAGTGGATGGAGGGATGGAGGATGGAGGGATGTGTGGGTGGGCAGATTGGCAAATTAGCAGATGAATGGATTTTCTGGTTTAGCATGTTGTGAGAATCCAATCCTTTGGGTTGGTTTTTGATTTAAGCTATTATACAAACTCCTGCAAGTCCCTTGGACTGCAAGGCGTTCAAACCAGTCAGTCCTAGAAGAGATCAACCCCAACTGCTCCTGAAGTTGAAACTAAAATACTTTGGCCACCTAATGAGAAGGAAGGACTCACTGGAGAAGGGCCTAATGCTGGGAAAGATGGAGGGCAAGAGAAGAAGGGGACGACAGAGAATGAGGTGGCTGGATGGAGTCACTGAAGCAGGAGGCGTGAGCTTAAAGGGGCTCCAGAAGATGGTAGAGGACAGGAAGGTCTGGAGGAACGATGGGTCGGACATGACTTCGCAATTAACAACAACAAACTCAGAAAATGGATGAATTTAGAAAGTTGAAGAAGCACAGCTTGGACTGTGGTGGGGGTAGCTTTATCCTTTTGCCTCCCCTACCATTTGCATCTTTCACATCCTGATTATACTTTACATACTTCCTTATCCAATTTAGACATTAACATTGATCAAAGGAAACACAGATTTAAGGCAGGCAGGGGAAATTAGCATGTGATATAGCAATACACGCAGTGTTTTAGATGCTTCTAAACTGAGTTCCTGCAACAAATGCATTCTAAAAATTAAAATAATGGCAGTTTAAGTTCTTTTACAAAAAAAATGTAGTGCATATTTGATGGAGGCATATCTGAATGAAAAAAAAAATACATATTCCTACCTGCTTTCAAAAGCAATAGAAGCTTATTACAAAAAAAAAAGGAAGTATAATATGTCCCAGCTTTTCCTTAATGGCATGGGCTAAATTATCCATTATATGGGGAGGTGGCATAAAAGCCATTTTGAACATGAAGCGATGGATCAAAGTGAGGGGTGATAACTTGTCCATGGGAACAAGCCAGACCTCTCAAAGTCAAAAGAACGAGGACAAGCAGTCTGCATTTTAAGTACTTCTCCCTGACTTAAAAAGCTATTCACAAGTCTCCTACTGAGATGCAAGTCAAGAACTATAAGTTACATTTTTCTTCTTTATCCACTTTGCTTTTCTCTTAGAAAGGACATTTCCCCCACCAGTTTCAAGTGAATTGAAGTTATCTTTTTTAAAAAAAAAAAAAATCAGCTCTGCCTCTCTCTTTTTATAATACTGAGTAGACAGACATAAGCTACCATGAAGACACTAAACTTATTTTGGGCCTCAATACAATGTGGAAAAATCTCTTGAGGTTCAGCCACAGCTTGCGGTCCCTCGATTGCATAGCTGTGTTCAGGCTTTCAATCTTTTTAGTCCAGCTTCCAAGGAATCTAACCTTCCCACCCATTTTTTCCTCTCTCTTTATAGGGATAAGCAAGCTATTGATATGGCTGGAAGCTTGTTAGAGAGAGATCCAGTTCCTGCAACCGTTCTTCCTATGTTTTAGCCTCCAGTCTTCTAATCATCTTCGTTGCTCTTCTCTGCACTCTTTCCAGAGTCTCAACATCTCTCTTTATATCGAGGTGACCAAAACTGGATGAAATATTCTAAGTGTGGTTTTACTAACACTTTATAAAGTGGTACTAATACTTCAATATTAGTACAGTAATAGGGTCTCCCTTAACCTGGCTTTAATTATCTGAAACGTGTGGGAAAGGGGGATGGGGATGGATCAGGGGACTCTCCTGTCCTGCAAAGCAGGTGAGCACCTCGAATTGAATCATTCAGGGTGATGACTTGAACCCAAGATTTTTCCAGAATAAAAGCATCGAAAACTCCAGCCTGATCCCTTTTGACAAGCTCTTTGTGGTTCTCCCTAATTGGAACCATTTGTGCAGCTTTATTAATGTAATGAAACCTATCCTCCAGTGAAAACAGAACCCAGGAGTTGACATCAGCACTGAAGGGCAGGACTGAAACTGAATCTGCACGGAGATCTCTTAAAGAAAATGGAAAGCTAATGAACTCCAGCCTTCTTTCTTCTTCCTTTGTTTCGTCTTCCTCTCCCCATCTCACGCCAGTTCTCCCTACCACTTATCTTCCTTTGCCCATCACTACCACCAGATAGGAGGAGAGATGTGAAAGCCCATTCCAAAATTCGTTGACAGTTCCTGCTCCGGGAGAGACACCAGGTCTCCCCAAATGTCAGAATGTGCTGGAAACCACCACTTTCACAGTTCACGTGCCAAATGCTTTGCGTTCCTCCACTCCACTTTGTTCATGTATAATGAAGCCTGGTTGAATTGGCAGCCCTCCTGGACTTTTGCCGAACTGTCAACTGATTTCAACTGACTCCCAGTTAGATTATATGTGTGTGGTTGTCATTTCTGCAGACCTTATAAATCTCTTTCACCGCTTTGATTTCATCCTATTGCTATTAGTAATTCTTGCACATAAGCATTCCACAATGAATGTCTTTTATTATCATTTTTGGGGTATTAGACACTGAGTAAAATTACACTATCCATATGAAGTCTGTTCTCTCTCCCCCTTTGAAAAGAATAAAATATAGGGAGTCCTGGATTTACAACCATTTGCTTATTGACCGAAGTTACAACGTCACTAAAAAAAAGCGACTTATGACAATTTTTCACACTTACGGCCCTGGTCACATGATCAAAATTCAGACGCTTGGCGACTGACTCATATTTATGACGGGGTTGCAGGGTCCATGGGTCACGTGATGCCCTTTTGCGACTTTCTGACACGCAAAAATCAACGGTCAAGCCAGATTCACTTAACTGTGCAAGAAAGGTCGTAAAATGGGACAAAATGTGTTTAACAACTCTGTTGTTAAGCACTGGAAAGTTTGGGCTTAACAATTGTGGTTGTATGTTGGGGACTACCTGTATTTTAAAATGTATTTTTCTTAGGAGAAAAACTATCATGAGTTGCAGATAAATATTTCACTATTGCTTGGCTAAAAAAAAAAAGTGGCAGCTTATGGGTTATCATTTCACCTTCTCCGTCTCTGCCTAGCAGCTATAAGAAAGGAACATATCCTAAAATAAACCAACTGCTCATCACTGGTGGAAGAGGAATCAACTTTGTGAGCCTGTGCTAACTGAACTTCCTTAGCAAAGACCTTGAAAGCACCCCATTTTTCAAAGCTTGCGTTAATTTCGTTGTCCTGTACAGGAGGAAGAGGAAAGCTGTGTAGAAAAATAAAGAGAGATCACTTTGCATTTTTTGTAAGGTCTTGCCTTCCAACTTCTAAAGGAGCAGGTGGAGAGCAGCCAAAAAGACCTCCTAGGTCAAAATGAAGGAATTTCAGAGTCCTGTTAACTCATTAAGTTGGAGGGGAAAATAAAGGATGAAAGGCTTGTTTGGGAAGAATTAAGGAAATACCTCGGCATGGGTTTACATAGTGAATATATATATTCTCAAGGTCAAAAGGTTTAGCAGGTTGGTCTCTGCCATCTGTGACAGATTAAAAGCGTTGGAAGGGACAGGTGGCTCCAGGAAAGGGAATACTTAAAGAGCTTTTAAAGTAGTTTGACACTGGGGCAGCCAGTTTGCCTTCCTACCTGCCAAAGTCCATTCCACAAAGAGGCAGTCAGAGATGCTCCCTCTTCTGAGCACTTATTCGCATTCTCTGGTTGCTAACTTGTGCATAAATTCATTGCAATTACATTGCAACATCCTGACGAAGGTTCAATGGCACAACTTTGATTTATAGAGTTTTAACTAAGATCTCGGCCACTTTTGCGCCTTGCTGGATTTGGTTTGTTTTGCGCTCTTGCCTGCATAGGTGCACAAAATAACAATGCTGGTTTTTAAGCTGGGCGTTTGTCCAAATATTTTCCCAGCTGTGAATTCTTTCCCTAGCTTCACTCCTGGTCCATCAGATGTCTTCGGAGACTAGTGCTGAGCTGTGCCACATTTTGATTTATGAGATTTTGCTAAGGAATGAGGTTTCTTTCCCTTTCTTTTTACTTAACTCAGTTTTATGACTCTGCGTTGATAAGAGGGAAACAAAAGAAGGATGGTCTTGAAAGGAAGCTGTGCATCACAACACGAACCAGCTTTGAGAGTTCCTGTGAACCCACTTTCAAATATTTGTAAGCTTTGAAAATGTTGACATGGATGGAGGCATCGCTCTTATCTTGTGCAGCTCTACTAAGAGTGTGATTTTGAAAAATATTGTTGCCGACCTTCCCTTTAATGAAACAAAAACAAGTGACAAGCAAACAAAGTTGTAACTAGTAGCCAGCATGGGTTGGTTAAAAACAGATCATGCCAAACCAATCTTATCTCATTCTTTGATAAAGACCAGCGAAATGCTGTGGACGTAGTATACTTAGATTTCAGTAAGACATTTGATAAAGTAGATCACAACCTACTCCTTGGTAAGCTAGGAAAAGGTGGAATAGACAACATCACCACCAGATGGATCTGTAGCTGACTGACAAATCATATTCAACGAGTAGTCCTCAATGGCACCACATCCACATGGAGAGAAGTAAGCAGTGGGGTACCACAAGGTTCCGTCTTAGGCCCAGGACTCTTCAACATCTTCATTAATGACTTGGATGAGTTAAGTACACACTGGTTGTGTTAAACTGCAGAGCCCATCTTCCTCAGCTGCTCTAGCATGACCCTTGCAGCTAAAGGATTCTGCAGCTATAGACTAACGTAGCCAGAGGAAGCCAAATTTTTTAGAGCTAAAGTAGATATACCAGCCACGTGGTCCTTCTGCTTTGGCACTTCTCCAATTAATTTTCTGATTCGGGGGGGGGGGGGGGGGAAGAAACAGCCATTATACCGTTGCCAATTATTTGTACTCACTGGATGCATTAGAGGCTGGTCTTAACAGCCTCCCTCTTAAATGACATTGCACGGATGCTATTGATGCATTAGCTGTTTGGAAATCAAGAGTCGGTTTTAAAAGCAGTTCCATTGGCTTTATGCTTTTCTTCGCGATTATTGTTGTTTGCGGTTGCTATATATTGACTTTTGGGGAAAAAAGAGGTGAATATAAAAATATTATGATGCCAATAATCAATGTCCCTTGCTAGGTTTCTTCTTCCTGCAATTCCAAGTTTTAGTTACATTCTGTTGAGGGGAACTTTGCATGAATTTGTCTAGAGCCAAAACAACTTATGAATGGTTACAGGAACTGGGTTTGTTTCAGGCTAACGAAGAGAAGGACCAGGGGAGTCAGGTTAGCAGTCTTCCAATATTTCAGGGGCTGTCACAGAGAAAAGGGGATCAAGCAATGGAACAGCTTGCCACCAGAGGTTGTGGGTGCTCCATTATTGGAAGCATTTGGTAATGGGTCTCCTGCTTCAGCAGGAGATTTGTTAAACTGGACATACTTAGTTCTCTCAATCGTACATCGTATGCTTTAGCCTCCAGATCCTTTATCATCTTTTTATTTATTTATTTATTTATTTATTTATTTGTTTATTTATTCCATTAAAGATGGTGCTGCTGATGGCAGCCTCAGTGAAATGTTCTCTAGTGAACACTTAATTCCCACGGCACCGTCTCATTTCTCATCTTTTCTCATTTTTGCATCTTTCCTACTATCTTCTCTTATTAGTTTCTTATGATTTATTTGTTTGTAATTTATGATTGATTGTTAATATTATTTATGACCTATGATCTATTACTTGTTTATATATATTCTTGCAATACAAACCAACCGGCCAGGACCGGTGACGCGATCTAGGAGCCGAGCGCAGGCGTTAACTGATCCTATTTAAAACATCTCTTCAGTTGCCTTTTTTAACCCTGACGATGTTGGTAGTTTTCAACGAAAGCTAGGTTATAATAAAATTAATTTCTTTTAAATCTCTTGGTGATCGTAAAACTTTTATTCCATATCATATTTTTATGGATATTATTAATCATATATATGTATGTATGTATGTATGTATGTATGTATGTATGTATGTATGTATGTATGTACGTCTCTGGTAATTCGGGTTTTCTCCTGTGTAAAATTTGAAGTGTCTTGGCGACGTTTCAACGAAGTCCTATTCGTCATCTTCAGGCTGGTGCTTTCGGCTTCGTGCTTCTAGGAGCAATACTGAACAACCAATATATTTGTTTTCTGAGGTTTTCGCGGGTGTTTGTACGTAGGTCTTTGGTTCTTCGGGTTTTCTCCCACGTAGAATTTGAAGTGTCTTGGCGACGTTTCGACGAAGTCACATTCGTCATCTTCAGGCTGGTGCTTTCGGCTTCGTGCTTCTAGCAGCAATGTGTGATTGCAACTGTTTCTTCCTTTTAACTGCCAGTGGGGGTTTGAACTGATTGGCTGGGAGCTCAGCTGTGTTCTGATTGGGTGGAGGTGTGTTCTGATTGGTTAGGGGTTGGCTGTGCTCTGATTGGATGAGGGGTTAGTCTGAGTTACAGGGGGTTAGAGATGGTGAGCTGCATAGCGGTTTGGCTTCGCGTTCGTGGTCGTGCCTCATCTTCATGGTGGGTGTCAGTTTGCTTCTTGTATGGATTGGAGGGGTTTAAGGTGGCTAATGATGCAGCTGTGGTCTGGCTTCTGGTTTGTGGTCATGCCTCATCATCGGTGTGGGTTTGGGTTTGCTTTTTGCCTGGATGTGTGATGGTGACATCGTGTGTGGTTTTTGTGAGTGTAGGTCTGGTGTCATTCTTTGTGTTAGGAATTCGTTTGTCAATAAGGGCGGGTTTCCAAATGGCTGGTAGGCGGGAGGTATCATCTCGTTTGTTCATGCTGTGAGGGCGTTTTTCTATCTCGATGGCTTCTCTGATTATTCTGTTATTGAAGTGTTCAGTTTTGGCAATAGTTCTGGTCTTTTTGAAATCAATTTCATGTCCTGTGGCTTTAAGGTGTTGGACCAGGGAAGAAGTTGGTTCCTCTTTTTTGACTGAGTTTTTGTGTTCTTCAATGCGTGCACTTATTCTTCTGTTGGTTTGTCCGATGTATGTGGTGGAGCAAGCAGTACATGGGATTTCATATACTCCTTGATTTTCTAACTCAATTTTGTCTTTAGGGTTTCTTAGGATGGTGGATATTTTTCTGTTTGTGCAGAATGCTGTTTTGACGTTATATTTGTGCAGGACTTTGCTGATCTTGTCTGTGGTGCCTTTTATGTATGGGAGGAGGGCTTTGCCGTTTTCTTGTTCTCTGTCTTGGATTTTAGTGGCAGTTTCTTTTTGGATTAAGTTGGAAATCTTATTTCTTTGGAATCCGTTGGATGTAAGTACATTAGTGAGAGTGTGTTGTTCTGTTTTTAGCTGTTGTTTGTCAGCTAGGCGTTTGGTTCTGGAGATGAGTGTCTTGGCTACGGAGTTGATCTGTGCTGGGTGGTGGTGTGAGAGTGCGTGCAGATAGCGGTTTGTGTGTGTTTTCTTCTGGTAGATGGTGTGTCCTAGGGAGCCATTGGATTTCTTGTAGACTAAGACATCCAGGAAGGGAAGTTGGTTGTTAGCTTCTGTTTCCATGGTGAACTGTATTTTGGGGTGTAGGCTGTTGAGGTGTGTGAGGAAGTTGTCCAGTTTTTCTTTCCCATGTGGCCAGATTACGAAGGTGTCATCTACGTATCTGAGCCACAGTTTGGGTTTGTGATCAGATTTTTCTAGGGCTTGGGTTTCAAAGTGTTCCATGTAGAGGTTTGCAATGACAGGTGAGAGGGGTGATCCCATGGGTGCTCCTTCTATTTGTTTGTATTTTTGTCCGTTATAGATGAAGTATGTGTTGGATAGACAGTGGTTGGTCAGATCTAGGATGTGTTTGGGAGGGTTATATTTGTTTTGGATAGCTGTTAAGGCTTCTTTGATTGGCACTTGGGTGAAGAGGGATATGACATCGAAGCTAACGAGTAGGTCGCTGGGCTGTAAGTTTTGTTCCTTTATGATCCCTATGAACTGGAATGAGTTTTTTACATGTGAGGTGATGGATTCTGCATAGGGCTGTAGTTGTTTGGCGAGAAATTTGGCTAGGTTTTGTAGAAGTGAGCCTATGGAGCTGACTATGGGTCTTAGTGGGGTTCCTTCTTTGTGTATCTTGGGGAGACCATAGAGCTTAGGGCATCTGGATGATTTCTCTCTGGGAATGATTCTTTGCTGGATCTCTTCACTAATGGGGGAGGCTTTTATTTTGGATCTAGTGGTTTTTTCCAGGTAGGTGGTGGGATCTGTGTTTAGGGGTTTGTATGTGGAGTCTTGGAGTAGGTTGGTTAATTTGGTTTGGTAGTCAGCTGTATTCATGACCACCGTGGCATTGCCCTTGTCTGCTGGTAGGATTATTATGCTGGTGTCTTGTTTCAAGTTAAGTAGTGCTGTCTGCTCCTCTTTGGGTAAGTTGCTTTTGGGTGGCTTGCTGGTGCAGAGTATGTTGGTGATTTCGAGTCTGATTCTGTTAGCGTCGTCAGGGTTGATTTTGGTCAGGCTGGTTTCAACTCCGCATATAATGGTTTCAGTGGGGATGTGTTTGGGAACACATATATATATACACACTGTGAGCTTATGCACCAGAGACAAATTCCTTGTATGTCCAATCACACTTGGCCAATAAGGAATTCTATTCTATTCTATTCTATTCTATTCTATTCTATTCTATTCTATTCTATTCTATTCTATTCTATTCTATTCTATTCTACTCTATTCTACTCTACTCTACTCTACTCTACTCTACTCTACTCTACTCTACTCTACTCTATTCTATTCTATTCTATTCTATTCTATTCTACTCTATTCTATTCTTGTCTGCACTATTTCTAAGGTTATTATTCAGTGAGATTATTCCATAGCCATCCTCGGGATGTCTCCTGCTTCTTCATTAGGAGTTCTTGGAAGGAAAAAGCTGTTTCACCAGGGAGATGGGATCACCGAAAGCTAACTGTTGATCTTCAGATGGCTCCAGGCCTACAATCTGTGCTTCGAGTTCTCCTACTTATATTTTCTTTTTTTTTTAAATTAGACAAAAAGATAATATGATACAAGCAACTGTGCCTAGCTAATTAGGCCCTTGTGGGCAACACAGAGCAGTCAAGGAAACAAACAAATACATCTCCTTCTATGATTAAAGTTTAAAAGATGTTTGTCGCCCCAAAGGGTACACTGGAAATTCAGAGCTAGATTTCTCTTCTAAAGGACTTCACTGCAGCCAATAGTGTAACATTGGAAAAGGGGAAGCGTTTTCATCTAGAAAGAGAGCAATGTTTTTTTGCCCCCAAACCTAAAAAATCTCTTAGAAGTTGGTAATTAGCGGGAGCTGTTAATGGAGTTTGGCTGTGATTGCAATGCGGAGAAACATGATTGTTAGCTTTGTCAGTGAACAATACGTGGGAGACAGAGGGGAGTTTAACAAGGTTTCAGTTGTCAAATGCACCCAATGGGCATTACTGGAATTGAACAGCATTCATAAGGCAGGGCAAAAACCGTGTAGTGGTTTGTGTTGCAAGCAACTCTTCAGGCACCGTAACATAAAGGAACATCTTATAATAATAAATAAAGTTGGAAGGGACCTTGAAGGTCAGGTCTGCCCAGGTTTGTCAAGATCTTTTTGGATCCTGAGCTTTTTCTTCTGGGCTTGTCTTCATTTATTTATTTTCTTTCATTTATTTATTTTCTAACCCCTTCTCTTGTATGTGTTTGGACAACTCCCAGAATTCCTAAATATAATCATGGTTGGGAATTCTGGGAATTGGAATCCCATACACATTGGCAAGGTACGTGTACTTGTTAATTTTATTTGGACTTCCCTCCCAGAAATTCAAGGCTTTTTTCCCCCTTTTATTTATGTTAATAGCACTGTTAAACTCTTTAAGAATAAAAAGGGTGGTGCAGGGCAGGGCCTGCCAGAGATCTTGTGTTTAATCATACAACTCATAAAAGAGCCTCAAAACGTACAGATTGAGTAAAATACTATAGGGAAAGTTAGGATCAAACTGATCTTACTTCCTATATTGTTACCCTGGATACCAATTCATTTCTGAGCAAATACTAAGGTGCTGCTTGCTTATTTTTAAAGCCCTAAAAGCTTTGGCACTAAGATATCTAAAGAAGAAGCTATTCCCATAAGTCCCTTCATGTCAAAGTGACTACAGAGTCTGCTCTACCAAGGGCAAATTTATGTTTGATGGAGGAAAAGCACAACATCTCTACATTGGGAGTGGACAGCAGAATAACAGAATAACAGAGCTGGAAGGAGTCTTGGTGGTCTTCCAGTCCAACCCCCTGTTCAAGCAGGAGGCCCTATACCATTTCAGACAAGTGGCTGTCCAGTCTCTTCTTAAAAGCCTCCAGTGATGGAGCGCCCATAACTCCTGGTGGCAGGTTGTTCCACTGGTTGATTGTCCTCACGGTTAGGAAATTGATCCTTAGTTCTAGGTTGCTTCTCTCCTTGATTACTTTTCCTCCATTGTTTCTTGTCCTTTCTCCTGGTGCTTTGGAGAATAGATTGACCCCCCTCTTCTCTGTGGCAGCCCCTCAAATCTTGAAAGTCTGCTATCCTGTCACCTCAATCTTTTTTTTTTTGTTAGACTACACCTACCCGTTCATTCTACAGTTCATCCTCTGTATCAAATGAAGATCAAATCAATACAAATCCCATGAAGAACATTTGCAACTGACAGCTTTCCTCCCTCCAGCAAATGCTCCTCCTATCCAATGCAAAAAGAGAGAAACTGAAATATTAAAATGAGACAGGCAGAGTTTGCCAAAAGCTAGTCCCAGCCTTGGCAGATTCTCAGGTGGAATCTTGGTTGCCTTGAAAGATGAGCATTCCTCTTTGCTCATCCCTCTTCTAACCTGAGTCCCCATTTGTTGACCAGCAGGTGGTCCTGAAAGAGAACAGGTTGTAGAAACTCATTAAGCAGACCATGTTCACACTCTGGCTTCACAATCAGAGCTGCCCAACTGTTGCAGCATTGAGGACATGTGATAAACAAAGCTCTCCTCGTGTTCTTCCAGGACGTACTGTACTTCTCGGGCATATGCTGTTTCTTGCTGAAGCATTTACTGGGGTGAGAAAGCACTGAGAGATGTTCTAGGGACATATATACCTTATAGTTAATCAAACTATTGCTCTGGCAGACACAGAAAGGTCTGTTCTGGCCAACAGCACATGTCCCACACTGCACAGAGAGACCACCCTTAACCTGTTTATTTGAGATGCAAACAACTGGAGATCTATGGGGGTTTAGTGTGAGACCTGCTTTAATTAGAAATTACAGTTGGTAAATATTAGAAAGAAAGAGAAACAGAAAGAGAGACAGACAGACAGACAGATAGTGAGAGAGAGAGAGGTGGAGAGACAAAGAGACAAAAATAGAGATAAGAGATGAGAGAGAGAGAGAGAGAGAGAGAGAGAGAGAGAGAGAGAGAGAGAGAGAGAGAGAGAGAGAGAGAGAGAGAGAGATATGGACAGGGAAAGATAGAGAGATGGAGAGACAAAGATAGAGATAAGAGATGAGAGAGAGAGAGATGGCCAGATGGAGAAATAGAGAAAGAAAAAGACAGAGAGATAGACAGAGATAGAGTTGAGAGATAGAGATTTTTAATTTGTTCTTTTATTGCTTTTAAAATAATTTTAAAAAAACAAGAAAAATGCAAAAATGAAAATACATTGCCAAAGAAAAAACACATAGAAAGTGTTTTTAAAAGAAAATACAAACAAAAATGTCACTAATCGTAAATTATTACAATTCTATATAGAGTTGTATAATGCAATTATTATTCAGGTACATATGCAGAGTCATGCTCGGTGGCTATATAAATGTATTAAATAAATAAATAAAATAAAGCTAGTTGATCTGAGATGACCATGAAATGGCTATAAAGAGTTAGATTTTTCCATATCTTCCGTCTAGTGCAGTGATGGCGAACCTTTTAAAGACCGAGTGCCGAAACTGCAACCCAAAACCCACTTATGCATCGTCGGGTGCCAGGTGGGTATGGCCCATTGGGTGGGCATGGCTGCGGTGGTAACGGCAGACTGGATGGGACTAAAAAGTTCAATCAATCAATTCCAACTTTGCAAGATCTTTTGTTTTCCCACGAGAAGTTGAAATTGACTGATTGATTGAACCTTTTTTTTTTTTGTACACAGCGGCAGAGGCCTAAAGCGAAAAGGTTTTATAAAACCCAGCTGAAGGCCTAGGACTGGGGTGACGGTGCCCGTGCCCACAGAGAGGGCTCTGAGTGCCGCCTCTGGCATCCATGCCATAGGTTCACCACCACTGGTCTAGTGTGTCTGGACTTTTGCAGCCCTGATATAGAAATTTAATAGACATAATTTCAACAGATGTCATTCAAGTGATCCACCTCATACTTTGTATGCAAGATTAGTCGTTTAAGATCTGAATGTACACATGGTGCAAAGCCATGGCTTGTTAAAGCAATGTTCATTGAAGAAGTTATAGCTTACTGGGTTTACTGTACATGACACATTCACATCCCTAAGCAAGGAAAGTTTGCAGCTACAACGGATAATTTGCATAACAGGCTAGACCAAGCTCAATTTTTTTAAAAAAACTTACTATAGTTGTGTTCATGCAACATACAAAACCCAGCAGCTGTAAACCCAGTTCTTCCATCATTTCTCATCTATGTCCAGGAAAGAGAATAAACATTTAATGAAAACAGGAAGGAAGAAAACATACCTGTAATATTCCTCTGGGGTTTTGATGAAATAAAACAGCAAGTGGTCTGGGCAGCATGCAGTGATGCTAGATGAACGCCAGATGGCACTTCTCTGCAAGGACGGTTGATCCAGTTTATGCAGAATTAGCCAACCTGATTTTGTTTTTCATTTAGAAATGAAATGGACCCGATTTTGTCAGGACTATGCACGTCACCACATGCAAGAACCATATCTTCAAAGCAACATTAGGGCCAGAATTTGGGATTTGGGATTGACAGCAGAGTTTTCATAAAAGAAAGAAAGAAAGAAAGAAAGAAAGAAAGAAAGAAAGAAAGAAAGAAAGAAAGAAAGAAAGAAAGAAAGAAAGAAAGAAAGAAAGAAAGAAAGAAAGAAAGAAAGAAAGAAAGAAAGAAAGAAAGAAAGAAAGAAAGAAAGAAAGAAAGAAAGAAAGAAAGAAAGAAAGAAAGAAAGAATTGCATCCTTGGTAGAGTCACAGAGACAGAGAACAGGTTACCAGTATTTGTTTCAATCAAGTCAGAAGTTAATGAAATACATTAAACGCCTATGTATGGGTGTCCAGCCACTATAAAAGGCTGAAATCCAAAAATAACAAGCCCTAACAGTTGCATTGCCCCTCAAATCCTGAAAATGCTTATTGTGCTGCCACAAAGGAGAGAGGGGTCAACTTATTTCCCAAAACACCAGAAGGCAGGGCAAGAAGCAACGGATGGACAATAATCAAGGAGAACCTAGAACTAAGGAGAAATTTCCTAACAGTGAGAACAACCAACCTGGCTTGCCTCCAGAAATTGTGGATGCTTCATCACTGGAGTTTTTCAAGAAGAAACTGGATTTCTACTTGTCTGGAATGATATAAGGTCCGCCTGCTCAGTCTGAAACTTAGAGAATTTCTAAAGCCCATATGGTGCCCTCAATCCTTGCTCAGATTTTGCTCACCAATGTGCGTGGGATCTACGTGAATAGATCAAGGCTATTTTTTTTTCAGATCACTTCAATATCTTAGGAAGAAAGAGTTTTTTCAGATCACTTCAATATCTTAGGAAGAAAAGCCAAGGAATTCAGAATCCTTTCCAAAACAATGCTCTTTTTCAATAAATGGGGAACCTTTAGAGGTCACCTTATCATTGATGATGAAGGAAAGGAGATGATGAAAGAAATTTTAAAAAGCCAATCCAAGAATCTCTAAGGAGGGTTAGAGAAAATCTTGCTTGAAATCCTGATGTGCCATGGTTAGAAACTTCCTAACAGTGAGGACAATTAACCAGTGGAACAGAAGTTGCCTCCAGAAGTTGTGGTTGCTCCATCACTGGAGGCTTTTAAGAAGAGACTGGACAGTCACTTGTCTGGAATGGTATAGGGTCTCCTGCTCAAGGAGAGATTGGACTAGTAGACCTCCACGGTCTCTTCCAATTCCATCATGCCATGTTCTACGTGAAGGAAATGAATGTTTGTTCTCTGGAGTTCAGTCTTTTCAGAGTCCCCTACTGATCCAGGGCCATTTGCCACTGAAAAATGAAGAGGAATTCTCATTGTAAGAAGCATGCAGGGTGAGAATAACAACAACAACAACAATAACAACAACCCTCTGATGATCCATAACTTGCTATCAGAAACTAAAAATGGGAGCAGGCCAAAATTGCTTTCTGTAAGGTTGCATGTTAGCAGGGCCACACAGGCAGTGAAAATGCGGGGTCATGTCCTATTAAAAATAAAAGCCGGGATGCCATTATTTTATTTAATGGAATGGCAGTGCTCTCCTTCTCTTCCTTAACAGTCCAGGGGAGGTGATTAAAATGTGGGCGAGGAAAGAGAGTGGAGCAATTTGCCCATTAAAAAAAGAGGAAGGGCAAACAGCCACCAATTTTCATTAATCCCCCGATGGCAAATTGTAGAGTTATCATCATCCTGGCCACCACCATCTATGATGCGAAGAGGTGGATGCTTGAAGCCACTTGTTCCCAAACCCTTTCTCTGTCCCTGTGGCTGGCCGGTGTTTAATATTGAGAAATAAATCTTCTAATATAATAACTTTGATTCTCTTTACTGTGGCAAACAAGCAATGATGAATCTATCTTCCGTAGGTACGTTCAGGTCTCTTCACTAGCAATGAGTTCCACCAGTAATTTTATTGTAGCATTTCCTCCTTGTCTTTTGTTAGTTCTGTTCAATCCATTTCGTATCCTATCCGATCCCATTCTATTTTCTATTTTATTTTCCATTCCATTCCATTCCACTCCACTCCACTCCACTCCATTCTATTCTATTCTATTCTATTCTATTCTATTCTATTCTATTCTATTCTGTTCTGTTCTGTTCTGTTCTGTTCTGTTCTGTTCTGTTCTGTTCTGTTCTATGGTGTTGGGGTGCAATACCCCCCAAAATCATTTCAAAAATGGTTCACTACACAACTGGCAGCCAAATGTGACACCCTTGAGCTTTCGTTTTACCAAGAGCTGTGTAAACAACAGCTTAACATCTAAGGCTGAGAAATGGAACTGCTTGCAGATGCTAACAGCTGCACAAGCAACTTTGTACATTTAAAATCACATAGTTAAATCGTCAAGGATGGGGGGGAGCATTTATTTTTTGTTTTTAATCCACCACAACACAGCTGGCAGCATGAAATTATCATTAAAACATTGTGTTTAAGATGATTTAATGAGTTGATTGCCAAGTGAGAACTATAACTATAGAACTACTGACTATAAAAAAGGGGTGTGACAATATAAGAGGGTTTGAATGAGAGAGAAGAGATGATTTTGTAAAAAAAATAAAATGTAAGAACAGGCAAAGTGAGTTGGGATAGTTAATTTTTATCCTTTCAGAAATTGCTTTCACTCAGGGATAATATGTGCAATGTGAGGGATCAGAGAACATCTAGGAAGAGTCACCATCTTCTCCCTCCCTCCCTCCTTCCCTCCCTTCTGACTCCAGCCCAACATTCTTTTTTCACTCCTTCACCCTCTTTTTCCTGATCCAACAGGGGGACCAATATATTGTTTTCACCAGAACCCAGCATTTTCAGAAAGGATCACATCCAGTGGTGGGATTCAGCCGGTTCGCACCACTTCGGCAGAACCGCTAGCTGTGGGCCAGACCCAGAATGGACTTCCAGAAGCGGCATCCACACAGAGAACCGGTTGTTCACATATTTGAATCCCACCACTGATCAGATCTCCTTCCTCCTTCCGTCATGCATTCAAGATGGACAGTGAATAATATTTATGTTAGTTATATGTAAGGGTGTAGGTCTATACGTATGCTGAATATAGTATGTTTTAAATGTGTTATGTATGTGTACACTTTGAGAGGAAGCAACTAGATTTCATTTTTAATGTGTGCCATTGTGCCCACAGGGAAAAAAAATGACAATAAATGTTGATGAGTTCTGCTTCCTACCATTCCTTAACGCTGATCAAAGCCACCCCACTTCACAACTCAACTCAACATCTGCACAGCAGTGGTTTCACCAGCCTGGGCTCAGCAGTCAGGCCTCCGTAAGGCTACCTACTGGGTTTACAGCAGAGTTGAATTTTTTGCAGTTCACAAAAGATACCCACTTAAATTTAAAAAAAAGAAAAGAAAAAGAATTTTTTAAATGATGCCTTCCAAATAGGTCTCTTCTCTTTGAGCATTGGGGATGTTTGCAATCCATTTTATAATCTTTTCATCAACTTTGAGATAAATTGAGGGCAGCCTGGAAGGTAAGCTCTTGATTTTTTTTTTGCATTCTAAAATCAGCTTTACTTTTGCCAGAAGAACAAATACCAGCCCAGATTAAAATAAGCGAAATTCAACTCTCCAGCCAGTTACCTAATATTTGTCTTTCAAAAGAGGGTGCATACCACTCACCAGCACAATCTCTTGCATTTAGCGTGTTGTTGACAGGTAGGGATCAGAATCAGAGAGTGTGGTGTGTTTGCACCAGCTTTGAAAAACAGCCCTTCTTGGCTCCTGTGTTCAAATGTCACCTTGCTTTTCGGAATAACAGCCCACTGCTCTTCTCAGACTCACTAAATAAATCAAGGATAAGGAGAAAAAAAAATCCCAACTATAGTACAAAAAGATGTTGAGACCCCAAAACAGCATGCAGAGAAGAGCAACGAAGATGGAAGGGATCTGGAGGATAAATAGTACGATGCACAGTTGAGGGAGGCAGGTATGTCTAGTCTATCAAAGAGAAGGACTAGGGATAGCATGATAGCTGTCTTCCAATATTTGAGGGCCTGTCACAGAGAGACAGGGTCAACATGTTCTCCAAAGGACCTGAAGGCAGGAGAAGAAGGAATGGATGGAAAGTTATCAAACTTAGAATTTTCAACCGAGAAGTTTCCTGTCAGTGAGAATGATGAATCAGTGGAACGGCTTCCCTCCAGAAGTTGTGGGCTCTCCATCACTGGAGGTTTTCAAGAAGAGACTGGACAGCCATCGGTCTGAAATGGTATGAGGTCTTCTGCCTGAGCAGGGGGGTTGGACTAGAAGACCTCCAAGGTCCCTTCCAGCCTTATGTTTCTATGATTTTATGATTCTATTTTCCAAAGCACCAGAAGGCAGGACAAGAAGCCATGGGTGGAAGCTCATTAAAGAGAGATCCAAGCTGGAAATAAGGAGGAATTTCCTACAGTGAGAACAATTAATCAATGGACCAGCTTGCCTCCATAACTTGTGGGTGCACCATCAATGGAGGTTTTCAAGAAGAGATTGGACAGTCATTTGCCTGGAATGGTTGTAGGGTCTCCTGCTTGGGCAGACGGTTGGACTAGAAGACTTCCAAGGTCCCTTCCTATTATTCTATGTTCCGTGTGTCTAAGGAGCCACTTCTTTTAGGCTATGCTGTTTTCCAAGTCAGATCCAATCAATGGCTTCTTCTACAAACTTATTTTTTTTCCCCATGGCTAGAAACACCACTCCATTTCCAATGCTCCCCTGCCAACAGTGGCTCATTAGAAAAGATGTCTTGTACAAGAAAAGCAGCGTTGAGCTGAAGCCAGCCTTCTATTACAGAACAGCCAAAGAGCTCTTGGCAAAGTTGATCAATCAATCTAAGGCAGCATTTCTCAACCTCAGCAACTTCTAAGATTGGGAATGTCAACGCCCAGCATTCTCCAGGCAGAATTGAATCTGATCCTTCATAAGAGGAGCAACTTATTTTTTCATCCCTTACCTCACCCTCTGCACTTTCTTTGCTCTTCTGAAACTGGTTTCAGTTGCTTGCAACACATCCATTTGCATATTTTTCCACTTCCTTTTTTTTTTCTCTGCCAATTGATCTTGGATGTTATGCCGTTTTGCAATGAATTCCTTTTGCATGCATCTAGATTCCTTCCTTCCTTCCTTTTTTTCTTTCCTTTCTCTCCTTTTCTTCTCCTCTTTCCCTCCTTCCCTCTCTTCATTCTTCTCCTTTCTTCTTCTCCTTCCTCTTCCTTCCTTCTCTTCCTTTTCTTCCTCCTTCTTCCTTCTGGTTCAATTCTCCACAATCCTTTTTTCTTAGGCTTCAATCTTCCACTCTCCGGCACTTTCAAAGATAAATTCCTTCATGGTATTCAAAAAGCAGGGTTTCCAGTAACTGTCACCAATCTGGTGCACTTGTGAGTGTGCTGCTCCAAACCCCATCATCCTTAGCCATCCTGGAATGGCCCAATTTGTCCCAAGGATATAGTTTTCGTGAGTTGGCAGTGGCTCTCTTGTTCCAGACACAAACCTTTCCCAGGGCCTCTTAGCAATAAAGGACACAGCCTGAGTTGGAGCCCAATTTTATTTGATCTGCAACATAGAATATAGAAGGGACCTTGGAGGTCTTCTAGTCCACCCCCTGCTCAAGGAGACCCCGGACCATTTGTTCTATGGTTCTACCATTTGTTCTATTGCAAAAACTTTCCTTGATACAGCAAAAGTCTATGCTGCCTGCCCCCTCCAGACCCCAGCCACCCCCAGCCCTCTTTGCTGGGAAGAGCACCTGACTTCTCCTAATTTTTTAGTTGGAAGAGCTGGACTTCAATTCCCCCAAATCCTGATTGCAGAAACAGCTTGAGTAGTAGATGAGAGGCACATCCGGCAGCTCACACTGTCTTTCTTCCCATACCTCTCTCTTAAATACAATCCTCTTGTCTCCAGCCTGAGATAAGAATCAGCCAGGCTCCAATTCTTTTTAATTACACACTAAAATTCACAAGGCTTGAGAAAAGAAAAAAACAGTTTAGGTCAATCCATTCATTACTGAGGTTTTGCCCTCTTATTTTTTTCCTCATGGACAGCCCAAGTGGGAACAATGCAGGGGGAGAGATTCTATCAAAGGTGTAGAATGTCCTGCTTGGGGTTTTAGCAGGTTCCTCAAGAATGCTTTGTTATGTTGCTCTGCTATTTGTTTTCTTACCCTCTGGAGTTTTTAATCTCTGTCTTGTTTTGTTTTGTTTTGTTTTTTCTTGCCATTTTGTTTCTGATCTCGTGCTTGATTGTTGCTCTTAGGAAAAGCAAACAAACACACAATAAATTATTAATTCTATTCAACATATAGCACAGATTCTTTAAGTTTCGGTTGGAAACTTTTTCAGAACTGTTCACCAGAAAGGAGGAATACAAAAATTGCAAACGAACTAGAAGTGAGTAATGCCTCTTTTATCACTTGTTAGTTTCAGTCCTCCAAATAAAAGAGCCGGTAGTTTGAAAGACCCATGGACTAGCTTTTCCAAAATTACAATATATAGTCAGTATGCCTGGTAATTATTCTTGCCTCACTTATTCGGAAGATGCCAGGCTGTGGAAGGTTAGAAAAACGGTGTTATTTTTTTTTTTAAAGAGTTGAGAGCTTTTGTAACTCTGCATGCTGGTTACCGTGTAGTAAAGATAAGCCTAAGTTGATAAAACCACACAGTAATGTATTTTACTAGCTCAATTTAAAAAAACACAAACAAAATCTGCTATCTCCAGTTCTCTACAATTATCCAGATTTATTGTCCAGTAAACCATATCACCACTGCGGTTTCCATCTTGGGGAGGGAGAGCATGATGTCTTTCAAAATAACTTCTCCTCCAAGACTAGACTTGCCATTAAACAAGAATGAGGTGGCCCATCTTCAATGGCACACAAGGAAGCACCATTAAAAGCGGAAGATAGGTGTTGCTTTAGGCTGTGCTTTTGTAATATCACTGGCTGTGTGGATTTGCTCAAGGCATCAAGTTCTCAAGGATTATCTGTCCTGGGTGCTCTCTGAAGTTGGTGGTTTTCTCACGGACGGACGTTTCATTACCCAGCTAGGTAACGTCAGAAGTGCTACAAGGGAGTGGGTTTTTGCTCTCTCTTTATGTACAAATGGTTTGCCTCTCCAGTGTTTGGGGAGGGGGGTTCTCTTTGGTAGTTCCTTGATTAGGGAGCTAACTAATTAGAGCTTTAGCTGACGGGTCTTTGGTGCTCTTGTTTCCTTGCAGACATCTTATTACCCAACAAGATAACATCATCAGTGTTAGAAGGGAGTGGATTTTTGCTCTCTCCTTAGTACAAGTGGTTTGCCTCGCCAATATTGGTGGATGTGTGGTGGTAATAGTAGTAGTAGTAGTAGTAGTAGTAGTAGTAGTAGTAGTAGTAGTAGTGGTAGTAGTAGTGGTAGTAGTAGTAGTGGTAGTAGTAGTGGTAGTAGTAGTAGTAGTACCGGTAGTAATAGTAATAAAGTTGGAAGGGACCTTGGAGGTCATCTAGTCCAGCCCCCTGCTCTCTTTGGTAGTTCTTTGATTAGAAGATTACCTCATTAGGGGACTATCAAATGAGGGAACTTGAGGCGAGGAGTCCTCAGCGCTCTCTGAGCTTGATTATTGCCTTGCAGACGCTAAAGAGGGAGCGGGTCCCGCTCTGGGTTCCAGCATTGCTGGAGCCCTCGGAGGGCGCCCGGTTGGGGAAGGTTGCCTCACGGGGCGCCTAGAGACCGCCCCTCGCGCCCTTCCTTGGGCTCCGCCCCCTCCGCCCCTCCCTGTTTACCAGCCCGTGCACATGGCTCGCGCCCGCCTCCGATTGGCCCCGGAGGCCCAGCCTGCCGCGCACGGGGCCAATGGCGGCGCGGCCCACGGGCGCTCGCACGGGGGAGGCGGGGCGAGCGGGGAGAGGCGGGGCGCCTGCGCGGCGGCGGCGACGAGTCCGTCCGGGGCGGCGGCCATGGCGGGCGGGGGGCGGCCGCCGCTGCTGTCCGTGGTGCTGGGCGAGGCGTCCGGCGGCGCGCGGGGCTTCTGCGGCGGGCAGGCGGTCTCCGGGCAGGTGCTGCTGGAGCTGGCGGCGCCGCTGCGGCTCCGCGCCCTCCGCCTCGAGGCCTGCGGGGGCGCCCGGGCTGCTTGGACCGAAGCGCCGTCGCCGCCGCCGCCGCCTTCCCCTCCGGCGGCCGCTGGGACCCGTCTGGAAGCGGAGGAGCCCTACCTGGACGCCCGGCGGGAGCTGCTGCTGGCAGGCGAGCGGAGGGAGGGAGGGGCCGAGGGGGGAGGCGCGGGCGTGGCTGGCAGGGACCGCCGCCCCCATCACCCCCGGCCGCGGCGTGGCAGGACTACAGTGCCCATCGTCCGCGATCAGCCGGCGCAGGACTACAGTCCCCAGCTAGCCGGGTGGATCGAGCTCCTCTTCCCGCAAGCAGCTTTTCGGCAAGCTGATTTGTCGGGTTCCGTCTCCCATCATCCCCAGCCGGTCGTGGTCCGATGTCTGGGGAGAGTGCCTTGGCCGGAAAAGCTGGAGTGGAAGGTTGGGGGGGGGGGGAGGAGGAGGAGGCTTGGCTGGGCATCAGAGTCCCTGGAGTCTTTATTCCTCCCTGTTTTGCCAGCTTCTGCCCTGCTGGCTGTGCACTTGTTTGGGGGATGATGGGCCTTGCGGTGCATGAGACTGCAGGATGACAAGCTGATCTCGGAAGTCCAGTAGGATCAGTGGAGCTTTAGGATAAAGAGAACGGGATTGCTAATTTCTACTTCGGAATCCGAATCAGAATGGAGCTGGAAGGGACCTTGGAGGTCTACTAGTCCAGCCCCCTGCTCATGCAGGAGATCCTCTACCATGTCAGACAAGGGGCTGTCCAGTCTCTTCTTTAAAAAACCTCCCATCTTTTTCCAGCAGCCTTGGGGCTGCGCCTGACTTCAGTTCCCGGGGTCCTGGCGGTGGACGATGGAGGCTGAATTCATATGGGAGAAGGAACGCGGTTCTTTCTAAGTGCACACGCCTGTATATTAGGATCGCCCCTGGATGGCAGTTAAAGGCTCACCAAGGCCATTTCTGAGCGCAGCCGTGTTCAAAAAGAAGATCAAACCGGAAACATTCTGTTCTTCCTGCTTGCCAGGCTTATTTATAGGCGCAGGGAAGGCAATAAATCTCCCCGGGAGAAGTGATGGTCTGGTGGGAACTCTGGCTGATGAGGCTGGAGTCTGCCTAATCGAGACTGGGGAGAGCTTCACAGGGGTAGGAGGACGACTGTTCAGCATTTTATTTTATTTTTCTTTTAGCTGCCTGCTGCTCCATAAACAAGTTGTTGGCTCTCTGGAACAGTTAGGATCCTGCTTTCGAAGTGCACGCGGTGAATCATGCCCCCCCTCCCCAGTTAAATATGCAAAAGCCATTTAAAGAGCAGCCAGCTAAGATGAAGCCGCTTGGTGAAATAGAACAGATATGGGATGAGTAAGTAAAATGTCAGTGGCTTCGTGTGCAGACTCAGTTAATCAGACGCCAAGTAGAGAGGAGTGGAAGAGAAACGATTGGGTCCAGCTGGGGTGGAGCAGAAAGAGGCAAAAATGATGGTGGTCTTTCTGTCGAAAAGCTTCCAAAATAACAATAATTGCAGCATCCTACAGCACCATTTTATGCTGCCACCTTCTTTTCAGCATTGTGGTAACTTCGAATGGTTTGTAAGCCAAGTATTATTTAAGTCGAGGACGTCCTGTACTGATTCCCACAAGGGGAGACCGATCCCTGGTAACTACACCCAGATTTCTACGTAGTTTCCCTGGTAGCAGTACAAAAGTGGTCATAACTTATTCCTTCTTATTTTATTGCTATAACAAATGGAAGTTACTGCCCATAAGTTATTCCAGTGGGTGCTAAAGAAGGAAGGGCCTGTTGAGATTGTGTCTTCTGCACAACTATTAAAAGCACAAGAGGCTTTAGCATCTGTTCGTTTGCCAAAAATAACTTTATTGGTCTTTTAGGGTCCGATAGACTTTTACTGAATTTTCTTCCACATGTTAATCTGACTCCCTACTAGAAATTTTCAGGATTTGCTGGCAGATACGTGGGAAGCAGCAAGCAGAGTTCTTCAGAGACTTCTATTTTAAGGTTGTGTTCTCACTGGCAGCTATATCTGGTGAAACCGGGCATGTATCCTTGCCTTCACTGGAAGCTTGCTGTTAAGTGGCTACAAGAGATTTAGGGACTCCCTGCCTATGCCTAGAAAATAGAAAAAACAAAACAGAAGCATTGTTTTTTCTCCTCCAGAGGAAACTGAATTAAAAATAATACGATTTATCCATTTAAAAAGAAGGTATTATATTGCATGAAGCTGGCTTTTCATTCCATGCCAGTTTCTGCCCATTTTTTTTAAAGTGGAATAGCAAATCTTAGAGCCAATAGTAGCGGGCATCTACTTCAAGCAAAGCACAAGATTTATTTGGAGCATGGTGTCACTTTCCCTCCTTGCCCCATCCCTCCCTCCCTCCCTTCCGTAGAGTTTTTTTTCCACACAGGAGATTTTTTTTTAATAATGGCTATGATTAATAAGATGATTCTAAATCATAATATTTTTTTCTTTGTTCTATAGGTGATGAGGGCTTCATCCTTTTAGAAGCTGGGAAATACGAATTCCCTTTCAGTTTTCAACTTTCTCTCCAGTAAGTGATGCAACTTAAACTGAAATATTGGTTTCCATTGTAAAAGTTCTTACAGAATCTCTATAAACATTTTACCAACGATACACAAATATAAATAAAGCAGATTAGACATAGTACCCTCTTCTGGCATTTTGATTTGCATTACATTCCATTTGATTTGCATTATATTAATTTTTAAAAAAAGCTAATGGTGAGTAACTACTAAATCCTTAAGTGCAAAAAGTTGGACTTTAGGAGTGTACAAACTTTGAAAATGACAGCAAGAAGCGAGTGATGCACACCGCACTCTCCATGTGGAAGAGGCATTATAGAATACAATTAAACTGTGCTGGGAAAAAGATGTGGCAGAAAAGCACATTTAACAAATCTACATTTGGTAGTTTGAGTAAAGAAGAAATCTTTTAGTACCAATTCTATGAATAGCTGTAGCTTTAAATCAACTTGAATATCATTTGCATGGAATAGGCTGATTGAGAAACCTTGCGGGAGAAAGAAGGAAAATGTGATTAGGACAAGGACTCAAACTGACCAAATTTGCTGCTTTTTTGAATTCTGCTATTGGCTAAGGTTGATGTTTGTTGAACTAAATAGAGATTTAAATACCAGTAGTTGGAAATATACACCAGAAAGTGTGTATTTCCCCACCATCCGGTCAGAGCTGAAGAAACTTCTTGGATGAGAAGCGAAATGTCTGCAAAGACAAAACAGCTGCCTCTTGAAAAAGTCAACCATAATCTGGATGACTGAGAATCTCCATAGACAGATATGCCAGACGGTTTTCTGCGCATCTGATGTTTTAATATTTTGTGCCAGTTATAAAATAAATAAACTATGGTAGTGTTGCAGTAACTTGCATTTTACTTGACGTTCAATATGCATTAAGAGTTCAAAATAACCTTTGTTAAGCCTTCGTGGAGCGACCACAGAGAACAGTCACCTTTTGGGGCTTCATACTTTATCTGGCCCCAAGTAAGGGGTCAAATAAACAGCCATCGTAATGTGCCGGAAGCTGAATTCTGTTCAGCATAATTTGTTCACGCATAGTCTTGTGGAATGCATGCCACAATCGCTCATTGACCTAAGCCTCTCAAATACGCCTGCCAGCCCCACAATGGACCTCACAAGGTCCCTTGTGGTGTTGGCATCTCAGAAGGAAAGTTGCCAACCAGGGGTCTTCAAACTTGGCCACTTGTGGACTTCAACTCCCAGAATTCCTCAGCCAGCCCTCAGGGCTGGCTGAGGAATTCTGGGAGTTGTAGTCCACAAGTTTTCAAGCGGCCAAGTTGGAAGACCTCTGTTGTAAACAGTTGCCTCGGACAAGTCGGCCTCCACAAAGGAAAATGTGCTAAAGTTGCCGTTTCTTTCTCTTGTGTTCAGCCCCTTGGCGACCTCTTTCACAGGCAAGTTCGGCACCATTCAGTACTTCGTGAACGTAACCCTGGAAAGCGCCACGGCCCCCCCTCAGTCTGTGTCGAGAGAGTTTCAAGTGATCAGCCACATTGATGTCAATTCTCCTGCACTCCTGGTAAGAGCAGCGCACGTCAAGCCCCGGGGGAAATCAGGAGATCCAGGCCCTTCAAACGAGTACAGGTAGTCCTCGACTCACGACTAGTGACCCTTCAAAGTTACAACGAGGCAGGATAAAGTGACTTACGAGCCTTTCTCCTGCTTAACGACGGTTGCAGCAGCATCCACGCAGTCAAAAATTGGCCGTTTGACCACGGACTCATATTTATGACGGTTGCAGGTCACGTGATGCCCTTTAGCGACCGTCTAACAAACAAAGTCAATGGGGAAGCCGGATTCACTTAACAACCACAGTACTAACTTAATAACTGCAGTGGCAGGAAAGGTTGTAAAATGGGGCAAAATTCACTTAACAAATGTTTCAGTTAGCAACAAAAGTATTGGGTTCAATTGTGGTTGTAAGGCAAGGACTACCTGTATGAAGGTTTATTGTTGGCCCGTAGGGACTCGTGACTTATGACGTGTTTGACCCCTGCCTCGGATTCGGCTTGGTCAGGGGTAGGCAACCTTGGCTCCTTTATGACTCGTGGACTTCAACTCCCAGAATTCCTGAGCCAGCACTCCTTAACCCTTTATTGGTACTTCGGTGACAAATTGACCCTAGTCACTGGTCATTTCACAGATTCTTATTCTTGCCCCTTTTTGCAGAGTCCTATAAGACAAACTCAAGATAAAATGGTCGGGTGCTGGTTTTTCACTTCGGGTCCCGTTTCTTTGAGTGCCAAAATCGATAGGAAAGGGTTTTGTAATGGTAAGTATATTCCGTTCACACGATTACATTTGGCTTTGGAGTATCCTGTGTACGCTGCTGTTGATGAATTTATAGAAATCCTGGGTTCTTAGCAGAAACGGACTTAGAAAGAGAAATCCAGTAAGCCTATATAGGTGAGACTAAAGCAATTTAATTTCCATCATAACAAGTATGTGCTTAAGGCCTAATGTCATAATGAGCGCTTACCTTTTAAAATGTGTTAGCTTAGCGAGAGGAACTAAAACAAGAGAAAAAAATAGCCAGAGGGAGCTGTCCTCAAAATGCAAATCTTTTTCATCATAATAGATTAGTTTACAGAGGTGGATTTTTTTTCCTGTTGCCTATTGCTGAATTAGAATTTTTTTTTCCTTGACTTGAATTGAAGATTATCTACAATAACTACCTTCAAAGGCATATTTAAGAAAACATTGTTCAATGGAAAAGGAGGCTGTCACCGGCATAGGTACATTATAACTTACTCGTTGTTCCTGGCTTCTTTTTCTGTAGGTGAAGTTATACCCA
The DNA here is from genome assembly GCA_034064705.1 of Bothrops alternatus. Lineage (NCBI taxonomy): Eukaryota > Metazoa > Chordata > Lepidosauria > Squamata > Viperidae > Bothrops > Bothrops alternatus. Next base: position 2,422,916 of record JARGCV010000195.1, on the reverse strand, counting down.
TTTATGCAGAAATTGAAAATTGTTCTTCTCGGTTAATTGTGCCGAAAGCTGCCATCTTCCAAATACAGACTTACGTGGTTGGAGGGAAAACAAAGATTTTCCGTCAAATGGTTGCCAACGTGCGAGGAAACCACATTGCCTCAGGAAGCACGGATACCTGGAATGGCAAAACTCTGAAAATCCCACCTGTCACTCCTTCAATCTTTGACTGCTGTATTATCAGAGTTGAATATTCCTTGGCTGTGAGTATCGCTTTCATCCAGTTCAATCAATCGCGATCCATAGATTGTAATGCGAGAACACCTAGCTGATTTTTGCCTAGGGCCTAGACTTAGAAAGTAAGAAGAAAGGGGCTAGTTGGACTTCAGTAGGAGACCATCAGGAGATCACAGAGTGATCTCCATTGGGTTGGAAAGGGCCTTGCAGGCCCTGCGCCATTCCAGACCAATGGTGAAAGCCTCCAGTGATGGAGCACCCACAACTTCTGTAGGCAAGGAGTTCCACTGGTTGCAGTAATTGTTCTCCTTAGACCTAGGTTGGATCTCTTTCTAATGAGCTTCCACTCGTTGCTTCTTGTCCTGCCTTCTGGGTGTTAGACTGCGCTGTAGCTGAAGGAGATGACCAGGCCGAGCCCAAGAGTTGGGTTGAGTTCAATCTTGAGTCCCTTAGTGCCCTCAGGAGATCCAAAGCCAGCCCTCCTTGAATTCCACTAACTCTTATCCAACGCCAATTTGCCTTGACCATTTGTAGTTCAGATTTTTGTAGAGAGCTTTAGCTATATATTCATATGTTCCTCTGAACTGCCTGGACTCCAGATTTCCTTACTTGATAGTAACCTTAAAAAATATCCCCCCCTCCCCCAAAGATGGATTGATTGCCCGCTTTTATCATTTTGACAAATAATTTAAGAAGGCAAACGTATCCGACACATCTTACTCCTTACACTTTAATACTGCTACCTAGTTATGTCCATGAGGTCAACAGGTGCTTAGCTCAGAAAAGATTCAACTTTGTAAAACAACTAAATAGAATGAGTGACAAAATTTCTTCTGAAATAGACCAGAAAGCTCCGAGATATGGCTTGGAATGGGGATTCCTGTTGCAAAACTCTTAGGCTTTATCTAAAATTACTGTGTTTGTGGGAATGACTTTGAAGTTTGGAAAAATTACAAACTTGGTTCCCCCCCTAGCAGATTGTTTAAACTGTCTTCTCTTTTGTCACAGGTGTATGTTCATATTCCTGGTGCCAGAAAGCTGATGGTTGAACTGCCTTTCGTCATTGGCACAATTCCGTGTACTGCTTTTTCCAGCAGGAACTCCAGCCTGGTCAGCCAGATGGCTATGGATATGAGGTGGTTGGCTCAGACCCTGCCAGATCATCCAGAAGGTGCACCCCCTGGGCTATATTTTTCTCATTGTTTGGGACCAACTTTTTTTAGTTCCCAGGGAAGTTTCAGAAGGAAAGCTAGTACAGTGAGGAAAGCATTTGACCTGGACTGGAATGAATGGAAGTGATAAGCAATCAATTTATCTATAAAAGCTTTTTTGGAAGCCTAGATGAGTTGCTGTTTTCCACTGAAATCTTAAATAATGTTGAAAAGTAATGCTGAGTTTTCTTGGCATGCCTTTGAGACTGGATGGGATATTTTATGAGAGGTTGGATAAAATCAATTAGTTTACTTAAAATATGTACAGTTGAAATCGTTTTTTCAATGTTCAATCATTAGCAGTAGAAGAGAGTATTTGCATTTTAGGGTTGAACTGTGGAATCCTTGGCGCTCTCTGAGCTTGGTGATTTTCTGGCAGATGTTTCATTACCCAGCTAGGTAACATCATGAGTGCTAGAAGGTTTACACTAAAATGATCAGGGCTGTATTTTGGATGGTCGGTCGCCATAGTTACAGCTTAGGAACGGATTGAAGTGCAGAAGAAAATCACTGTAGCATGAGTTTACTTTGATTAAGATAAAGAGTTACATGTCCATTGCACATGTGTCTGTTTCCAGCACCACCCAATTATGCTGATATAGTATCCGAGGAAGAATACGCAAGACACGTCACTGTTTATCCGACTTCAGACGAACAGCTGCACTCTCCTGTGCTCGCCTACATACAGGAATTCCGATTTCAGCCGCCCCCTCTTTATTCAGAGGTACTCACTCGTCTGCAATCTTAAAAGCTTCTCAACAGCTTTATGTGAATTCATAAATCCCAAGCAGTAAATACTTTTATTTTTCTGTGCAGATTGACCCCTACCCTGCTGGAGTGCAAGACAATCAGCCCGTTTCCCTCGTGGATTAAGGGTGGTTCCTAAAAGCCTCATCTTGACTAGAGAAAACACCTTCATTTGGGTTTTTTTCCTCCCCGCCTCTGCTTGAAGCTTCTCCTCCTCCTCCTCCTCCTCCTCCTCCTCCTCCTCCTCCTCCTCCTCCTCCTCCTCCTTCTTGCTTAAAGTCAGAGCAGGCACCAGAAAACCTAAGTCAAAACCAATCTTGAACAAGAAGGGAAGTGTGGAAGAATGTGTTAATGAAGCCACTGACCCCAAAGAAGCCTGGATGTTATTATTTATTAGATTTTTACCCCGCCCATCCCCTCTACGAGGCGAGTCTGGGCCATATCTGAGAAGAAAGTAAGCGTCGGTTCGGTTCTTACGGGGAAAAAAATTCTCAACTCCATTGGGGAAGTAAAAGGTTCACTTTTACCAAGTTCAAGTGGTTACAGCAGAAGCGAAGCTGAATCTGATTATTGCCACGCAAAGCCTGCACGTTTCCCATGTCCCTGGACCTCATCCCACATCAGTGTCCAATAGTATCCATCCTTGATGTTTTAGGAACAGCTCTGGTTTGGCGCCTCTTGGGGGGAGTTTCGCATGCCATTCTCACTCTCCCTCCTTGATCAGCCTTTCTGGATTGAAACCTCTGGCTCCTGTCACCCTGTCGTCTCTCCCTTTTCCACCCCATGTCCATTCCCTACTTCCCCAATCTCCTCCCTCCCTCCCCGTGTTTTATAGCAGGATGCCAGCCAAGTGAGGTATCCTGTGAAGTTATCCTGAAGTTGTCAGGCCTGACGGTAAGTCTAGGTTGTGCTGCTGCTTCACAGCAGTGGTCAGGATATTTCAGAGAGCGATAAGACAACAGCTACAGAAGTCCTGCCTTTGGGAATACAAATATTTGCATATGAGGATTTCTGCTTGGCACTTTCAATCCTCTACCAAGATTATTTTGACTCTGCAAATCATTCTTTTTCTCTGTTAAACACATGGCCATATCATTCCTAAGATTAATGATCATGGAGCGATAGTGTGATATTTTTACCGAGTGAGTGATATTAAAAATAACTCTATGCCAGGGGTTCTCAACCTTGGCAACTTTAAGACTTGCTTTGCTGGCTGAGGAATTCTGGGAGTTGAAGTCCACAAGTCTTAAAGTTACCAAGGTTGAGAACCCCTGCTCTATGCCATGTTGCATAGGTGGAAGCTTAGTATCACTGTCAGCTTTGGAATTTGTAATTTCAAGAGTCACTATCCGCACTTCAGATAGTTAGACGACTTCTGCTTCTTCTGCTTCTGCTTCTTCTTTTTTTGCTTCTCCAGCAATGGAGCCTGGGCAACCAAACCTTCAATCAGGATTTTTTCGGCAACTTGAGTTGCTGCCGCTTTGACAGCTAAGATGAATAGAACATGGATGGTTTGAAGGGATATTTTAGCCTCTTGTTTTCTGCAAGATGCCAAGGAACATTCAGGCGATGGTCTTCCAAGGAACCAAGTTGTACAGCTTGGGTTACAAACATGTCTTGCTGCATTTCAAATCCTGTCTCTTGCTCGTCAAACCATTAATTCTGTTCATATCTTTGAAAGATAGTCCAAAAGGGGGAAAACTGAACCAAAACCTTGAATGGCATCCCCAGTGCTTTCTTAAAAGAAACGAAATGCCTTATGTTTTGCTTTTCAAGTCAAAATGGAGAGGAAACCACGTTTCCTTGCTAAACTCTTTTTTTTTATTTCTTGAAAAGCAATAATACAATGGTACAAAATGCATGTCTTAAAAGGTTGAAGCCATGATAATTATTTGGTGCTTTCAGGGGCCGATTAAGATACTAGTGAGAGCTGGCTATTGATATTACGAGGATCATATAACAAAAGGAGAAGATGGGCACAAATCAAGATCTTGAGACCACTGTATACCATGCAAGTCAAGTGTGGCCTTATGTTGTTAAAACAAGAAAATATTCCTAAAAGCATGCTGTGCCTCTGTATAAAATTGAATAAGCAAAGTTTTGCAGTCTCTTCTCAGGACACATTTTGCTCCTTAATCATATATATATGCACAACGATTGTTCAATAATGAAAGAGTATGTTTTGTTACATTTTCAATTCCTGTGCAAAGCAAGCAAAACAATTAAAATGACTGTACTTTGTATTAAAAATGTGAGCCCTGTGGGTTTCTTAATAAAAAAAGTTGCATTTTTGTCTTGATGATGATTATTATTATTTTAAAAAAGAGTTGCACATCCAGGCATAGGATGGTATTAGGTAGCATAATCTTTTGTAAATTAAAAGCTATTTCACCACACACAGCATGTTCTCCTGAGTTAGCATATGCGAAAAACAATGTAGTCGGTGAGATCTCAAGAGAAATGCAAGGCAAAAAGCAAGTGGACACAATACCCCTAAAAATTCCATTAAGTTTTAAATTCAGTCCTTGGAGTCTAGCCCAGGAATTGTGTAATGTATGACTTCGATAAATGTCTTGGGTTCAGTTATTGACACCCTGAAGTAGATGTGGGAGGCTAGAGCAATCTGTATTGCCATTCTAGGGCTGAGGGAAGAAGTGACTTCCCTGTCATTGGAGAACTTTAGGAGGTCCAGCTCACCTGGCCGTGGCGAGGTATGATGGAAGTTGTAGTTCAACAAGACCTGGAGATTGGCAAGTGCCTCCAATGATAGCACATATAACCATCAACTCAAACAAACAGTAAACAACCATCTAATCAAAGAACTACCAAGGACACTCCCACCAACGCTAAGAGGGCAAGCCACTTGTACGTAAACAGAGCAGAACCCACTCCCTTCTAGCACTGATGATGTTACCTCATTTGGTAATGAAATGTCTGCAAGAAAACAGCCAAACTCAGAGAGCACCAAGGACCCCATAGTTCAACCCTGGGCTACAGTGTATTCTCTTCTAGTGATAACACACAGCATTAGTCTTAGAATACTGCACAAACCAAGTTGCGTGTTATTGATTTACATAGGGTTGTTTGTTTTTCTCCACTTGGATCTGAAGAAAGGTCGGCAGAGACATCAGAGTCCATTAGGAACCAGGCCTCCTTTCTCAAAAAAATAAATTCTGGAGGCTTCTGTACACAGCCATTTATTTACCCAATCTATTTCAGCTCTCTGCCTAATTGTCTGTTTGGTAGAGCTCCGTGCTTCTGTGTTATCTTAATGCCGTTTCAAAGCACAATGAAACACCGATGTGTGGAATGCAACAGTCCAGACATTGATTTTAATGGTAGGAAACCCTGTTATGTTCTATTATGTTTTAGAACTAAATACTGGAGTGGGAAGAACAGAAAGCGCTTTGCTAATTTGAGAGCGTGACACTCTTGCTAAGAAAACCCCGGTGTTGGGCCCCGGGGTGGGGAACAGAAGTTAAAGAGGCACAGCAGCTATTCCTTCCCTCATCTCTCTATGGGAAATAAACCACAAAAATGATTTTAAAAGGGACTATTTAGCTAAGAAAAACATGATTCTGGAATTGTAGAAGAATGCTGGAGTTGAATGCTGGAGTTTTTGGTGCTTGCTTGGTTGCCTGTAGATATTTCATTACCCAACTGGATAACATCATCAGTGCCCCAATGATGCCCTAATGGAGCACTGATGATGTTACCTACCGGTAGTTGGGTAATGATACGTCTGCAAGAAAGCCATCAAGCTCAGAGAGCAGCAAGGGCTCCTCAACTAAAGTTCCCTGATTAGTTTCCGAATCAAGGAATTACCAAAGAGAAAGCCACACCTCCACCAACATTGGCAAGACAAAACCACTTGTACATAAAGAGAAGACAAAGCCTTCAAGCACTGATGATATTATCTAGTTGGGTAATTAAACGTCTGCAAGAAAACAACCAAGCGCAGAGAGCACCAAGGACTCCTTATCTATAACTCATCATTATCAAAGAGCCACTGTGGCTGAAATGGGCTTTTTATATAAAGACAATTCTTTATATAAAGAATCACACAATCCACATTTTTGATTGCTGTAGCAAAATAGGGGCCAACATATAGATGTCCATGTGTGCTTGGAGACGAAGCAGCAAATCGGACATCAAGCACAGATGTCCATGTGCCGCCTCTATGTTGGTTGAGGCAGGCAGGATTCCCTTGGGTACCATTTGTTTGGGGGTCAAGGGAAAGGGAGGGTTTTGCCTTCTCTTTCTGCTCAAGATCCCCATGTACAATTGGTGGGCCACTGTGTGACACAGAATGCTGGACTCGATGGGCTTTGGCCTGATTCAGCATGGCTCTTCTTATGTTCTTATGTTCTAAGCTTCAGGTTTGTAAAAATAGAAAAGAAGGTTACAAATCAAGGAAAAAAGCAACAGGGAAATATGACGGGTGCTGAAGTCCTACCTGATCACACTCACAGTCTTAATATTGGAATAGCCAGCAATAAACACAATGAATAGATGTGCATTTCGCCCAAGTGAAGAAACCAGCAAATAATTTTTTGGGAGTCCGCCCAGCTTTTTTAAAAATAATTTTATTACACTCATTTAGAATATAAATTGAAAATGAAAATGAAGATAGTGAGAAGAGAAAGGGGGAGAGAGAGAAGTGTAGGGTAAAGAGGGGGAAAAAAGAAAAGCACTGACTTCTGACTTTCTCTAGTGCTACAGAATAAAATGCCAGACTTTATTTTTTACTTTTATGTATTTAATATGGACTAGCCCTATCTGCTTCCACAAACGTATTTCATTAGCAAAACCCAAAGTCAACGTTTCATTTTTTTACTTCCATCTTGAGCACAAAATCCCACCAGCGTTTGACAATGTAGGATGCCGTGGTTGTTTACTCCACTTTGCAATACAGGCAGCAACAACTGAGCCCAAATTTTCCATTGCTAAGCGAGACAGTTAAGTGCATTTTGCTCCAGTTTATGGCCTTTCTTGCCATAGTTGTTAAGTGGTTCAGCTAATAGACGCTGGTTTAAGTGAATCCGGCCTCCCCGTGGACTGCGCTTGTCAGGTCGCAAAAGGGGATCCCGTGACCTTGGGACGCCGCAACCGTCATAAATACGAGTCCGTTGCCAAGCGCCTGGATTTTAATGGCCTGACTACGGGGGATGCTGCGACGGTCGTAAATGTGAGAACTGGTCATAAGTCAGTTTTTTTCAGTGCTGTTGGAATGGCCACTAAATGAATGCTTGTAAGTCAAGGACCACCGGTAAAATGGAAGCCGTTTTTTTTTTCGCAACGCCAGAAAAATATTCGACAAAGTGCCAGGCTGACTTTGGTGCTGCCTGCATGCAAATGCTGGTCTTTTGCCTCATTAAATCCTGCTATAAAATCTCTCCTCCGTCTTTTCGCTCCTGGGGGTTTCTCTCTCCCTGCCCACCCTCCCTCCCCCCTCCAGCTTCACTCCACTTTTCTCCCTGACTTTCAGCTTTCATAACCTAATCAGGCGTTTTACTGGGTGAAACATCTCTATTAAGGCTCTCATTTCGCAGTCGTGCAATACAAAATCAGGGCCATAATTGAGGCCGTATAATTGACGCAACGGCGGAATATCAGAATGGGCCCCATTAGCCAGGTCACTTCATTAGCATACATTACATTCAACAAGATTGCTCTCTTCACCTCTGATTTATTAATGGCTTAATGCAGCCCCTCTGCTTGCACATAGCAAGGTTCAGCAGCTTCCCTGGGAGAATAAGAAGAGTTTGCATGGCTGCCAACAAAGTGTCATTGCTGGGAAAAGCAACCAGCATTGCAAGTTGGTCACAACAACATTGACCTGGTTCACTTATAGCAATAGCAGCAGCACTTAGACTTATATACTGCTTCACAGTGCTTTACAGCCCTCTCGAAGTGGTTTATAGAGTCAGCGTATTGCTCCCCCAAACAATCTGGTTCCTGATTTTACCGACCTCAGAAAGATGGAAGACCGAGTCAATCTTGAGCCCATCAGGATCGAACTGCTGGCAGTCGGCAGAATTAGCCTGCAATACTGCATTCTAACCACTGCGCCATCACAGCTCTTATCCAGCTAGGATGCATATCATAAATAGGCAGGGAATCCTCAACGGGCAGGAAATCATTGTTTCTATCCAGCTGAGCTTGTCCAGCAGGATGGGCATGTTGCAGTCCTGTCAGCCGGGGAATGCCAGCTGAATTGGCCCAAGCAGGGTCCCAGTTTTGGGCCCCTATCCTGCTCTCCTAAGGTCCTAAAGACCTGGTTCTGTGCCCAAGACTGGGATCCCAAGGATGATACAAAAGGGTCATTGAAACTGGCCATAGAAGACTTCCGGTGGCTGCCTTGGGGTCGAAATAGCCTCATTCGGAGGCTCTGAGCTCTGGGACTTGTAAAGCCGCAAAAACAGTGCAAAACAGCTGTTTTTTGCAGCGGAAAAAACCCCTCCTCGGTCGGAGAAGGGGCAAAGAGCTGTGAGTGGGGGTTGAGATCCTCTGAAAACTCCCCAAAAAAACATTCGGGGGGGAAGAAAGAGGACTCCCCAGGCGCTCACAATAGCTCCAGCCCGGAGCTGCTTCTGTCAGCTGACAGACCAAGACGCTGAGACCAGCCACCGCTCGAGGAAAATTTTTCAAAGAGGTACAGAGACAGACGGACTGAACGCAGGAGCTTAAAAAGCAAGTATTTCTTATATTTTACCTCGGATCAACTACGTTCACAATAAACAAAATGTACCCAAGATGGCGACTACTTTTACTTGAGAAAGTGACCGGAAGAGAAAGGGGAAAGAGAGACTGCAATGCGAGAGTGACCGCTAGAGGGCAGACTAGACGCAAAACTTAAAAACTTTACAAAATAAACCTAAGGAAGAATATAAGAGAGTATATCTTGGCAATATAAGCGTAAGGATTAGTCCTCTGCATAAAGAAGCTTGGCTAACAGCGGACTGAAGATAGGATGGCCACTATGCAGTCCAAACTGGTGCCCTCAAAGGTGGCAGCATCCTCCCCAGCCCAGCTCCTTAAAATACCAGGGAACAACTTACCTGCCCCCCCATCTTCCTCCATATCTACAGAATCCCAGGCCCCCCTGTCTACTCAGGCCTCTCCAGAAATGCATATGATGAAAGAATTAAAAGATGCAATGTTAACAATGTATGAAAAATAGTGAGAAAGCTGGAAATAATAAAGGACAATTCTGAGAAAAGGATGGAAAAAATGGAGAGGACGATGGAGGCAGTGGAAATGAAGATGGAGGAAATGGATAAGACGATAGAGGGAATGGATAGGAAGATGGAGGGAATGGTTAAGAAGATGGAGAGACAAGGCAAAGAACTAGAAAAGAAGCAGAAGGAACAAAACAGAGAAGTGGAGAAGAAGGTGGAAGATCAAGGCAAAGCAGGTATTGAAGACTTAGACCAAACCAAAGAAACAATACAAACGCACAATAAGAAAATGAGAGAAGATATTGGAAGAACTTTTAAGAGGGTCTGGGAGGGGGTTGAAGAAAAGATGGAAGAGGTGGAGAGACAAGAAGAGAGACAACTTGCTGAGATGAAAAGTGAGGTGCAAGACCACTCAACTATGATGCACTATCGCCAGATGATGACAGCAATTAGGGTCAGGGGACTGGAAGAATCCCCAAATGAGAAGCAAGAAGATTTGAAAAGAATTTTTGTAAAAGCCTTGGAAAAATATCTAGGAGAGGAGGCTAAAAATTTCTCTTGGCAAACTGACAGAATCCACAGAGTATGGCTTATATGGAATCAAGTGATATTGCTAGCAATAAAGAGAGACTTATTACTTGGAAGGGAAGCTTTGTTATGGAAATCCACCTGGCAGAAGAAGAAGCCCAGAATTCGACTGAAAAGAAGTGAAATTTAATATTTTATGCAATGAATTAAAGGCAAAGAATTATGGACTGATTTAAGGACTAAGTTTATGAGCAAGAGACATGAGAGGGTGATTAATGGAAGATATATATTAAATCGACTAAGAATGTACTTTTTGAAGTGATGGGTGTATTGACATGAAAATTATTATTTTTAATAAGATGATTTGTTTGTTTGATGTCCAATGGATTGAACTGAAAAGAAGTGAAATTTTAAATTTTAAATTTGGTTTATAGTTAAATCTTGATATATGGAGTGAAGAAGGTTTACAAATTTAAAATGATTGTATTAAGTTGAATGGCATTTAACTTGAATTTTTTCTTTGTTTACATGTACAAATGTATATCTAATAATAAAAATTTTTACAAAAAAAAGAAAAGAAAAGAAACTGGCCATAGAATCATAGGGTTGAAAGGCATCTGCCCAAGGCAGGAACCTTATCTGTCAAAGGGAGGACACCTTCAGGGGATTTCCCCTGCCTGGTGGGGCAAGGGGATCCCGCCCCTTCGAGCGCGCTGGAGCCTTTGACGTCAGCCAGCGGTGGCGGGAAACGCGGGAGCCCCGGCACGCCCGTGGGAATGGCGGAGCCCGAGTCGGAGGAGGGCAGCGACGAGGTGGTGCTCACGCCGGCCCAGCTGATCTACAACCTGGAGGAGGCTTGGATGAATGAGAAATTTGCCCCCGAGCTGCTAGAAAGCAAAACAGAAATTGTTGATTGTGTCATGGAGCAGCTTGAACACATGGAAGAGAATTTGAAACGAGCCAAACAAGGGGACTTAAAAATTAGTATTCATTGCATGGAAGTGGAAAGAATCCGTTATGTTCTTAGCAGTTACTTGCGCTGCCGACTTCGCAAGATTGAGAAATATTTCCCCCATGTCCTAGAGAAGGAAAAGACTCGGGCAGAAGGAGAACCATCCATCCTGTCCCCAGAAGAGTTTGCCTTTGCCAAAGAGTACATGGCAAACACGGAGAATCATCTCAAGAACATTGCACTGAGACATATGCCTCCAAACCTTCAGAAAGTTGAGTTCCTTAAAGCCATTCCCAAGCCCAACCTGGATGCCTTCATCTTCTTGAGAGTGAAGGAGAGACAGGAAAATATAATGGTGGATCTGGAGCATGATGAGCAGAAAGACTACGTGATTGACTTGGATGAAAACTCCCAACATTTGATCCGCTACAAGACAATTGCTCCCTTAGTGGCCTCTGGGGCAGTTCAGCTCATTTAGATTAGGTGGATTTACCCAGGCCTTTTTGCCAAGATACCAATCGTAAGACGGATCTCTGTGCCTGGGGAGCCCGTGCTCGACGATCCCTCTTGTCTAACCTTGGAAATTCAATTCAACCGGTTTGATTTCTGCATCAGATGCCTGAATGACTGTTAGTGCTGCTGAAACAATGATGTACAATCCCATCCCTGGAAAAGGGGGTCCTATCCACACCAAGGAAAGGGAGGCTGATGGCGTTGGAGAAAAGATCTGGGAAGTGGAATGCTGTAATTCAACAACTGGGCTGCTCAAAGGGCATATCACTTACCTGTCCAGCAGGTGGCAGTAGGCCTGTTCTGGAAGGGCCAGGTTCAAGCAATGGAATGAAAATATGTCATTTTACAGCAAAGAGTGGGCAATTTTATTGTCTGGGAGAACATTTTTTGCCAGTCATCCAGAGCTGCAAGGCATGGCAGGAAGGTCACCGGAGAGGCCAGTCTGAAGCTGTTGAGTTTTTTTTTTTTTTAATTTGGGGGAAGGAGGGTTTGAGGGAAAGAGGGAAAGAGGCGTGTCTCACCCTGTAGCTCCTTAAAAAATGTATTTTTAGTGCTTTCATTGCAGCATTAAAGAAAATCAAGAGGGAAAAAAAAGGGAGGACACCTTACCTCGTCATGGACAAATGGATGTCCAATCTTTTCTTGCACACCTCCATCAATGGAGCACTCATAACTCCAGTAGGCAAGCGGTTCCACGGATGAATTTTTCTGTCAGGAATTTCCTCCTTAGTTCTAGGTTTCTTCTCTCCTTGGTTAGTTTCCATCCGTTGTTTCTTGTCTTGCCTTCTATTGCTTGGAGAAAAGCTTGACCACCTCTTCTTTGGGGCAGCCCCTCAAATATTGGAACAATGCCCTTTTTTGCAGTCGGCGCCTCGGAACAGGATGGGTATCTCCAGGGATAATTGGCACAAACGCCGCAAGACCGGGGGAAAGCGGAAGCCCTACCATAAGAAAAGAAAGTATGAGTTGGGACGACCTGCTGCTAATACCAAAATTGGCCCCAGAAGAATACATACAGTAAGAGTTCGTGGTGGTAATAAAAAATACCGTGCTCTCCGTTTGGATGCTGGAAACTTCTCTTGGGGATCTGAATGCTGTACCCGCAAAACCAGAATAATTGATGTAGTGTACAATGCATCCAATAATGAGTTGGTGCGCACAAAGACCCTGGTCAAAAACTGCATTGTCCTTATTGACAGCACACCATACCGACACTGGTATGAGGCCCACTATGCCTTGCCCCTTGGGCGCAAAAAGGGCGCCAAGCTGACTCCTGAGGAGGAAGAAATTTTAAACAAAAAACGTTCAAAGAAAATTCAGAAGAAGTATGATGAGCGGAAAAAGAATGCCAAGATCAGTAGCCTCCTGGAGGAGCAGTTCCAACAAGGAAAGCTACTTAAGAACATGGAGGCATTGCCTCCAGACCTGGGCAGTGTGGCCGAGCAGATGGCTACATTCTGGAAGGCAAGGAGCTAGAATTCTATCTGAGAAAGATCAAAGCCAGAAAAGGCAAATGAACCCATTTATTGTATCTTAACAGGCTTAATAAATATCTCAAGAGTCTTGAAAAAAAAAATATTGGAACAATGCCATCATATCTATGGAGGTTCTCAGTCATCCAGGTCACAGTTATCCCAAAGGTGCCTTTTCACAAGGCAACTGGACTTTCTGGTTTTTCTTCTCACCCAAGAAGCTTCTTCACCTCTGGCTGAATGGTGGGGGATGGAAGGGGCTGTCAGAGCTGAAGAAGCTTCTTGGGTGAGAGATGAAATGTCTTCAAAAAAAACACGAAGTCCAGCTGCCTCGTGAAAAAGCTCCTTTGCGACTGCTAGACCTTCTTTTCACTAGACGAGACTTACCCAATTGCTGCAACTGTCCTTCATATGGTTTAGCCTCCAGCCCCCTAATCATCTAGGTTGCTCTTTCCAGAGTCTCAACATCTTTTTTATATCATGGTGACCAAACCTGAATAGGCTACCCTTTTATGTGCCCAGCATCAAAGTTCAGTCAAACTAAAATTTAAAGGACATCCTGCTTGATGTATCCATAATACAATCCTAATTGTCCCTCAACCTTTTTCTGTTGATTGCTGCATTTGACTGGCGGAGGAATTGTGCCATGGAATGTTAATCAGAGAGATGCACAAGCACCTGAAATCTGATTAGCCTATCTGACACGCTGGTTACTGCTTAAGAAACATCTGCTGTGGCATAAAATCAAACGTTCCTCTCTCTGTGTAAAATGCCTTTTCTTCTTTCCAACTGGGCCTCTGGCTTTTAAGGCCTGGGGTGGGGGGGGGAAAAGGCGGTGAGCTCCCTGAGGTAGGCTGCGCTGCTTCTTGATACCTTAAGTGCACTGATGACATTCTTTCCAATTTGGGTCACAACCTTCAGAAAAGCCATCTAGCTAGAGGTAGATCACAGTCTGGCATATCCAACTGATTTGCAATGATATCTTCTTTGATCAGAACTGGCTGCTGATTTTGTAGGTGGCCACAAACAGCATTTCAAAATTCTCCACCATTTTGTGGGCCGTGCCGGTGTTTTGCCAAGTAATCAGGGCAGTGATCAGTGCTCAAGCAATGGCATCTTTTGGATCCAGAGGCAATGAATGCTCCAGGCATTTTAAGCTTTATTATTAGCTCAAGCAAGCAGAATCAAAAGCATAACTTAAAAAGCATACATGCCAACCAAGAGGATGGCCAAATTCGTTACAAGCTGTCGAAAGAAAGAAAGAAAGAAAGAAAGAAAGAAAGAAAGAAAGAAAGAAAGAAAGAAAGAAAGAAAGAAAGAAAGAAAGAAAGAAAAGTGACATATCAATAAATGTAAAGCAGCCAGCCAGGAGAAGCCAAGGACACAAAGGAAGGATCTAAGCCTAAGGGAAAGGCTATTGAGATGGGTGGCAAACAAATCAAACAAATAGATAAATGGTATCAGAGAAATCTTGTTTTTATTTCTTTATTAAACTTATATGTCACTCATCTCACCACCCAGTGTCTTTTTTGTTAGACAGAAAAAGAGAATTTCAAGAATTTGGAAGGACTGGACACTGAGGACCTGTCTGCCAAGACACTTGTTATGAGGAACTTCTACTTCGTAGAAGAGCACCATGTTTCTTTAGACTCCTGGTGTTAAGTATTCCTCAAAGCACCAGAAGGCAGGAAAAGAAACAATGGATGGAAACTAATCAAGGAGGGAAGCAACCTAGACTAAGAAGGAATTTCCTGACAGTGAGAGCAATTAATCAATGGAACAACTTGCCTCCAGAAGTTGTGGGTGCTCCAACACTAGTGCTTTTAAGAAGAGATTGGACAACCATTTGTCTGAAATGGTAGAGGGTTTCCTGCCTGAGCAGGGGGTTGGACTAGAAGACCTCCAAGGTCACTTCCAACTCTGTTATTCTGTTATTCCGTAACAAGAAACACACTTGGCCTTTCCACCTGCTTCCTGCCTTTGGTCCAATCCAATCAGCCAGCGCTTTTCTTCTTGACACCTTCTGAAAAGAACACAGTCCACCAAGCCACACATCCATCTCCCTATCAAAAGGGGAGACATGAATTATTCAAGAAAGCCATAGAATGCCAGCAGCGGTCAATTATTTTATGCTCCGGCAAATCTGAATTCAATCCCCAGAATTCATAGAGGGGAAGAGACCAAGTCACCCCACGCACCTCGGATGAATCACCAAAGGCAAATCAAAGAAAAAAAATCCAGAGGCCACTGTGTCTTCTCTCTTTGTCAAAGATTTCTTGCTGAATTATCTTCCCTCTTCGTGGTTTTTCCCAGTGGCTGCTCCCTATGCTAATTAATATGCATAAATTATCGCATAATTAGTTGCTAGAGATAAACCTTCTCTACCGACACCATGGAACAGCCCACGCGAGGCTATCGGTCGCCTCTTGAGCGAGTCCGTGCAAGGCCTTTATTGTTGGGCACGTGTGTTTTTAAGTAAAAAAAAAAAAATACAGAGAGAGATTTCAATAATATGCAAATAGGGTGGATGTTATTAACAGGGTGCCAAGGTTTGACAGTTTATGTTATTGTGGAAATAAATGAGTTTTGACATAAATAAGTTAGAAATGCATTGATTTTTCCCCCCTTTTGAGCAAATGCCGTAATGAGATGCTACACACGGTACCTTGCATTTGGAAAAGTTTTGATGAGAATTAGAAGGAAATATAACATCGGATCAATTATTAATGGAGTCGTTAATGCATTCCAAGGTGTAACAATAATTATTTCTCTCCCAGGTTCCGGCAGCCTGGGCTTCTGATATTGAATGCAATCATACCGACACAATCACCTCTGATGTGGATTGTTCTCCTTTGCATATTTAATCTCCCCAAATGAAAATGCACAGCAGAGAGCCAAAATATTAATGTCCTGATCAGAAGCACTAGAGATCAAAACACTGCAAACAGGAGAAGGACTGCGCTGAACGGGCACTGGCAAATATTATTTGGGCCCTCTTGATAATCTGTCCTTTTCTATTAGGACTCCCCGGTGAATGAAAACCCATTAGCCTGTGTGAATGTGCACCTGTGTGTTTTCGGAGCCTGTTTGTATTCTGGAATGCTTGAGCCGGCCGGTGCGTCTTACTGCTGGCCAGAGAATTTCCACAAAATGTCTCTTGCTCTGGCATTTTGATCCAAGAGAACACAGAGGAGATGCATCCAGTGAGCCATCGTTGCCTACAGCCAAGCATCTGTTTGCAAAAGTTGGCCAGCAAAGTCCTCCAGCTGAGGAACCCATGGTTGATCCAGTCCATCAATGTTGCCAGCTGTCTCGGTTTTCCATTTGGGAGAGATTGTTGGACGGATCACTCTGGAATCCCACACGGAGGTCAGCTGACTTGTCACGATAAGCTGTACATTTCAAGAGATGCCCACAACACCCTAAGTTCAGAAGGGGTTAGAAAGAGGTCATCTGACTGTTATGCATGGTTTTATAATAATATAATCAGTGTTATTGTTTGCTAAGAAGGACCGTGTGATTTGGGTTAGAGGATGACCTATAAATATGGAGCGGGGAATAATAAAAAAATATACGTGTCCCAGGATAATGGTCCGAGATCGAATTTGGGTTGGTCTCCAGGACCAGAGATTTACTCTTTTTGAATTTCAGGCTCCCCTTTGGCTCTCGTGCCTGTCCTCCGTCAGAGCAACGACGCATTTCGGTTGCCACGCTCTTCGATCAGATGCAACCTATATCCAGGCAGTGGCAGGGGGCAAATGAGTTTGTTACATTTGCCGAGCCCGAGTTTTAGTTATTCTTTTCTGCTGCATTAGATAAATGCCATGTGCCGGCTTCTAATCGTGCGCATCGGTAGCGTTCAAAGCTCCATAAATAAAATCTGAAATGGGCCATGTCGGTGCCATTTCCCCTTTTCCTTCTCCTTCTTCTTCTTCTTCTTCTTCTTCTTCTTCTTCTTCTTCTTCTTCTTCTTCTTCTTCTTCTTCTTCTTCTTCTTCTTCTTCTTCTTCTTCTTCTTCTTCTTCTTCTTCTTCTTCTTCTTCTTCTTCTTCTTCTTCTTCTTCTTCTTTACAGCTAAACTGTAAAGAGCAGCCAGTGACAAAAAAGCAAAACATAGAATAAAATAGAATGGAATGAAAGGCTAGGCATTGGTGTTACAGAACCGACTTCCCAGAATGATTGATGTGTCATTCTTCACAGCGAATAGGAGGAGCGTTTAAGAGCTATTTCAAGAAAGACTGTTTTCTTGCATCAGAGGTTTTTTTCCTTCCATTTTCAGCCCTCTTGAGTTTTCAGCAGTGGTGAAAGAATAAAGCCAGAAGTAGGAGGGAGGGAGGGAGGGAGGGAGGGGGGAGGGAGACAGACAGAGAGAGAGAGAGAGAGAGAGAGAGAGAGAGAGAGAGAGAGAGAGAGAGAGAGAGAGAGAGAGAGAGAGAGAGAGAGAGAGATATCTACTTTGCTGGAGGTTTTAAGCCTTTTCTATATTCTTGGGTTGCATCGCTACAGTGAAGTACAGATCCCAGTGTGTGCTCCATTATACACTCAGTGTGCTTTCAAATTCACTTATCCCTACAATGCAGAGCGTCTCAGAGCAAAATCCATCAGAGGCTTATTATCGGCGGTGGGGGGGAGAAGTGGTAGAAGCAAGGGGGGAAAAAATCAAATACGCCAGCGTCTAATCTGCCCCTTAAAATCAGCGCCTCTCTTCGAAAACACAAAAGCTCAAGAGAGGATATTATTTTGGATGCTCAGCAGCTTTGAAAAACGCCTGACAAATCTTAACAATTGGGGATGCCTTGATGCCACAGGATATGAGGGCGCAAGGGAAAAAAACTCACCACCTTTGAGGGACGGGATTCCGGAAATAATAGCGATGGAATAATTATTTGTGCATCAGTCCGCCAAAAAGTTCTCTAGGAGAATAGGGATGGCAGGTAATCCTCAACTTACATCCGCAATTGAGCCCAATGTTTCTGTTGCTAAAGTAAGATAGTTGTTAAGTTAGTAACTTAGTTGTGAATTGAATCTGGCTTCCTCATGGACTTCGCTTGTCAGGAGGTCCCAAAAGGTGATCACACTGACCCCGGGACACTGCAATGGTCATAAATATGACCATTGACATGATAGATAGATAGATAGATAGATAGATAGATAGATAGATAGATAGATAGATAGATAGATAGATAGATAGATAGATAGATAGATAGATAGATAGATAGATAGATAGATAGATAGATAGATAGATAGGTAGGTAGGTAGGTAGGTAGGTAGGTAGGTAGGTAGGTAGGTAGATAGGTAGATAGGTAGATAGGTAGATAGGTAGATAGACAGACAGATATTAGATAGATAGATAGATAGATAGATAGATAGATAGATAGACACATATGATTGATAAATGATAGAGAATGATAGATAGATTGATAGATAGATAGATAGATAGATAGATAGATAGATAGATAGATAGATAGATAGGTAGGTAGATAGGTAGGTAGGTAGATAGGTAGATAGGTAGATAGGTAGGTAGGTAGGTAGGTAGGTAGGTAGGTAGGTAGATAGATAGATAGATAGATAGATAGATAGATAGATAGATAGATAGATAGATAGATAGATAGATAGATAGATAGATAGATAAATGATAGAGAATGATAGATAGATTGATAGATAGATAGATAGATAGATAGATAGATAGATAGATAGATAGATAGATAGATAGATAGATAGATATAGATAGATAGATAGATAGATAGATAGATAGATAGATAGATAGATAGATAGATAGATAGATAGATAGATAGATAGATAGATAGATAGATAGTGTTATTTTCGTTGCAACAACACAAATTTGGCTACTGCACAGGCAACAGCCAATTTTAAATCTTGGAAAAAATATTCAGATAAAATTATGCACATTATAAGTAAAAATAACAGTCTAATAAAGCATTTAACAGTAAAGCAACAGGATGGATGGATGGATGGATGGATTGACACAGACAGAGAGATAGATAGATAGATAGATAGATAGATAGATAGATAGATAGATAGATAGATAGATAGATAGATAGATAGATAGATAGATAGATAGATAGATAGATAGATAGATAGATAGGTAGGTAGGTAGGTAGGTAGGTAGGTAGGTAGGTAGGTAGGTAGGTAGGTAGGTAGGCAGGCAGGCAGGCAGGCAGGCAGGCAGGCAGGCAGGCAGGCAGGCAGGCAGACAGAGATGGACAAAAACTTGTTGCACAAATGAAGGTGACAGCAATATAAGCTTGGCCAAATTGTTTTTAGAATAATAAAAAACTTAAGGGAGGATAAGGAGGGATAAGAGGTGGGCTCCAAGTGTGATGTGATATAAATGATGTGACTTCTATGTTAAATTGTGAGAAACAAGTGCTAAGCTGCCTTGTTTGAATGCCGGCATTGTTTTGGCATCCTTGTGGCTTGTTATGGACGTTGCTAATTGCATGCAAGGTCCTGGGATCTTGCCCTTGAGGCTTTTGTGGTGTCATTCTGCCTCACAAAAATCCTGTCCCCACCGTTTGAACCTACTGATGACATGCTATGTGTTAGCATTATGTGCTTGCTGACACTGTCCTCATAAGCATTGGATTCCCTGGCTACCGTGGACTTCTATCTTTTTTTTAGTGATGTTTTCCCCCATTAAACAGCCGCCCTGTTTAGGGTAACTCGCTCCCTCCTTAATCAGGGGGGGGTTGATGCACCCTTGCAGGGTAGTGCTGAGGACTTTAATAAGTTTTTTGCGGATAAAATCGCCCAGATTCGGATGGACCTTGACTCCAATTGGAATGCAGTGTCGGCTGATAATGATTCAGTCGAGATGACAGGGACTCGTCTTGATCCTGTTGTGTGGACAGAGTTTGACCTGGTGGCACCCGATGAAGTCGACAAGGCCATTGGAGCTGTGAGCTCCGCCACCTGTTTATTGGACCCGTGCCCCTCCTGGCTGGTTTCGGCAAGCAGGGAGGTGACGCGGGGCTGGGTTCAGGAGATTGTTAACGCTTCTTTGAGGGAGGGGTCCTTTCCGGCTCCCTGCAAGGAGGCAATTGTGCGCCCCCTCCTCAAGAAGCCTTCCCTGGACCCAGCTGTATTAAACAACTACCGTCCTGTCTCCAATCTTCCCTTTATAGGGAAGGTTGTTGAGAAGGTGGTGTCACTCCAGCTCCAGCGGTCCTTGGATGAGGCCGATTATCTGGGCCCTCAACAGTCAGGATTCAGGCTCGGCTACTCCACGGAAACTGCTTTGGTCGCGCTGACGGATGATCTCTGGCGGGCCCGGGATAGGGGATTTTCCACTATCCTGGTGCTACTTGACCTCTCAGCGGCTTTCGATACCATTGACCATGGTATCCTTCTGCACCGACTGGGGGGGTTGGGGGTTGGGGGCACTGTTTTGCAGTGGTTCACCTCCTACCTCACTGGTCGGTCACAGTCGGTGTTGGCGGGGGGTCAGAGGTCGACCCCTAGGTTCCTCCCTTGTGGGGTCCCTCAGGGGTCGGTCCTCTCCCCTCTGCTGTTTAATATCTACATGAAACCACTGGGTGAGATCATCCGACAACACGGGGTGAGATATCATCAGTATGCTGATGATACCCAGCTTTACATCTCCACCCCGTGTCATTTCAGTGAAGCAGCGGAAGTGATGTGCCGATGTCTGGAGGCTGTTAGGGTTTGGATGGGTGCCAACAGGCTCAAACTCAACCCCGACAAGACGGAGTGGCTATGGGTTCTGCCTCCCAAAGATAATTCAATCTATCCGTCCATCAGCCTGGGGGGGGAGCTTTTGACCCCCTCGGAGAAGGTCCGCAACTTGGGCGTCCTCCTCGACCCACAGCTAAACTTGGAACATCATTTGTCGGCTGTGGCGAGGAGGACATTTGCCCAGGTTCGCCTGGTGCACCAGTTGCGGCCCTATTTGGACCGGGAGTCTCTGCTCACAGTCACTCATGCCCTTATCACCTCGAGGCTCGACTACTGCAATGCTCTCTACATGGGGCTACCTTTGAAAAACGTTCGGAGACTTCAGGTAATGCAGAATGCAGCCGCGCGAGCAGTGTTGGGCCTGCCCAGAAATGCCCACATCTCAGCATCACTCCGTGAGCTGCATTGGCTGCCTATTGGTCTCCGAACGCAATTCAAAGTGTTGGTTATGACCTATAAAGCCCTACATGGCATCGGACCAGGTTACTTACGGGACCGCCTGCTGCCTCACGAAACCCAGCGACCGGTTAGGGCCCACAGAGTCGGCCTTCTCCAGGTCCCGTCGGCCAGACAGTGTCACCTGGCGGGGCCTAGGGGAAGGGCCTTTTCTGTTGCGGCCCCGGCCCTCTGGAATCAACTCCCCCCGGAGATCCGTATCGCCCCCACCCTCTCCGCCTTTCGTAAACTACTAAAGACCCATCTCTGCCGGCAGGCCTGGGGCGGTTGACATCTTGCCCCTAGCCAGTGTATGTCTGTGTGTACGTTTGCTGAATGAATGGTTCTTAATTTAGGGGTTCTTCTTTTTTATATTTTTATATATGTACAGTTTAGTTTTTATTGGATTTCTATTTATGCTGTAAGCCGCCCTGAGTTCCCGGAATAGGGCGGCATAGAAATTTAATAAATAAATAAATAAATAAATAAATTTAATAAATAAATAAATAAAGTAAGAATTAAAGGGGAAGCTGACGTCCTTCAGCGCAAAACATCTCCAGCATCTTGTGTATGTCTATGCAGACAAGCCTAGGAATCAGAGGAGTCCCATAAAAAGTATGTTCTCTCACATACTTTCCTGGCCAATCCCCCCACCCCTAAAGCTCATGCAAATGGATCTATTACCTTTAATCATCGCTGCCATCCTTATGGTTTAGTGGCTTGTTATAGTTTAAATGGTCACCAATTGAACAGATCTTGTTGGTTCATGAAATAGCTGTTAATATTAGATTACACAACTGGGACCATTAGTGTGCTCTTGCGCATTAAATATTAACAGGAAGTCTTTAAAGTATAAGAATTAAAACCTGGGTAGGGTTTCTGCAGAGTTTTTGTGATCCCATTCACATCCCTCTTCAAGCAAGGTCTTTTGAGGTCTGATAACTTTTTGAAGTTTCCCTGTGGTTAGAGTGCAGTACTGCAGGCTACTTCTGCAGTTCGATCCTGACCAGCTCAAGGTTGACTCAGCCTTCCATCCTTCCGAGGTTGCTAAAATGAGGACCTAGATAGTTGGGGGGGGGATATGCTGACTTTGTAAACCCTTAGAGAGGGCTGTAGAGCACTGTGAAGCGGGGTCTAAGTCTACATGCTATTGCTATAAATATGAGTCAATTGCCAAGCATCTGAATTTTGATCACATGACCATGGGGATGCTCATAAGTCAGTTTTCTCAGTGCCTTTGTAACTTTGAACCACCACTAAATGAACTGCTGTAAGTCAAGGACTACCTGGTTTTCTTTTTCTTTCTTCTGACATCAGTTCAAGTATATAGAGTAGGACAGAAAACTACCTTAGCACTATATCGGGGGCGGGGAGGGTTTAAGAAGAAGAAACTAGACCCTCCACCACTATAAGTGGCAATTTTTCCATCACATCTAGAAGGTTGTATTAGATGTCCTCGTGATCCCTTCCAAGTTCTAGGATTCCAGGTTTGCTTTCCATAACCAGCTTTTCTTCCTTGTTACAGATGGTCCTCAGCTTACAACAGTTTGTTTAGTGCAGTGGTTCTCAACCTTGGGGTCGCGACCCCATTGGGGTCGCGACACCATTTCGCGGGGGTCGCCGGGATCCGCCAGCCGCCATTTTGTTTTTTTTATTTTTATTTTATTTTTACTTTTTTTTTATTTTTTTTTATTTTTTTTAAATTTTTTATTTTTTTGGGCGCGCGCGCGCCACGCACACTCAGATCCGCCCGTCGCGCCAGAAAATTTTTTTTAAAAAAAATTAAAAAAAATTTTAAAAAATTAAAAAAAATAAAATAAAATAAAAACAAAATGGCGGACTGCAACGGGCAGATCCGCGCATGCGCGGCGTGTGCGACGGGCCGATCTGTGCAGGCGCAGATCCGCCTGTCGCGGCCGCCATTTTGTTTTTGTTTTTTTTTAAAAAAATTTTTAAAAAAAAATAATAAAAAAAACAAAATGGCGGCCCATGACGGGCGGATGCGCACATGCGTGGCGCGTGCGACGGGCCGATTCGTGCATGCGCAGATCCGCCCATCGCGGCCGCCATTTTTTTTATTATTATTTTTTTTAAAAAATTTTAAAAAAAAATTTTTGCGCGCGCACATGCGCGCGCCCCTGGGTCAGGATCGCGGCGCGCATGGGCGGGGCAAGTGGGGTCTCAACCTCAGAAAGGTTGAGAACCACTGGTTTAGTGACTGTTCAAAGCTACAACAGCGCTGAAAAAAAAGAGACTTACGGTATGGCCCTTTTTCACACATACAACCATTGCAGCATCCCCGTGGTCTTGTGATCAAAATGGCAACGGACTCATGCTTACGACCATTGCTGTGTCCCCGGATCACGTGATGCCCTGTTGCAACTTTTTGACGAGCAAAATCAAATGGGGAAGCCAGATTCAGTTAACAACTAGTAACTTATCAACTGCAGTGATTTGCTTACCCGCTGTGGCAGGAAAGGAGGTAAAATGGGACCAATGTCCCACTTAACGACAGATATTTGGGGCTCAATTGCGGTCGTAAGTCGAGGACTGACACTGAATCTTAGACCGCTACAGGTCCTAAGAGTGAGGAGTGCGAGGAAGACCCCTCCCCCTTCCCTGGGAGGCTCTCAGTCCTTGGCCAAGAGGACCCAGCCAAACCCCTCTGCTCCAATTCCTAAGCATAGATTCATTTGAACTGCAATGACAGCCTCATTTAGAAACAAATTAGGGGTTAACGAAGAAGTCCATGATGGAGACGGGAGACGGTTTCCCTTTTCCCCTCCCTGTCTGTTAGAATTAGGAAGTGTCGCTGAGGCACGGGTGTCAAGAATATGAATAGCCAGCATCATTTCTGCTGCCTCTAATTGAAGCCGGGATAAATGAAGTGGAAAGGCACCGTCCAATCCAATCAAAACATGGAAAAGGTATTTTGACATGTAAATTACAAACTTCCTGGTGTATTTTGTCTCCCCAATTACACCCTCCCTTGTCATGTGTTTTTTTTTTTAAATTATATCTTAATCTACCCAGCCTCCTAATAATTATGTCATCATTCTCGGAGGGGGCAGGGGGAGGTGTCCAATGCTGCGTAATGGTATTTTTTTATAGGATGTGCCATTCATTATTAACTGGCTCACTTTCCCGCATCCGCGATGCGATTTCTCATGGTGTTCAAATATGCATTGTGTCACTTCTGCCTTTGTAAAGGTTAGGCTGGCGTCTCCCCGTGACTCCTTGATGAGATGGCAGAGAAAGCAGGGACAGCCCGGCAGA
This sequence comes from Bothrops alternatus, assembly GCA_034064705.1. NCBI lineage: Eukaryota > Metazoa > Chordata > Lepidosauria > Squamata > Viperidae > Bothrops > Bothrops alternatus. Next base: position 2,398,669 of record JARGCV010000195.1, on the reverse strand, counting down.
CAGTTGAGACTGTCAATCATGGCCATTATTTTCAGAGCCCCCTCCACCCTGCCGGGGGACAATGGGGATTGGGCAATTGCTTTCAAAGACAAATCTTCCATTTGTATAGATCATCTTTCTTCCCGTAGGCTGGTGCCAGTCCATCTTTCCTAGCCGCTCTGCTTTCTGCTCTGAACTTACTAAGGGCCACACCTGGAATACTGCCTCCAGTTCTGTTGAGACTACGGAAAGAGCGCAGAGAAGAGCAATGAAGATGATTAGGAGCTGGAGGCTAAAACATATAAAGAATGGCATAGAAATCTAATTAAATAAATGAAAGAAAGAAAGAAAGAAAGAAAGAAAGAAAGAAAGAAAGAAAGAAAGAAAGAAAGAAAGAAAGAAAGAAAGAAAGAAAGAAAGAAAGAAAGAAAGAAAGAAAGAATGGTTGCTGGAATTGGGTATGTCCAATCTAGTGAAAAGGAGGGCTAGGGGTGACATGATAGCCCTGTTCCAATATCTCAGGGGCTGCCACAAAGAAGAGGGGGGTCAACCTATTCTCCTGAGAGCACCAGGGCAGGACAAGAAGCAACAGGTGGAAACTAATCAAGGTGAGAAGGAACCTAGAACTAAGGAGGAATTTCCTAACTATTTCCATCCATGTGTATTGTATCTGATTTTTCTCCATATAAGCTGGTGTGAGGTACAATCTTCAGAGGCCCCATTGGGTGAGACCTTTCATAGGTTCATCTGGATTGCTCCAATCCAAGTTAGCAAAGTGGATGAAAATCAAAACAGCAGCTGATACGGTATCCTTAAAGGACTCCAGTTGGGTTTTTCTAAGGCTTAAGGTCTGCCACAGATTAGGAAAGAGTCAGCTATTACTTTTCAAACAACATATTTTCAGACAGCACAACAGTTGGGGTCTTAAACTGTTTGCAAAAGATTGCAAAAATGGGTTCTTTTGCATTACATCCATCAATGACTTGTTCAAACTGCGTGTCAGAATGGATCCTTTCAAAGCAAGAGTTTGACGGTCTGCGTGTAGCTATTAATCTTCTCTGACTTTCTACCTGACCTTGCAGACACAGAAAAACAAATATTCACAGAACATAGAACAATAAGGTTGGAAGGGACCTTGGAGATCTTCTAGTCTAACCAGTGGTGGGATTCAAATATGTGAACAACCGGTTCTCTGTGTGGATGCCGCTTCCGGAAGTCCATTCTAGGCCTGGGCAACAAAAAATTAGCTACCGGTTCTGCCGAAGTGGTGAGAACTGGCTGAATCCATTGAGTCTAACCCCCTACTGAAGCAGGAGACCATATACCTTTCCAGACAAATGGCTGTCCAATCTCTTCTTAAAAGCCTCCTGCAATGGAAGTACCCACAGTGTCTGGAGGGAAGCCATTCCATGGATTAATTATTCTCACTGACAGGAAATTTCTCCTTAGTTCCAGGTTGGAACTCTCTTTAACGATCTTCCACCCATTGCTTCTTGTCCTACCTTCACATGCCTTGCAGAATAAGTAAACCCCCTGTTCTTTGTGGCAGCCCTCAAATATTGAAACACTGCTATCATATCCTCCATAGTCTTTTCAATAGACTAGACAAACCCAATTCCTTGCAACCGTTCTTCAAATGTTTTAGCCTCCAGTCCTCTAATCAACTTTGTTGCTCTTCTCTGCACTCTTTCTAGGGTCTCAACATCTTTTTTGTATTGTGGAGACCAGAATAGTTGTTGTCAACATTGTTGTGATCAAATCAGTTGTTGATCATACTCTTCCCTGAAACATCTTCCAAAAATGGATAAGCTAAGATTTCTTACAGACTTTCTAAAGACCAATTCTGTAAAATGATGTATTGTTGGTACATGTCACTGCAAAAACGGTTTAGAATGTATAAAGTAATCAACTATGCTGGAAATGTAACCATCAAGACAGGACATTTTATCTTTCTTAGCGGATGTGTAAAAAAGCCAGAAAATTATGGACTCTGTTACATAAAATAATGCAGAAGATTTTAAAGATTTGCATATAATTGAAACCAGCAGCCTTTGGCGGTGGGGGATTGTTAGATAAGAAGTTTGGAAACATTTTGATCACACGACCATGGGGATGTTGCAACGGCCGTAAGTGTGAAAAATGGTCATAGTCACTTTTTCAGTGCCGTTGTAACTTTGAATGGTCACTAAATGAACTAATGTAGATTTGTCCACTGTAATCTGATGAAAGACTTTGCATTTTAGGCCAACTCTTCAAAAATGCTGCTGCAGCCCTTCCGTGGACTTCTAACACCATCTGCTGATAAAATGCAGCTATTTCTCTGAAATTTCCATCTCTGTTTTCTTGATAGGCTGCTAAGCAATATCTCAAATGAGCAAAGGTTAGAAAATGAGCATTAACTGCAACTGTAAGCATCTTTAACCTCCAATCTCTTTGAGTCAATATGTCTTTCCGTATTCATGGACTAATCAGGAATTTTCCAGATGACTTGATGATGGAAAATTGTCTTTTTTTATTATTCCTTTGCTTTCTTTTAAACCAAAAGGATAAATCATAGGCCATAATAAATGTATGAGTATTGGGGCTGGATATATTCTAATTACAGCATTAAGGTACAGTAATTAAAAGTAAATGTGGTCTTACCAAGGCATTATAAAGCGGTAATAACTCTTGCCACGATCTTGATTCTATCCTTCTGTTAATGCAGCCTAAGGTACAATTTCTTGTCCTTAATTCTAAACGTCTCGTTTATTGATGGTTTTTTTTTTAATGGAGTTTTTCTGGTGGTTTTGTTTCCTTGCAGAGAGATGGATAAGGTACTTAACTTATGAGTTTCTATAATCAACCTTTCTCATCAGGAAAGCAACAGGGAGGCTCAGCCCCAACCTAATTGGGAATCATTCTGCCCTCAGCTTTTACTCTGAGATCAGCAGGGGAAGCTCGGATCACTTTTAAATTATTGATGGAGAAAAGAAACCGACCTCTAAGATCACCGTCAACAAGATTTTAATAGGCTGAAATTTCAGTTCTGCAAAAGAGGGGAGACACAGAGACTTTCTATTTGTCTTAAAGGGTGAGGTGTACAAGTTATGTAGCAGACCTAAATCACACGTTTGTGTAACATGTTTACATGGGTTTCAGGGGGAGTCAGAATGTCACGGAGCAATATAAACCCAACAGAGCAGAGATTAGAGAGAGACAGTTATTTTGGGTTAAATTAGTTTCTTTCTTAGATGGTTTATCCTTCCAATACATAAGATCCAATACGATAGACGAGAATATTTGTAGCTCAGGGTTAACTGTGGGGCCCTTGTTATTTCAAATAGCTCTCCAAAAGTTGTCTCTAAATGAAGATTTGCTGTGTGTTTGTTGGTTGTTTCTTTTTTCAGCACAACTGACGTTTTGTGCAACGGGGATGTGTAAAATGAGATGGGAGATTTACATCTATCCTTCATTAACTCTGTCAATCCAAAAATGTCATATTCTTCTTCAAAGATCTTTTTACAACATTCTCTCCATTGAAATAAATTTGGAAAGGAAATTCTGTTTCAATCAACTGAGTGACTGACAACTGACAGGAGAAAACACAGAATCTCTATGCTTGAAAACATTCTTGAATCAGCACATTTTACAAGAAATGACTATCAAATCTTCATCGTTCATCCACTCTCTATCTTGAACTCTAAGGATGCAACTGGAGAAAAGAATCCATCCTAACTTCTGTCATTTTCTTATTCTTAAAGAAAGTTTATATTCTGTACTCCAAAGAAAACTCATATTTCTTCAAGAAGCAGACCCATTGACAAAAAGATGTAGGGAGGAAGGAAGTATATGTCCAAGATTCATGCATATGTTTATGTTTTGCTTCAAAAACTGATCATCATCGTAGCTGGCAGATTAATTAATAATGAATAGTTGGAGGTCCTCTTGATATCTCTTTACTATCCAAGTTCAACTAATAAGTTTCTCTTAGATGTAACCATTCCATATCTAAAGAGCCCTGGTGGCGCAGTGGTTAGAATGCAGTATTGCAAGCTAACTCTGCCCACAGCCAGAAGTTCAATCCTGACTCTGCCTTCCATCCTTCCAAGGTTGGTATAACGAGGACCCAGATTGTTGGGATACTGATTCTGTAAACTGCTTAGAGAGGGCTGAAAAGCACTATAAAGTGGTATATAAGTCTAAGGACTGTTGCTATTGCTGTTGCTAATGCTATATCTCCATGACTTATGCTGGAAAGATCTCCAGGATCAGCTTTTTCAACCAGTATTGATCCAACTGAGATATGTGGAAAAACTGCTAGTGGTCTTTTGCAAGGAAAGGGGAGACAGGCTGCACACTATGTTTTAGTTTTGTTGCACATGCACTTCAGAACACCCTCCCTGTGGAATATTAAATCTGCTCTCTCTTCACTGGGTTTTCATTTGAAAATGAAAAACAATGGCCTTTTTAAAAAAAATAAGCTGGAATCATGGTGATTGTGATTGTGAGTCGATTGTGTTTGTATGAATGTAACTAATTTTTAAATTTGTATTGTATTTTTATTGTATTTGTTGTAAGCCGCCCTGGGTCCTAGGAGAAGGGCGGCATATAAATTTGATTATAAATAAATAAATAAATGGTCAGGGGAATATTCAGTGGGAAGACAGCTATGCTAAAGAGCAAGCACCATTGAATGTCCTGTGAATGGCCTTTTCGACTGCCATGACATTTTGGTGGTGCAGTTATTGCAATGTAGTATTGCAGGCTGACTCTGCCTAACAACCAGGAGTTCGATCCTGACCAGCTCGAGGTTAACTCAGCTTCCATCCTTCCAAGGTCAGTAAAATGAGGACCCAGACTGATTGTTGGCTGACTCCATAAACAGCTTAGAGAGGGCTGTAAAGCACTATGAAGCAGAATAAAAGTCAAAGTGCTATTGCTAATTGCTACTTGGTGGGCACCCACATCACCACAGCAGCCATTTTGACAATCCCACAATCCCAAAATTGTTCTCCAACTTCCAACTAAGTCTGCTGGCTTTAAAAAAAGTAGTACCGGTAGTAGTTAGAATACAGCCCAGGTCTACTTCCAGAAAAAGCGAGGAAGGCATCCATACAGATGAACACTCAAATTAGTTGCAGGAAACAAAGCTCCTTCACATTTGGCATCTGATAAAACTAGACAAGGCTCCTGCAGCACTCGCTGGCTGTCTTGTCCTGCCAGGGCATTCATCAAATTAAGTACCCCGAGAAACAGCATCCCTGATATCTCTTCATTTGGGACCGCAGTGAATGAGGTACTAGATTAGGTATGACAGTGCTGTAATACAGGTTGAGCCTTCCTGCCTGTAATTAATTGGAACCTTGCCAGCTTGACAAATTGGAGTGATGAATCTATCTTGTAGGGATAAGGGAAGGGAGGGAGAAGAGGGGAAAGAATGCATAATCAGTCAAAGATTTAGTTAAGACAGCTTGTGGCTGGTTCCTGGCCAACACCAACTCCATTAAAGGAAGCAAACATCACTTTAAGGGAAGGCATTGCCTTCCATATGTTCACTTTGTAACTGGATGAAGTACGTGTTTGTGTTTGCCTCTGTGTGTGTGTGTGTGTGTGTGTGTGTAATTTAGTTCCTTGCATTTAATGGTGAACAGAAAAGATGTGAGAATTTTTCTATCAAAATATATTTTATTCTTTTTACTGTTTCCATCTTCCCTTAAAACATTAACAGGATCCACAATGGACTGAGAATCCTCGTCTCCACTAGGTAATTGAGTCAAGCTGAAACTAAGTTAATCCAGTAAAAATAGCAAATGGGGGGAAATCCTTTACTAAAACTTCCTCTTACCCCCAAATAAGTTCCCCAGATCTAAGCTACACATTGAAGGTTAAAGTCTGCAAACACAAATATAGTTAATTAAATTATGTCTCCCAGCAGAATGGAGACATTCTTATAAACTGCATGTTCATAAGAATAAACATCAGAGAGACATAGCTACACACACACATACACACATGCCTCTCAAGTGTCGCCCTAGAATCAGCATGTAGACCCTTCCACGCCAAGGACAAGCTCCCCTATATAACTGCTTTGGCTGTACCCCGTTTCTCTGCGGCTTCCCCTAAAGGCAAACTCTTTGCTTTTAGCAATAAATATGTTTTCTTTCCTCACAGCTGTCTGGCTCTCATTTTTTATTCATTCTTGCACAACCCGGACTCTAGTTGGAACCCCAAATTATTCTTCTGATAAAGGGAAATCCTTAAGGCAGAAACAACAAAGGCTTCCAGCTGTTTATTCCCGCTACCCACAGTTCACGGCTCACCCCACACCCAAACCTGTCGGAAGTTGCTGGCAGCAGGCTTTGTTGCGCTAAATGAAGTGGGATCTAATAAGCTTGACCCACTTACTTTCCAGCCAGGGAAACAGGAGGGTGATGAAACTCGCTTGTCAGCTCTTCCCCACTAACTTGCTTAATTGCTGGTAACATTTAGGCCTTGTGAGGTGTGATGGATAGACCACACAGCAAAAGATGCTATTTTTTTTTTGTGCGTTGGGTTTTGTTTTAGCCTTGCTTCCTCTGTAATTGCCAGCCGGCTTCTAAAGGCCTTTGCATGACTTATCTAATGGAACGGCACAGCCAAAGAGCTGTGTTTAACTTTTAGGAGATCTTTGGATCATTCATTACTCATTTATTTTCCACTGGGAGGTTTCTGACTTTTTCCCATGGATCTGTGCAGAGTTACAAGGCCTGTTAGAGGAATCCTTCCAATTAATTAGAATACTGCATCCGGTTTCGGTTACCATATTTATAAAAAAGATGTTGAGACTCTGGAAAGGGTGGAGAAAAAAACAACAAAGATGATTAGTGGGCTGGAGGCTAAAACATATGAAGAACAGTTGCAGGAATTGGGTATGTCCAGTCTAGTGAAAAGAAAGACTAGGAGTGACATGATAACACTGTTCCTATATGCCACAAAAAAGAGGGGGTCAAGCTATTCTCCAAAGCACCTGAAGGCAGGACAAGAGTTGAACACAGTGAGTTGGCCGTGGTGAGTTGGTTGCAGCAAACTGTCATAGACTCCTCCAGGAAATACATTGTAAAGGACAGGCAAAGTGTAGCACCTAGCCTACTCATCCTATTGGGAAGAGAGCCCGAAAGCTTTTGCGCCTTGCATGTGTGAATGGAAGGAAAGACAGAAGGAGCTGATCCCTGATTAGGAATCTCTTAGCCAAAGAAAACACAGAGGGAGGAACAAATCCATCATTCTCTATCTACACCCCACTGCCCTCTTTTGATCAAAGCCACTGAATTCTCACCCTTAAAACACGGCAAACATTCAAAAACACTTTCCAAAATTTCATTTTATTCCCAATTTGTCACGCTTTCAAAGAAAACCCAGTGGCATACTTTATTACTTGGGCACTGGAAATAATTAGTGGATGACCTCGAAAGCTGATACATAAAATCCTTGTTAGTCATCTAAGATGGCTTTTAATTATGCTGTGTAAACTTATTAACCTTCTTGTGCTGAGATTTGATTTATGGAACTCCAGCTGGATTAAGTTAAGGAATATAAAATAAGGAATATGCTTGAAAATGTAGCTGTCATTAGAGATTTTAAATAGATAGTGGGCCATTATAAATCACAGTACAGGATTTTCACACCAATATTATAGCAATTAAAATATTAGGGTTCAGAAAAAAAACCAGCAGCTGTTAATCAGCGAGTAATCCTCAATGGTACTACATCCATATAGAGAGAAGATTCAGGCTCGGCTACTCCACGGAAACTGCTTTGGTCGCGCTGACGGATGATCTCTGGCAGGCCCGGGATAAGGGATTATCCACTATCCTGGTGCTACTTGACCTCTCAGCGGCTTTCGATACCATTGACCATGGTATCCTTCTGCACCGACTGGAGGGGTTGGGGGTTGGGGGCACTGTTTTGCGGTGGTTCACCTCCTACCTCACTGGTCGGTCGCAGTCGGTGTTGGCAGGGGGTCAGAGGTCGACCCCTAGGTTCCTCCCTTGTGGGGTCCCTCAGGGATCGGTCTTCTCCCCTCTGCTGTTTAATATCTACATGAAACTGCTGGGCGAGATCATCCGACAACACGGGGTGAGATATCATCAGTATGCTGATGATACCCAGCTTTACATCTCCACCCCGTGTCATTTCAGTGAAGCAGTGGAAGTGATGTGCTGATGTCTGGAGGCTGTTAGGGTTTGGATGGGTGCCAACAGGCTCAAACTCAACCCCAACAAGACGGAGTGGCTATGGGTTCTGCCTCCCAAAGATAATTCAATCTATCTGTCCATCAGCCTGGGGGGGGAGCTTTTGACCCCCTCAGAGAAGGTCTGCAACTTGGGTGTCCTCCTCGATCCACAGCTAAATTTGGAACATCATCTTTCGGCTGTGGCGGGGAGGACATTTGCCCAGGTTCGCCTGGTGCACCAGTTGCGGCCCTATTTGGACCAGGAGTCTCTTCTCACAGTCACTCATGCCCTTATCACCTCGAGGTTCGACTACTGCAATGCTCTCTACGTGGGGCTACCTTTGAAAAATGTTCGGAGACTTCAGGTAATGCAGAATGCAGCCGCGCGAGCAGTGTTGGGCTTGCCTAGAAATGCCCACATTTCGGCATCACTCCGCGAGCTGCATTGGCTGCCAATTGGTCTCCGAACCCAATTCAAAGTGTTGGTTATGACCTATAAAGCCCTACATGGCATCGGACCAGGTTATTTACGGGACCGTCTGCTGCCTCATGAATCCCAGCGCCTTCTCCAGGTCCCGTCAGCCAGACAGTGTCGCCTGGCGGGGCCTAGGGGAAGAGCCTTCTCTGTTGCGGCCCCGGCCCTCTGGAACCAACTTCCCCCGGAGATCCGTGTCGCCCCCACCCTCTCCGCCTTTCGTAAATTGCTTAAAACATACTTTTACCGGCAGGCCTGGGGCAGCTAACACCTTGCCCCTAGCCAGTGTATGTTTGTGTGTATGTTTGTGGAATGATTGGTTCCTTTTTTAACTTAAGGGTTTTTATATTTATGTATTTTATTGTAATTTCTATCATGTTGTGAGCCGCCCTGAGTTCTCCGGAATAGGGCAGCATAGAAATTAAATAAATAAATAAATAAATAAATAAATAAATAAATAAATAAATAAATATAATAATAATAATAATAATAATAATAATAATAATAATAATAATAATAATAATAATAATAATAATAATAATAATAATAATAATAATAATAATAATAATAATAAGTAAGCAGCGGGGTACCACAAGGCTCAGTCTTAGGCCCAGTACACTTCAACATCTTCATCAATGACATAATAATAATAATAATAATAATAATAATAATAATAAGAAGAAGAAGAAGAAGAAGAAGAAGAAGAAGAAGAAGAAGAAGAAGAAGAAGAAGAAGAAGAAGAAGAAGAAGAAGAAGAAGAAGAAGAAGAAGAAGAAGAAGAAGAAGAAGAAGAAGAAGAAGAAGAAGAAGAAGAAGAAGTTGGAAGGGACCTTGGAGATCATCTAGTCCAGCCCCCTGCTCAGGCAGGAAACCCTATACCATTTCGGACAAATGGCTGTCCAGTCTTTTCTCAAAAACTTCCAGTGTTGGAGCATTTACCGCTTCTGGAGGCAGGTTGTTCCACTGGTTAATTGTTCTCACTGTCAGGAAGTTTCTCCTTAGTTCTAGGTGGCTTCTCTCCTTAGACGAGGGAATAGAAGGGGAACTCATCAAATTTGCAGATAACTGACAGGAGTAGCCAACACCCCAGAAGACAAGCTCAGTATCTAATAATAATAATAATAATAATAATAATAATAATAATAATAATAATAATAATAATAATAATAATAATAATAATGTTTATGACAATTGCCATGTCCCAGGGTCACATGATCTCCTTTTACAACCTTCTGACAAGCAAAGTCAATGGGGAAGCCAGATTCACTTAAGAACAGTGTTAGCAACTGAACAACTGCAACGATTCCATCAATAATTGTGGCGAGAAAGGCCATAAAATGGGCCAAAACTCACTCAACTTTTCCTGTGCTTTCGGATAAGAGCCCTGCTCTCCGGCTTCCGGTTCAGACTTTTTCCTCACACCTCATTTTCTCAACCCATCAAAGCATGAGAACATTACGCACCTTCACAAAGGCGCCGGATGTCAAAAGACGGGAGATGCTAAGTAAGCACCAAGTATATTAATATCAGGTCAGACATTTCAGTCTCTCTCTTCAAGAGTCATCTGGAAAGGAGGGGGGGGGAAATGGATGTGCCTTGAAACTAGCTACACTCTAATTGGAGGCAGCGAAAATAAAAGAGTGAAGCCAAAATTTCTCTATCCATCTATCTATCTTGCAGAAAGAAACTGAGGTGGGCTGGGGGATTCATTATGTGAAGGACACATTATCCTTTTTCCTTCCTGTGATTCAGCATGGTAAGTAGTCATTCCTAATTGGCTTAGAGCTTAGTATGATATATTAGAAGGCTGAAAGATATGATGACACAGCCCCAATTCCTGTGGGAAGTCGGTAAGATGAATCGGAGAGCAAAGAAAAGAGGAGTTTATGGAAGAATCATGGAACTTCAAACATAAGGGTGGATTTTGAAGCAGCATTTCTCCCTTCAATAGATTGGCGGGTCCACCATCTTTGTGATGAAAACCTATTTTACCATTGGCTAGGATCATCTACATAATAAATGAACAAAGAGGGGGGGACATGAGAGCTGTCTTCCAGTACTTGAGGACTGTCACAGAGAAGAGACATGAGGGTAGGACAAGAAGCAATGGGTAGAAGTTTGTCAAAGTTCATTATCTTTTGCTTATTGCTTTTCATAAAAGTAACAATAGGTCTCTGCATTAAAAACAAGACATTCCTTTGGATCAGAATTATAAATTAGTATCCAGAGGATTTTCTTTCAATGTGTGCTTGCGTGCTCTGTAGGTAGGGAATTCAACCATGTTTTACTTTAAGCCATTAACTCAGTATTCTATAGAGTTTTACCTGAACCAGCAAAGGAGCTGCAGAGAACAGGGTGTAATTAACTGTGATTAAAAGGATTTCCAACTTCATAAAACATCCTGCTCAGACCTATTATAATCACTTAATTGAGAGGCAATAAATGCCACTGCTCTGACACATAAACCTAGCAGCATTTGGGAAAGAAGCGTGCTTGTCGTACCCATAGTTTATCATGTGAAATGTTTGATATATTGAAATCAGAGCAGTACAGAACGAAACAGTCTGCAACAGAAGTCTGCAAGGCGATCCAACCGGTCAGTCCTAGAGGAGATCAACCCTGACTGCACTTTAGAAGGCCAGACCTTGAAGTTGAAACTCAAGTACTTTGGCCACCTAATGAGAAGGAAGGACTCACTGGAGAAGAGCCTGATGCTGGGAAAGATTGAGGGCAATAGAAGAAGGGGACGACAGAGAACAAGGTAGCTGGATGGAGTCACTGAAGCAGTAGGTGTGAGCTTCAATGGACTCCAGAAGATGGTAGAAGACAGGTAGGCCTGGAGGAACATTGTCCATGGGATCATGATGGGTTGGACACGACTTCGCAACTAACAACAAGAAAAAGGGACATATGTTGAGGTGACAGAACTGAATTTCAGGCCTTCGAGACTGTGGAAAATTCCATAAGTCACAAGCCTGTAGATTAAGCCTGAGACCTTATCTGCTGTGTACCACGAAAGACATATACTTCATCTGTGGTGTGCTAGCTTCCCCTTATTGGCTTACAAAGAGACATCAGAACTCCGTCTCCTTACTTCTACCACGCGACACCTGAATCTTGCTTAACACCAAGATTGCCCATTTCCTAAATTAATCAGCACAACTTAACCCTTTAGAGATAATAAAACATAAGCAAACACAACTGCACGCATCCCTTCCCCAAGCAGCTTTAGAAGTTCACATAGGCAATCCAAATCACCTTAAAAGTTGTACAAGCCAGCTTTCTGAGCAAGCCCTTTATACTTATTGCTGGTGACAGAGAACATTAGAGCAGCTACTCCACCCTGCCTGACACCCGACCCCAATAAGGTTGAGCGTGGTTATCAAGGGAAATATCGGAATCAGAGCTTGTATATTACACCGAGGTCTTGCCATCTAGAAGAACTGCCTACAGAGTCTTCTGCACAATGTCAGTGAAATAAACAGCTAATATTGCAAGGCATCTACCTATACAACCCCAGTAAATGGCACCTTAACTGCTGGCAGAGGAGACCTCGGTTGAGGGCTGGTGTGGGGTGAGGAAAAAGCCAAGCCAATGGCTAATGCTGGAAAAGTCAGATGCACGTAGAGTTCTTGTACCTGCTTTTCTCTGAATAAGACAGCAATTAGCCATATAGGTGTCCCATATGGTGGAATCTATCTCATGTAGAACGTAGAATATAGAACAATAAGATTGGAAGGGACCTTAGAGGTCTTCTAGTCCAACCCCCTGCTCAAACGGGAAAACCTGTACAATTTCAGACAAGTGACTGTCCAGTCTCTTCTTAAAAACCTCCAGTGTTGAGCAGGGGACCCTATATCATTCTGGACAAAGAACTGCCCAGTCTTGTCTTGACAATCTCCAGTGGGTGAAGTACCCACAGCTTCTGGAGGTAAACAGTTCCACTTAACTTTGTCTCCCTCCTGAAATCATTTTCTTTCGCTGTTCCTCAAGTATGAAGAAGATCTTCTTTCTTGGAGGTGCTTATTTTTCTGTTCTTCCTTCCCCCTCTCTCTTTATCATCCAAGAGTTTCATCCTTGTGTTGCATGGCTAAAATGCCCTCTATTTGATTTTTACCTGCCCTGGTGGAAATATTGTGGGCCTAATTATTTCTTCCAGTTTTCATCTTTTCCTCCCTCGAGGTACCGTAATTAGCATCTTTTTTCTTCTTCTTCTTTGCCAACTGTCATTTCTGAAAACTCAAGGTGGGTCTAGGTCCAACTGAAGCCACAGAGAAAATAAATGAGGCTCTCCCTTCCTGACTCTTCACAAGTGGCGTCCCTTTACAAGCCAGCATAATTTTACTAGATGATAAATCAACTGAAAGAGTGGCCTTATTAATGTCTCAGCCTTTGAGCTGGTTGGCGATGGTGCACAGCGTTCCTTCATTTATTCGAAGATAAGAGCAGGGACCAGTTATCCTAAATCTGCAGGGAAAAGGTTTCCATGCAGAGAACGTAAACGATGTCTGATTAACATTGCTCTGGACAAAGACTAAAATTAACTCTTGTCTTGAAAGAGGACTGGGGCAAAAACTGTCTTTCTCATAATTAACCGTGAGAACAACTAAGCAACGGAATGCCTCACCTCACCTCCAGAAGTTGTGGGTGCTCCATCACTGGAGATTTTCAAGAAGAGACTGGACAGCCATTTGACCAGGATCATCTAAGGCAGGGGTCTTCAACGTTGGCCCTTTTATGACTCGTGGACTTCAACGCCCAGAATTCCTCAGCCAGCATGCGGAAGGAATGAGACATTCTGGGAGCTGGAGTTCACAAGTCATAAAAAGGCCAACTTTGAAGACCCCCTGGTCTAAGGCCTCCTGCTTGAGCAGGGGTTTGGGCTAGAAGACCTCCAAGACCTCCCTTCCAACTTGGTAATTCTGCGCACATTGTTCATCTAATGATCAAACGAAGCGTGGCAGGATGTCACTGTTCCAGATTTAGCCACCTTCACTACTTTGAGAAAGATGACCGGTCACAACGCACCGCCAAGAGAATTTGGAAAGCAATCCTCTCCCCCCCCCACCTTAGAAGATTAAGGAAAAAAAATCCTCTTGGGCAGGGGTAGTCAACCTTGGCTCTTTTATGACTCGTGGACTTCAACTCCCAGAATTCCTGAGCTTAGCTGGCTCAGGAATTCTGGGAGTTGAAGTCCACAAGTCATAAAAGAGCCAAGGTTGACTACACCTGCTCTTGGGGAAGAAAATGTATGAAAAACTGAAAAGTTTTTTGCCGTATGTTGCCAGAGGTCCCCTCCAAATTTAGATGGTGTACTTCTAACATTGCAGGAGAACTTGGTATCACCAAATTGACCTTCAAAACCAAGACCATCTTCCCCCACCCCCTCCCCATTTCTGCAAGATTGACATCGCAAATTGGACAGGGAGCCGTTAATAATTATCTTTTTTTCCCCCTCTCTGTTCCTCCTGGAATGAAAGCGATTCTGCAAACAGCTGCTTAATATTTTCATGCACACACAAATGACAATTTATGAGGAAGGACCTCAGCCTGCTGCAATGCTAATCGATTTGATTGATCCCTTTTTTATTAAACAAAAACCTGCTTTCTAAATACAGCTTTTCCTAAATGCCATCTCTTATCATATGCCATATGTGCGTGCACATAGGAAAACCTTTCTCTCTCTCTCTCTCACACACACACACACACACATGCACCCTCAACACAAACTTCTTCAGCCTAAGTTTGCACATCCAGACAAGCTTCAGATTTGTGGGGTCTATTTTGCTATTTACTGCAACACTGAAATCCGCCACCTGAAGCCAGGTACAAAATACCTGTTCAGGTTTGCAGGTATAGGATGGGATAGGATGGCTTGGCCACATTGCACAGCTTCAGGGCTGGCAGCATTTGATATCATGAAATAATTTAGGCTAGGCAACGTATAGGGTGACCAGCAAGGACCCCATCAACTGTCCGTATGATCAGTGTCCAGACTGGCCACTTTCACTAAGGTTGAAGTTTGTAAAACCAGGAGCCGTGGTTAGAATGCAGTATTTCTAAACTCAGTATAGGCCAGGGGTAGGCAACCTTGGCTCTTTTATGACTCGTGGACTTCAACACGTTGTGTTGTGTGAAAGCAACAATTACAGGACCTCAATGGCTGAATTAAACAAGTGATTTTATAAGTAGCATGACTGAATGTAATTGATGTAGAAAAGAGTTAGCATTTGAGAGGTTTTGATTCTCAAAACCAGAATCAAATGTCAGCTACAAGGTTATTTCCATAGCGGAAAGCAAACATCTGAATAATAAAAAATGGATCTAGAAATTCTAAGGTCTGCAGCATTTGGGAGAAAAGGAGATAAAAGAAAATATTTTCCCAGCGCCAGAGATGATAACTAGCTGCTGGATGCAATAAATGTGATTTTACTTGTCACTTGTCAAATCCAAGTCACAGAATTAAATCCTCAGCTATTTGGTATGGGTGAGTGGCAGCTGCCTTAGAAGAACCCGTCTCTTCCTGGACTATTTCAAAGACACAAAATACAATAAACGGAATCTTAAACCCTGCCATCCTTTAATGAAATGCCTCAATAACACGTGAAAAGGACAAAGTCTTCCACTCTTCAAACAACATCCAATCTAGCTTGGGGAAAAGGAAAGGGAACTAGAAGTAAAAGCATCGAGAAATCAATTAAATTAGAGGAGGAAGGTTGTGATACAAGAAATTAAAGTCAACAGATAGGAAGAATGCGTCTTCAATTGCTGGGCTCTCACAGGCATCTGACTGGGCAAATTGAGAGGGTAGCCATCTTCCAATGTTTGAGGGGCTGCAATAAAGAAGAGGAGTGGGGGGGTCAACCTGTTTTCTAAAGCATTTGAGGGCAAGACAAGAAGCAATGGGTGGAAGAGGGAGCCAACCCAGAACTAAGGAGAAATTTCCTCACAATTAGAACAATCAATCAGTGGAACGACTTGCCTCCAGAAGTTGTGGGTACTCTGCCATTGGAGAATGTTAAGAAGAGATTGGTCAGCCATTTGTCCGTAAATCTTGAAGCAGACAGATACTGGTGATTCTTGGAACTGATCCTTAGTCCTAACTAATATTGTCTATATTAATGTTCCTGATCCTTAGTCCTAACTAATATTGTCTATATCAGGGGTTCTCAACCTTGGCAACTTTAAGACTTGTGGACTTCAACTCCCAGAATTCCTCAGCCAGCAAAGCTGGCTGAGGAATTCTGGAAGTTGAAGTCCACAAGTCTTAAAGTTGCCAAGGTTGAGAACCCCTGGTCTATATTGTTCCTGAAGAGTAAAAATGTTTTCTATGACTCTGGAGGGCAAAATGCAAGCAATGGCACTTGCTAATTAGCGTATGCTCTTACAGGTAGTTGTCTATTTGACAGCCATTCATTTAGTGACCATTTGGAGTTACAACAGCATTGAAAAAGTGACTTATGACCGTTTTTCACCCTTACAACCGTTGCAGCATCCCTGTGGTCCTGCGATCGAAATTGGGGCACCTGGCAACTGGAAGGTGATGACTTTTTGCAACCTTCTGACAAGCAAAGTCAACAGAGAAATGCATTTTTAATTCACTTAACAAACATGTTACTAACTTAACTGCGCTGATTCCCTTAACAGCTGTGGCAAGAAAGGTCGTAAAATGGGGCCAAACTCACTTAACTGGGTCTTCCTTACAAATAGGAAATCTTGGACTCAGCTGTGGTCGTGAGGAACTACCTGTTGTTCAGTCACTAAGTTGTGCAGTTTAAAAGCAGCAGCTAACTCAGGGGGAGACAACCTTGGCTCTTTTAGGACTCGTGGACTTCAACTCCCAGAATTCCTGAGCCACCATGACTCAGCTTGGAAACTTTCCCTTTCCCCTCAGCATGGCTGGCTCAGGAATTCTGGGAGTGGAAGTCCACGAGTCATGAAGGGGCCATAGTTCCCCCATGCTGGCTCAGGAATTCTGGGAGTGGAAGTCCACCAGTCATGAAGGGGCCAAAGTTCCCCCATGCTGGCTCTGGAATTCTGGGAGTTGAAGTCCAGGAGTCATAAAAGAGCCAAGGTTGCCTACCCCTGAGCTAGTGGAACATAAGGTTTTCAGCACCATGGACAGACCCTGAAGGACAACCAACCACTTGGCTCTTGCCTTTTAAATACCCAGATTTTTCCTGACTAATACGGTAGTGAAGTTCTTAAAAATGTCAATTTAGTGGACAAGGGATAAGTATTGCATTCTGTTTCCATTATATTCTGTTTTAGCCAAAGAGATGAATCTCTTGCCTCAGCTTACTTTACGGATAAAGAAATCTCCCACATTATTTTGCATTTTCTCATAAGAGTTGCCTAGCATTCTGAAATTGTATGCACACATCCGAAGGGTATATATTCTGTCTATGTGCACAGTAGAGTGAATATTTTACTTAAGATTAAAATAGGTCCTGTAAATCTCCAGGGAAAATCACCTTAGGTTATCTAAAACTTGCTGAGATATCCATTCAGGACCAAAAAAGTATGCTGATCTAGAAACAAAAGAAACTTGAAGCTGCATAAGGATGACTTGAAGGCAATCGCGCTAGTTTAATGAACAGAGGAAAAATATATTAAATATAGAAATGTGCTAAGACAGGGTTCGATGACATTTGGGCGAGGCTTGCAAAACATTCCAAGAGCACAGAATTTTTTTTTTAATTTAACAGTTATGAAAAAGGCAATGCCCATGGGGCAGGTAATTTGGCAGGTCCCAAAACAAGTCTTAATGGGTCACCAGGTTGCCTGCCCCATGCCTTATTTCCAACAAATTTCATTTTTTTCCCCATAAGCTCACAAACAGATTTTCCAATATCTCAAATGTTTATATTACTACTCAACCCTTAAAAGAAGAACCAGGCGGGACCAAGCGGTGAACACAAGGACTGTGAGTTTGGGGTTTAACTCATCTTGTTATACTTTTGCATTCTGGTTTTGTTTTCCAAGATGTAAAACTGAACATTTCTTAACTGAAATGTGAAGTTGAGGGCTCAGCCTTTCCCCTCTGGTACTGGCATGCCCCAAGGGTTAGGAGTGGATCTGATCTGCCTCCAACCTCAGTTAGGTAGATCGCTGTGCCTGGAAGATCCTTGTAAAGCATTTTCTGAAGCCTGTTCCAATAATCTTCTCCAGGGGAAGGAGCATCATCTTGGCCAGCTTCCGTGAGATACTCAGGATTTTCTGAACTGGAAAATTCTTCTTCTGCTTCAAAATAGGGCACAGCTGGAGAGGTCGCCACAGAGTCAGTGTAATCAGAGCAAATGTTATCCTCTGACTAAGGCCTCAGCCTGACTTATTCATTATCCAATTGTCTTCATCCCCAGACGCCGTGTCATGCCAACTGAAAGTACAAACGTAGCCTTCAGTCATATAGAGCATGCAGATGCTGCGGGCACACAATTTGGCTGAAGAACTCCAGATGGCATTGGTCATTTCATTCTAGTGTGAAAAGCCTGGGATGCCTCACCATGCCCAGAATGGGGAGGACAATGGGCAATTCGATCAGAATACAGCTGGAAGGGTACACCATTTCGGACAAATGGCTGTCCAGTCTCTTCTTAAAAACTTCCAGTATTGGAGCATTCACCGCTTCTGGAGGCAGGTTGTTCCACTGGTTAATTGTTCTGTCAGGAAGTTTCTCCTTCGTTCTAGGTTGCTTCTCTCCTTGATGAGTTTCCATCTTATCCTGCCTTCAGGCGCTTTGGAGAAGAGGTGGATCCCCCCCCTCTTCTTTGTGGCAGCCCCTGAGATATTGGAAGACTGCTATCATGTCAACCCTGGTCCTTATGTTCACTAGATTAGGCATGCTGAGTTCATGCAACCGTTCTTCGTATATCTTAGTCTCCAGGCCCCTAATCATCTTTGTTGCTCTCTTCTGCCCTTTTGTATGTTCACTGCCTTGAGTCAAACCTTATAAAGGCAAGGAAAAAAATCAAATCAATCAATACAATAACAATTCAATGAAATTAAATCACAATTCTAAACGACCTGGCCTTTATCCCATTTACTTTATAAGAGAAGACAAAGGATACACTGACTAGCTTACCAGATTCCCATATTCTATCCTACAGTAATAGTGTTCCATAATTCTTACAGTGTCTCTTTCCTGAGCAAGCCTACCTTGAATGTTGCTGTTGGCTGTTAGGTCATCCAGCAGTTATCTGTGAAATCAATTAATCATGAGAAGAAGCTGAGTAGGAGCACCCCAAGCAGTGAACTGGACCATCTCCGGCAGCAAAGCTCCATCCCAAACGACTTGAGAGAAAAAGGCTTGGCTGCTGAAGACGGGACGAGACCCAGCAAGGCCCGTTTGTGCACGGCCTCCTGGCTCACACTGCACACATGGCTCTTAAGCACCCCATGCCGTGCCCCTCCCTCCACCCTCACAACTGCGATGGCTTGCCAAAAGTAGACTCTGTGCCAACCTCAATGTGAAAACAACTGGAAGGCACATTTCCCAGTAAACATGCGCTGAGTGAAAACAGCCCAACCTTATGTTGTTGAATCCAAACCCATTGAGTCAATTGCCAGAAAACATGATATGACCTTTCAGATTCACTGAGCATCAGCTCCAAGAGCAGGCTGCTGTGCTCTTTTCCATTCTCCTTCTGCCCCTCAGGGCCTCAAGTCACTGGAAGTAATAACTTGGGCCTCTAAATCTGCCCTCCTTTAATGAAAAAATCTATATCTACGCATGGCACCCAGTTTGACCTGGTGGCAGATCCTTTTCCCTGTATGCTTAGCTCGATTTCTTTAAACTTAACGACCTTCTCGTGCATACGGAGACGTGGACACACGTAACTTGCATGGCGGTGAATAGCGCTCTACACTGCGGGGTTTCTCAAGAGTTCCAGTCTTGCCCTCTGCTCCTTCTCCCCTTTTTCTGAAAACTTAATTTGCAATGGAGCAAGGGCACGGGGGGGGGGCCCTCAGAGATTACAATGGCCCCAGCCAGGCTGGGGTTTTTTTTGTTGTTGTTGTTGTAAGGATTTAAAAACTCTGAATGTGTTAAGGGCCTTGCTTCTTGGCCTTTTTGCTAGTTGGTTAACTATCTCGGCTGCTGGGTGGGTTTATTCTTTGGATGTTTTAATTGTTCTATAGTTTATAATTGGTTTGACTATTTTATAGTTTTAGGATGGCTGACATGTTTAGAAATTGAGTGAGTGAGTGAACGAGTGCACTTAAGATGGATAAAGGACAGCCTTTCTCAAATGGGGTCCTCTCCAGATGTTGGGACCTCCATTCCCACAACCTGCTTGGCCATGGCTGAACACTCCCAGTCCAAAGATCTGAGTGAGCCCCCAAGTTGGACAACAGAATAATGGAGTAACAGAGTTGGAAGGGGCCTTGGAGGTCTTCTAGTCCAACCCCCCGCTCAAGCAGGAGATCCTACACCATTTCAGGCAAGTGGTTATCCAGTCGCTTCTCAAAAGCCTCCAGTGATGGAGCACCCACAACATCTGAAGGCAACCCCTTCCACTGGTTAATTGTTCTCAATGTAAGAACAACAAATCAGTGGAACGGCTTGCCTTCCGAAGCGGTGGGTGCTCCATCACTGGAGGTTTTGAAGAAGAAACTGGACAGATTGTCTGGAATAGTATAAGGTCTCTGCTTGAGCAGAGGGTTGGACTAGAACAATGTTTCTCAACCTTGACAATTTTAAGGCAGGTGGACTTCAACTCCCAGAATTCCACAGCCAGCAATGCTGGCTGTGGAATTCTGGGAGTTGAAGTCCACCTGCCTTAAAATTGTCAAGGTTGAGAAACACTGGACTAGACCGTCCCTTCCAACTCTGTTATTCTGTATCACTTTTGCTTTATTTTATCACATACCTTGCTATGTGCTGGTTATTGACTGAAATAAAGTAGCTCGGTTGCTCTTGTATTAAAAAGGCATTTTCCCCCTACTGATAACTTCAGTTAGAAAGGCAAGAACGTGGCACAAAGCCAACACATCACTATTTGAATTGCCGCACCATCGAGCCAAAGAATTTACCCGCAGCCAAAATGAGTTGGGATGAAATACTGTGTGCCAGTCAGCTGGCAGAATTAAGAGGAGAGCTTCAGTGGCATGCTTCCTAGTACTATATTCTCCCTCCCTCCAGAACTGGCACTGGAGTGGGAGTCTCATTAAGGCTTCCTGCCAAACATCTCAGTTCCACAAAACTTCTGTGATGGAAAGCAGAAGGAAAAAACGAGCATGTTGTTGAAGAACAAAGTTGCGCCAAATTTACTTAGAGTGACTACGGAGAGTCTCAATCTTCCAGCTCAAGGTTTTTCTAAAGGCAACTGGACGTTCTTGGTATTTTCTTTGAAAAGGTTTTGCTTCTCATCCAAGAAGCTTCTTCAGTTCTTAGAATGACTTAAGTTTGTTGTGCAAACAAGCATAAGAACGTGAGAAGGGAACACGACAGAAGCTAAATGTGTATCAAGTTCCAAATGGTGGCCCAAAGTGGCCAAGAAGCCACCTTCCAAACACCGCATCACTGCAAGAATTGACTGACTGATTATGGAGGTTTTCAAGAAAAGAGTGGGCAGCCATTTATCTGGGATATGATAAGGTCTCCTGCCCTGGGCAGGGGGATGGACTAGCACCTCCAAATCCTCTCCAGCTCTGTGATTCTATGAATTATATTCCCATAACCGGAATCCTAATCTCATTTGTTCAAACTGGAAAGGAGTGGGGGAGAAAGTCCTTTATTTAAGCCTGGATACCAACTTAGTTCGTATCATTGGGGGCCAAGTACAGAAGAGTTTCCAGAGGCCATGTTGGGTTCATGGCTGGTGAGTTGCTGATGACTCTCCAACCATCATATAGAGTCTTCAGCTCTTCGGAAGAGGTGGTGGTGTAAGTAACATGGTTGTTAACTGCTGCTAAGCAAGACATTTATTAAGTGAGTGTTCATTTCCTCTCCTGCAGGATCCCAGGCGGATGGTGCCTCAGTAGGATTCGACTTCATGGAGTCGAGGGTTATCTTCAACATGCCGACTGCCTGTTCCAGCAACCGGCTGGAATGCCCAGGCGGTCCTCCTCCTCCTCGTCCTCGCGGAGATGGAGAGACCTTTCCATCTCCTCCTCCCAGCCTGGTTGATGACTGCCCCGTCTGAGCGTCACCTTAGTAGCAGAAGGTTTGGACTCAGTTGTGGTCCATCAATGGAGAACTTACCTGTATAAGCTTAGATAGCCATTGTTTCAAAAGAGAGCAGGCTTTCTTTGTGAAAATCAGTGCAATCTTGTTAGTCAATGAATCAGCTTTATAGGAATCTGTCAGTTCCCCTGTTGCTTTCTTAATCAGATGTCACCCCAAAGGCACCCGCTGCAATTAGAGATGAGATATGGAGGATGGGGAGGGGGAGGAAAATGTCACAACCCCTCGATCGTCATGGCAGTGCCTCATTCTGCGATCGCCACTTAAGCATTCGGCTCTTCCGGTAACATGACATTTTCTAAAGACAAAACCTCCATTGCAATTCTCTGCAGTCCCATATACAGTGTCGCCATGAAAGCTCAACAAAAGGCCATATTTATCCCCGGGGATGCTGCACTATAATAATATGACATTTTGTCACAAATTAATTTCAAGCCGTGGTAATATCCTTGACTTGAAAGAGGAGCTTCATTCGGAAAGGTGATTCGGAGGACTACAGTAACCTGTCATCTCGCTAGGCTGAGCCAAAATACTTGCCAGTCGGCCGACGGTAACAATGGCGTGAAAACTTTTCCTATAGTTTTCTTGGAGGAAAGCATCTTTTCGGATAGATTGGTTGAACTGAACCCCCAGATCCTGGTTTGACAGAGTTTGGGTGAAATGCTCCTTTGCTTCCAAATGTGATCACAGATGGAAAATGATGTGCATCCAGGGAGCTGGAACTGAGGCCAGAAAGAGAGAGAGAATTTGAGCGTCATTCCCAGGGATAGGCAACCTTGGCTCTTTTATGACTCGTGGACTTCAACTCCCAGAATTCCTGAACCGGCATGGCTCAGCTTGGAAACCTCTCCCTTTCCCCTCAGCATGGCTGGCTCAGGAATTCTGGGAGTTGAAGTCCACGAGTCATAAAGCGGCCTAGGCCAGAGGTAGGCAACCTTGGCTCTTTTATAACTGGTGGACTTCAACTCCCAGAATTCCCTCTGCCAGCCTGGCTCAGCTTGGGAACCTCTCCCTTTCCCCTCAGCATGGCTGGCTCAGGAATTCTGGGCGTTGAAGTCCATGAGTCATAAAAGAGCCGAGGTTGCCTACCCCTGGTCATTCCCAAACTCAACTATACAGGTAATCCTCGATTTATGATCGCAATTGAGCCCAACGTTTCTGTTGCTAAGTAAAACATTTGTGAAGTGAGTTTTGCCACATTTTACGGCCTTTCTTACCACGGTTATAAAGTGAGGCACTGCAGGTTTTAAGTTAGTCACAGGGATTGCCCGTTGACTTTGCTTGTCAGAAGGTTGCAAAAGATGATCCCGTGATCCTGGGACACGGCCACCCTCCTAAACATGAACCAGTTGCCCTCTGAGCTTGGTTGTTTTCTTGAAGACATTTCATTACCCAGCTAAGTAAACTTCTTCATGCGCTGAAGATGTTACCTAACCAGACAATGAAACATCTGCAAGGAAACCACCAAGCTCAGAGGGCACCAAGGACCCCACAATCCAACCCTGAGCTACACATACTCTCTTTTATTCAACAAGAATCTGGTGCATTGCACCTCCATTGTTTCCCACAGGTTGAAGTACCCCTAGTACTTCTGAGAGGGACCCACGATTCAGAAAGGGCTTCCCGACTGTAATCTCCTTCATGTAATGACCCACACACACACACACACACACAAACATCAAGTGTGCACGTTGAATTTCTTCTCGGCTGAATTGGCCTTCGTGGGTACCTGTAAAGAATGAACAAGGCTATTTCTAGGGCAACCAAATACCTTGCAACAAGAAATTAATTGCCAAGAATGGTTAATATGACAGGAGACTACATAAAACCCTATTATATTTCTTTGTGATTCTATTCAGTAGTGTATACTATTGCTACACTCAAAGGCCAGGGCGATCTCCCAGGGTAAATTGCTACATTAGTTTGACATTTCTGGCTCCAATTAACCTTACATTTGAGCTATTTTCCCAGGGATGTTTTTTTTTTCCTCGTCTGAATTTGTGAGAAGGTTAGATGTTCACCCCCCCCATGCCATTAGAATTGTTGATATACAAGCTCACAGATAAGCTACAAAGATCTTTCCCTACTCACCCCAGGTAAAGGTGCTAAATCTTGTATAAAACGGAGCTGGATCTATCATATTATGCACACGCTGAAATGAGACTGAACACGTCAGCCACCCTTTTTGACCTCCACCACAACTCCCTTGTAACATTACAAGCAACTCAACCTCAGAAAGGGTTGCAGGAACTGGGTATGTCTAGTTTAATGAAGAGAAGGACCAGGGGGTGACATGATAGCAGTGTTTCAATATTTGAGGGGCTGCCACAAAAAAGAGGGAGTCAAGCTATTCTCCAAAGCACCAGAAGGCAGGACAAGAAACAAGGGTTGGAAACTAACCAAGGAGAGAAGCAACCTGGAACTAAGGAAAAACTTCCTAACAGTGAGAACAATTAACTAGTAGAACAGAAGTTGCCTTCATCACTGGAGGTTTTTAAGAAAAGACTGGACAGCCACCTGTCTGAAATTGTATAGGGTCTCCTGCTTAAGCAGGGGGGGTGGACTAGATGACCTCCAAGGTCCCTTCCAACTGTGTATTCTGTTATTTTTGCAAATGCAGCTGAATCTATTTTACTACGCATGCCACTTTTGAAAGCAGCCGCCACATGCTGCGTTCCTTACCAAACCCCTAGTCTATTAAGTCCTGTTAAAGTTGTTAAATCTTGTATTTTCCATAAAGGCATCTTGATCTATATTATTGGATACGAATGGCTGCTGCTGAAAACACTTTGTAACATCCTAGGCAATTTATGTAGGAATTAGTCTTACAACGGAGAACATTGCATGCCCACTAAAGCAGGAATGACAGATGAAAAAAAATCTGTCAATTTCAATTTCTCTCCATTTCTCCATTTGTTAAGGATTTTAAGTGTAATGTTGTTGTGCTTCAAGTGTGTGTATTATATTTAAACACTGATATATATTCCAGTCTCTGCATTTTTGTCCAGTTTTGCCTATGAGGCCTTTTTTTTCCAGACAAAGCTCCCAAATATAATGCATTTCTTAAAATATATTTAGAATCCTTCTTCTCATTAAACTAGACATACCCAATTCCTGCAACTATTCTTCATATGTTCTAATCTCAGCTATTTGTCCGCAATGGTAGAGAGTCCTTTGCTTGAGCTAGATTGGACTAGAAGACCACTAAGGCCCCTTTCTATGCTATTAGTCTACATTTTATGTTTTACTAACTCCAAATTGGTTAGATTTCTGAAATTGGCCAAGTAACCTAGGTATCTAACTGCAATAAACTTCCTTATTCAAGGTAGACCACAAGCAAGTTTCGCACCTTGAATTTAATTAGTTACAGACTTTCAAATATATAGCATGCTTAAATGTGTGTTATGTATGTGTATACTTTTGAAAGCAAGCAACAAAATTTCATTTTTAATGTGCCACAGTAAAAAACAAGTCTGCCTGCCTGCCTCCCCCCCCTCTCTCTCTCCATCCATCCATCCATCCATCCATCTAGCTAATGCTGAGGCATACTTGGTGCAATGTCTACCTTTGATCACCAGGTGCTATGCAGAGCAGCAAACATCATTTATTTAATATGTTTAAGACGTGTTTAATATACTGCATGCAGATAAAAAAAAACACTCTGGGGAGCAGAGGAAAAGTAGGAAATTAAATAAATTCAAATAAAGTGCAATAGCACCATCCTGTGGCCAAGATAAAAAGTTTGTCCTTTTCCCATCCCTTTAAAAGCAATTCTGTTGTTTTTTTCAGAACAAGGATTTTTTTCAAGCTAATGAACGGGGTGATTTTTGCCTGATCTAAGATTAGTACCACGTCCAAAGCTTTTCCACATAATGTCATTAACATTTTGCCACCATATCATGCCAAGGACTGAAGTCCTCCAAAGCTTTTGATGAATTTAGTTTTGATTTTCAAAATAACTTCAGAGCAAGATGGTTCTCTTCCGAATCTATACGAAGCCACCTCCATTTTTATAGTTCTCTCCTAAATACGCTTTAGGTGAATTATCCATTCTAGTGGCTTATTTTACTTTAAATTACTTTAGACCGCATGGAACTTAAGATGTTTGTGCTCCTGTTTGCCTGATTAGCAGACCTGATGAACTTACAAGCCAGCTCAGTTTATAACTTCATTAATTACTAAGGTTTCACTACGTTGAGTTCCAGATACATTTGCATTCTTTCTCTCTCTTTTTTTTTTTTTTGAGATTCACAAAAACCTACTAATCCACTGTCCTCTGTTCCCCAGATCAGGAGGAGCGCCTCCCTTATGAAACCAGATTGCAACGCCTTG
Organism: Bothrops alternatus; assembly: GCA_034064705.1. Taxonomy (NCBI): domain Eukaryota; kingdom Metazoa; phylum Chordata; class Lepidosauria; order Squamata; family Viperidae; genus Bothrops; species Bothrops alternatus. The sequence continues at coordinate 2,372,503 of JARGCV010000195.1, read as the reverse complement.
TCTCTTCAGCCTTGAAAGACGGCGTTTAAGAGGTGACTTGATTGAAGTGTATAAAATCATGCATGGGATAGAAAAGGTGGATAGAGAAAAAATCTTTTCTCTATCACACAATACCAGGACAAGGGGGCACTCCCTAAAGCTCATAGCTAAGAAAGTGAGGACAAACAAAGGGAAATATTTCTTCACCCAGAGGGTCGTTGATTTATGGAATTCACTTCCTGAAGGGGTCGTGACAGCTGTCAGCCTTGACAGCTTCAAGGCAGGGCTAGATAGATTCATGGATGCAAAGTGTATCGGTGGTTATTAAAACGGATGTCCATGTGCCGCCTCTATGTTGGTTGAGGCAGGCAGGATTCCCTTGAGTACCATTTGTTTGGGGGTCAAGGGAAAGGGAGGGTTTTGCCTTCTCTTTCTGCTCAAGATCCCCATGTACAATTGGTGGGCCACTGGGTGACACAGAATGCTGGACTCGATGGGCTTTGGCCTGATTCAGCAGGGCTCTTCTTAGGTTCTTATGTTCTTATGTTCCTATAAAGTACTTAATGGTTGGCTAGATCGTTGCTAACAATCAGGATATGTCTTAGAAGAATAATCAAATCTGTCCCGAGACCTAGACTCCTTTCTGTCAATGATTATCTAATTCTTCCGGGAACAAGTGACCCATCCAGTGATCCTAAATTACATTCTTTAATGGGGGAGAAAAGGACAGGGTGGAGGGTAGAGAAAAAGCTGATGTGACACACTGGATTCAACCATCCAGCAACGAAGTACCAACAAACAATTTCTCCTGTTTCAAAATGAGGCCAAGTATTTATTTGGCTTCGGCAACCCAGAGTGCTTTTTCCTTAAAGATCAGGCCAAGAATGGTCTCATTTAGGCAAACCTAACCAATCTGAATTAGATCAAGATCTAAGAGGCGGGATTGCAAAACAGGAACCTTCATTGTAGGCATCCAACAATCTAGAGTGATCTTTGATCAACTAAACAATTGGAGAATGAAAATTAATGGATTGCTAGGAGAACCCGGGAAGCTATTGAAACTTTGACAGGTAAGTCCTTGACTTACAACCGTTCATTTAGTGGCCATTCAAAGTTATACCAGCACTGAAAAAAGTGACTTAGGACCATTTTTCACACTTGTGACCGTTGTCATCTCCCCACAGTCACAGGAGCAAAATTTAGATGCTTGGCAACTGGTTTACACTTATGACTTATGACGAACTTTTTGCAACCTCCCAACAAGCAATGGGGAAGCCAGATTCACTTAACAACCATGTTGCTAACTTAACAACTGCAGTGATTCCCTTCACCCAGGGGTAGGCAACCTTGCCTCTTTTATGACTCATGGACTTCAAAAAGCATTTACAACTCCCTCAAAGGCAAAGAAACCTGCAGCAACATCTTTGCAAGGTAAGTGAATTATGCAGGGCAGGAAGGGAGCGGGAGGGAAGCCTGAGGTATCTCAGTGGTCGGGGAGGCCTTGGGGAGCCTGTTCCAGCACTAGCCCCCCCCCCGTGGCCTTCCCCACCCTGAGATACCTCGTGTGTGCTAAACAACCCCTGTGTTTGATTAGCGAATGGGTGGGCAAAAGCAGGGAGTAATCATCTTCAAGGTACATGATTCACTCCTACGAACCCTCGAGTTACAGGTGGAATTGGCAGGCTCCATTACATTCATTAACTCGAGGACTACCTGTATGTGGGCTTCAACTCCCAGCTGGCTGGGGAATTCTGGGAGTTGAAGTCCTCTTCAAATTGCCACAGTGGAGAAACTCTGGTGTAGAGTCACTGAAATACGTCCATCGATTAAGAAATATTCACTAGAGGTGTTCTGACTTGCTACTCAGTCCTCAGCTTTCTGGTGGTTCCGTCTTGTGTTTTGTTTTGCTTCTATTTACAGAAGTTAGGACATTGTCCTCAAGTGCTTCGCAACCCTTTCTCCAGCTGGTTCTCCTCTGTCCGCTCTTTTCTTCAAAATCTTCTGTTCTTCAGCTTTCAACTGAACTTGAGGCTCATCGCTCTGAGAAGGAAGGTCCGGGGCCTCTCTCCGGTCACTAAGATGTGCCATTGGTTTGTCCGGCAAAGCTTCAAGATGTGGGATACAGCCAAGTCTCTGAAATCAAAACAGATGCAGAATAACCAAGTAACAGAGTAACAGAATAAAAAAATAACCAAGCTGTAAGGGACTTTGGAGGTCTTCTAGTGCAACCCCCTACTCAAGCAGGAGGTCTGTACATTAGAAATTATGGAAACAATTAATACAGTCCAACTGATGATCATTTTAATCCACACAGGGCATGATCTGAGTGGGCAGGGCACAAGAGATAGTTGTCTTCATGAAGTTATAAAAAAAGGACAGTGCAGTCCTGTTATGTCTGGCCTCTCTCAGCTCATTAAAATCCACGTAAATATGTCTTTAAGAGGTTTATTTAACACATTTCAAAAGGATTCATTTCAAAGCAAGCTGCTGGCATTTTTTTGTTGGCCGGAACGACCAAATCAGATCTATTTACATTTAGATTAAACATGCTCTCCTCCTCCTACTTCCCAATTAACTTACTCTTTCTTTATCACATTGTCCAAGACCTCATTATTCTTCAGTAGGTTTTCAAAACACCAGAATTCCAACGCACTGCAAAAGTTTTCAAGCCTCTCCTTGATTAACGTTGCTCGTGACAAGGGCGTAGTCTCCCTTTCCCCTTCTAATATAGTGTCCGATACGTCACTTCCCCCCATTACTTCCTTTTTCCAGTTAACTGACACCTTCGCTTATCAAACCTTCGGAACCTCGGATCAATCCATTTATCTTCTTGTTCTAAATCTGACTCATCATTTTGAGAGTCTGATTCAGAATGCATACAAAGCTCCTCATTGTCTGACTCGGCTGCCGGGAGGGGAAAATACCCAGAGGGGCCTGCTTGTGCTTCATCATCCTCTGATATGTCATCATCCAATCGTGAGACACCCACAACAAGTCCTAGGCTGCATCAACAGAGGGATTGTTCCAAGATCATGTGAAGTGTTAGCACCATTTTATACTGCGCTGGCGAGACCCTCCCTTGACACACCCACACCTGAAGCCCTTATCAACAGAAGAACATTTGACACTGACATTCCCTAAATACCACTGAAGATGTTAGCTAGCCTGGTAACGAAACATCTGGAAACCAACCCACAAGCTTATAAATCTAGCCTTTCATTGTCCTTCCAACTCTGATCAAATAATCTGAAGCACATTATACAGGCACCAGTTTTATCAGCTCACTGTATTTGTCCGTTCTTCCTCTGCTTCATCATCTGGACCCTTCGGCGTGGGAGAACTTCGATCCGCATCTAGAAAAGACTTTTCTTTTAAGTAGCTCTGGGAAAGTTCCTCCTCACTTTGAACAGCTGCTAAGGACTGTTCAGAATTACCGCTATTCTCCTACCTGCTCAAGGCTTCCATCCCTGCCCAACTGCAACAAGGAATCTGGAGTCTACACCAACTCATTTAGGATTACAAAGCGGCAAATATTTCTCGTGGCCAGTTGTGGACCTCTGCCACTAGCTGACACTAGTGACGCAACATACAATCCTGCATTTACATGTAGGGGGGAAGGGGAAGGTTTTGAGACAGCATAAAGAGATTGTTTCTGATCTCCTCCCAGATTCTATCTTTTTTGTTCCTTGAAAAATGTTACTAAGCTTCAGCAAAGGGAAAAAAATACTTAAAAAGCAGAAAGAGAGGAATTAGGAAGAGCAGAGTTCTAGTTCTCTGGAAGTTACCTAACAAGATAAAGTTTGGCCGGCAGCAAGATGTGAGTTTTGTGTGTGTACTTGTGTCTTTTTAATCCGTTCCCTTGTTTTATTGCTGTTGTTGTTTTTTTTAATGGGTTTCTTGTTTCAACAGCAAATGGATTTTGTCAGAGGGCAAAAAAGGGAAATGGTAAAAGCCTTAAAAAAGGAGAAAATCAGGCAGTCCAAAATGGGAAGAATCTAAGGCAGGGGTGGGCGACTATGGCCCCCCTTGTGATCTGTGGACTGCAACTCCCAGAAGTCTTGAGACAGCCATGCTCAGCAATTCTGGGAGTTGAATGCTGGCTCAGCAATTCTGGGAGTTGAAGTCCAGAGGTCATAAAGTTCCCATAGTTGCTCACCTCTGATCTAAGGGAATCGCATAGGAAACCACTCTGGGAACTCTATTGGCTATTTCTGATAGGTTAAAAAAAAACAACAGACAAAAACTGAATTATCTGAATATCTCAGAAAGATATCAGACTCAAGACAACCTGTAATAAATAAATTCGTCACAGAGAGAGCCAGTTTGGTGCAGTGATTAAAAGCAGGAGTTAAATTTGCCAAGACTGACTCTAAAAAACGGGCAATAATTTTATCCAGTAACAAAGAGCATCCGTGAAATTTACAAGTGCAAGTAGTCCCTGCAGTTACAACAGAGACAAAAAAAGTAACCAATCTTCACATTTTGCCCCTTTGCAGGTCTGTAAAGCAAAGGAAAGCTGAAGTTTGATCAAAAGCACAATTATGATCTCACATAGCAACTGCTTGGCTTAAGCACCAAATGGCTGGTCCCAATTGGGGACCAATTGGGAAGGTGGTAAATGCAAGGGCTGGTGGCTAAAGTTATTTCTTTCATCCCTTCTGTAACTATGAGCAATCACTAAACAAGGCATTCACCAATCAAGGACTGCTATATTGCCTTTTCTTGCAAAAAAGGACCAGGACCTGATTGGGGGAACATATGCAGCTACAGTAGGGCAAAAAATATCTATTTCCCCAAAAAAGTGATTAATTGTTCTCAGGAGGCCCTCTGCAATTTTTACACGTAATTGTGAAGTGCATCAATGAAAAGGTGTGTCAAATATCCTGATTCTTCAACTCACTTTTTGGAAAGCTTTGCTCCAGCTGCAATTTTAGCCAGATGTTAACGCGCTGGGTCCAGTCCCCGGGGGCTTCCGCTTCCCACAGCCGAGGCTGCTCCATTGGGTGAGTCTCCAAGAACTTCTGACAAACTAAATAGGGAAGAGCAGGAATGCGAGAAGTAACAAATGGGCTTGCCTCCAGAAGTTGTGGGTGCTCCATCACTGGACACTTTTAAGAAGAGATTAGACAACCATTTATCTAGAAGGGTGGGGTCTCTGCTTGAACAGGGGTTTAGACTAGAAGACCTCCAAGTCCTTTCCATCTCAGTCTGTTATTCTTTTATTCTTCTTGCTGTGAACTTCCTATGTTCCAGCAACCATTTAGGAGAAACAGCAGGGAGAAATTACCATTTGATGTGTGGAACTGACCCTTTACACCACAATTTGAATGTTTTATTTCACTTCATTTAAATATCTGAGCCTGCGAGGCAGCCTTAAGAATGTTTGCCTGGGACGACTAAGGATTCCTGCATAACATTTACTAACAGCATTTGGAAGCAGTGAAAACTCCTGTCTGGAAGGTTTGATTTATGGCTTCCGGTCCACCATCAGTTTTTCTTCACACAGCATCTGGGCCTCCCCTTTTCTTAAAAAAAAAAAAGAAAGCAATTTATCTGAGTAGACACTGCACAGCTGTTCATAAGGAGAAGAGCCTCCAACAGGATGACTGATGTCACAGTTTATTCCAACAAAAATAAGTTAAGAAAGATTGCATTGGCGTAATTGAAGACAGCACTGAAAATTGCATGTGTAGGAATGAACATTATCTATCTACTGCACTCAAAAATGGATTCAGGCAGTCCTCGACTTTCAACTGGTCGCTTAGCAATCATTTGAAGTTACTAGGGCCCCCCAGAAGGTATCTACAACCCAGTTCTGACGTTCTGGATGCAGTGTGGCATCTGTGGCAAAGCTCACTTAACAAATTTCTTACTTAGCAAGATTAATTTTGGGCTCTGTTGTCGTTGTATGTTGAGGATTACTTACAGGTCAGAAAAAAAGTTAAAGAGCAAGTTTGAAATTGGGTCTTGAAGTTATATATTGCATTGTGGAATGTCCCTCCTCAAAACGCACGCAAACAGGCTGTCGTGGTTCCGATAGATGAAAGAACTTGAAAGAACTTCAAGAAAATGTTAGCATTTTTGCTCCAAAACACGGTCATTTTGCCCCTAAATTTTGGTGGATCTTCACAGACAGCAAATGGTATATAAGAGGCCCGTAGGCTGCCCACTGAGGCTTATTTTGGCAAAAAGCTACCTCTGTTGATTTCTTTCCCAGCTCTACCTCAAAATGCCAAATATTTATCTTGGGGCTGTTTGCCCAGTCTGCTAGGATCCGTACCTGGATGCATTCGTAATCTTTAAAATCTACTCCTTTTATTGAACCCTCAAACTTTACCTTTCTCCATTTCAGCAGAAAGAGGGCAGCTGAGTCCCAAGGCCTCCTCAGAGGGGAAAGTCTGGCAAAAATCCTGGAGCATCTGCATCGCAAGTCCACGTCTTCTAAATTTCTTCCGTACAAACATGGTGTCCAAAACAGGGAGCAGGTAACATTGGCTGGTGTGCCCGTCACACAAGTTCCCTGCAAGTAGAACACAAAACATCCCAGAAAGGGAACTAATGAACAATTTCTTACTGAATAAATCTCTTTCTCTGCTTTTGGGACTTTCTCATTTGTTCTTCAAGAGATGTTTTGGGTCATCTCTTGCCTGATTCAAAGTTCTGAAGAACTTAAATGGATTTCCTCTCCACAGAGAACAAGGACCAATAGATAGAACAGGGGTCTTCAAACATGGACCTTTTATGACTTGTGGACTTCAACTCCCAGAATTCCTCAGCCAGGGGGTTGAACTAAAAGACCTCCAAGGTCCCTTTTAGCCCTATTATTCTATTTTCTAACAGGTCATTGAACTCCTTGAAGTATAAAGTCTGCACGACTGGCTAAAACAGACTCGTGTTTTAGAGAAGTCCTGAGGTCCAGTAGACGCAAGCTCTCATTTCCTTCCCTGATCTCATCAGCAGATTATCGGGCTTACCCACTGCCTCGTTCACTGCCCAATCATGAAAAGTATGTGTTTGCTGTTACGTTTACAAGGCAGCCCAGTTCTTCAACTGCCCAAGAATTTTGCATGGGTGGGTCTCGTTGCTGCCCCGTTATTCATACGGTCGGAACATATGGGCAGAGCTAAGAAAAGCATAAGGTCTCCCATGAGTCAAGAAACCGAACGCAAATCGGACTGTCTGGCAGTCCAAAAGAAATGTCATACTCTGGCCATAAGATACCCTTCATTTTGGGAAGCTGGCAGAGTCTGTGCATGAGGTCCACTATGGCCTTAAAAGGGGACTGTGTGATTTCTGTAGTCCCATTCCACTTTGACCTGTCATGGTCAACACAACCAGCCTTTTAGTATCTCAACCATTCACTTAAGAGAGTAACAGAATTATTCTGAGAGTTGAAGTCCACCAGTCTTTTAAAGTTGCCAAGGTTGAGGATCCCTGATCTAGGATATAATCTCTAAGATGCAGAAATTTGAACTCCCACAAGATGGCACACAAGAGTTCCTTTTCTGTATCTGTTGCCATCCACCCATTTGCTGCCCAGATGCGGTGCCCACATATTTAAAAACTCCAGAACTCATTGATTTGGGATTCTTCCTCGTTTGGGGCCCAGAATAGCACAGGGCCTCCTGCCTGAGCAAGGGGTTGGATTAGAAGATGCCCAAGTTCCCTTCCAACTCTTTCTGAGAAGCAACCGAGAACTAGGAAGAAATTTCCTGGCCATGAGAACAATTAGTCAGCGGAACAGCTTGCCTCCAGAAGTTGTGGGTGTCCAGAATGATATATGGTTTTCTGCAGGGGGTTAGACTAGAAGACTTTCAAGGTCCCTTCCAGCCTTATGGTTCTATGTTCTAAGAGGGAAGTCAAAGAAAGATGCCCTCGTGTAGCCTACTCCCCGGGAGACCTTCAATCTGTTTGGTTAGGCTAAATGACTAACCTATAAGCCAGCCGAGTGGTAAACAGCAATTACAAGGCAGAGAAAGCAGGCAGCCATGAACGCTCTTGAAACATCCAACAGCCCAGAGAAAGTCCTACCACAACCTGCCCCACATCTAAAGGACACAAACCAAACCAAATTGTACATTCCAGCTTGTCCCCTAATTAACAAGCTGGCTTGGAAAGGTTGGCCTGGAGAGACCTTTTGCAAGGAGCGAGTGTCCTCCTCAAACCGGAGCAAGCAGGACGCTGCTGACAGGAGCCCAAAGTCAACCGATTAAGGGATTCTGTGTATGCCTGCTGACACTGGGAAGAAGGCAGCATCCCTGGTGGCTTCAAATGAACTAAAGACATGACTTAACTGGCAGCAGGCACTCCTTTCATTATATTATACAATATAAATGGTATTTTTAAAAAAATGTACACATGAAATGTTACACTTGATTTTAAAAAAAAGGAATCAAGTACATGGATCTGAAGGAGTGGCTCATGTTTGAACATTAATTCGCTTTTCAAAACCTTGAATTAAAAATGTGAAAATAGAAGTGAAGGGAATGACTTGGCAAAAAGTTAAGCACTTCACAGTTCTGATGATATAGCTTCCTTTAAAATAATTTTAGCATTAAAGTGCTTAAATATTAGCCTGATTATGCCCTTAATTGGTTGCCTCTGCCATACACAGATACATTGATGTTCTAGCTTCAAGCCTATGATGTCTATATTTTTTGGAAAACAGTCCTTGAATTCCCTATAGAGTCCTTATGTATCTTTGCTTTTTCAAACTATTTTTATACACACTAAATTCTTTAGAAGTCAACTGTCACAAGGGTGTGTTTGTGTGTGCTCACACGCATGTATAGTATATTGAGTCAAATCATTCATGCCTTATGGTGAAAAACAATCTATTTTTTACTTAGAGAACCTTTTAAAGTTTTTGTAATGTCTGTCATTTCAAAACAGTCTGTAGAAGGAGTTTTACACTTTTTTAATCTGTTGATACTGACAAAAAAAGACTGCTAAATCTCAGGTGTAGCTTACTGATGTTCTCACCTGCAAAATGAAAAGCCCTTTATGTTTTTAGGTTGCTTAACTGAAAATTAATTCCAAGTTTACATTAAGACAATATTGAGTAACTTTCCGCTGTAAAATAAAAACACTTCTGTGATTTATAGCCTCAAAAAAAATGTATACATGAGACAAAAGAAGATGACAGAAAGATGAGGCTGGGGTCTGCCATGGGATTGGAACCCAGAAATTATCTCTGCTACAGGAAGACTCTGGGAAATGTGAACCATGCAAGAATAACAAGAGTTGGAAGAGGCCCTGGAGGTCTTCTAATCCAACCCTCTGCTCCAGCAGGAGACCCTATACCATAATCAGACAGGTGGCTGTCCAGTCTCTTCTTGAAAACCTCCAGTAAGGGAGCACCCATAACTTCTGGAGGAGCATTCACTGGGAAGTTTTTAAGAGGCTGGACAGCCATTTGTCTGAAATGGTATGGGGTTTCCTGCCTGAGCAGGGGGTTGGATTGGAAGACCTCCAAGGTCCCTTCCAACTTTTAATAGTTTTTAAATTTTATTTATTGAATTCAGCCAAGACAGGAACGTACAAACTCATCTGGTTCTTTTTGGACTCTTATAAATGCGCTTAGAACTGGGAAGGGCCCTCAGAAAGACATACCTTTTCTTTTGACAGTATAAAAAGCAGCCGCTTCTCCACTCTTCCAGAATATTTTGGCATGTTCCTTCTTCGCATGAGGCACAAAGACTGTATTGTCAGTCAAGCTCCTCTCAAACAGGCCAAAAACGATGCAGTTGAGGACAAAGAGAACAATTCTCTCTTGAAAAGTCTGAACCTTGAAAGACAAGTGAGATGAGGACATATAAGACAGCACAGAGAATGCAGGGAGCCCTCCACTTACAACAATTTGTTTAGTGACCATTTGAAGTTACAACAGTATTGAAAAAGGTGACTTATGACCGTTTTTCACACTTAACAACTGTTGCAGCATCCCCAGGGTCACGTGTTAAAAATTTGGACCCTTGGCAACTGGCAGGTGTTTGTGACAGCTGTCCCCGGGGTCAGGGGATCCCTTTCTGCAACCAAGCCCATGAGGAAGCCAGCCTCCCTTAAGAATCAGATGTCAATGCTGCTAACATTGGATGCTCTTGCTTTGACAACATTTGAAGATGCAGCTTTTTTCTTTCTTATGCTTTACTCTTAGAATTAGATGATGCTGGGGGAGGAGGGGGAAAGTGGTGGGAGTTAGTTAGACATATTGAAAAAGCGTACTGAATTTCTACCTCAGTTGTTTTTGTTAGGGATCATAAAAGACTGTACCACCGTAGAGACGAACTTAATTTTGAACTTGATCACAGCAGCGAGACTGCTGGTGGGACAATATTGGAAGAAGCCAGAATTACCATCTATTGAAGAATGGACTTTGAAAGTTATAAATTTGGCAGAAATGGCTAAAATATCGGCATATTTGAAGGATCATTCAAATGAAAAATATATGTTGGATTGGAAACATTGGATAGACTACATACAAGAGAAACACCAATCAAAGAAAATGTATCTGGCTTATAGTTAAATCTTGATATACGGAGTGAAGAATGTTTACAAATTTAAATTGATTGTATTAAGTTGAATAGCATTTAACTTGATTTTTTTCTTGGTTTACATGTACAAATATATATCTAATAATAAAAAATGTTATAATAAAAAAAAGAACAATATTGCACTGGTGTGTGAATTCAGAACTTGAAATAAGAGATGATAAGAATTGGCGAGTAGCAGAACAGGAGGGAAAGTCTGCATTTCAAGCTAATTGGAGAATGTGATTTATCACTGTTAATTGAAGGAGGGAATTGTGCTTTGATACTATGTGCTCAGGGGAAGGGAATCCAGTTTTTGGCTTTGACTATGTTAGTGCCGAAACTATGCTTCTCAAATAAAGATTCTTTAAGGTAAACAAGTCCTTTGAAGAGTTTCATCTGTCGGAACCACGACACCATGTTACTAACTTAACATCTGCAGGGATTCACATAACAACTGTGGCAAGAGACGTGGTAAAATGGGGCATAATTCACTGTCTCTCTTAGCAACAGAAAATTTCAACTCGACTGTGGTCGTAAGTTGAAGACTCCCTATAATTCAGCGTTATTCGTTAAGAAGATAACTGGCATGGCTTAAAATATCTAAAGTGAGGTCGCAGAATCTTAAAGTCGCCAAGTTTGGGGATCCCCGGCTTAAATTATGTTTTCACCTGTTTCAGACCTTTCTGGAAAGGGTCAGACGTCTTGATTACATCTTCAGGACACCGCCAGGAGTTGTTCAAGTAAATTGCTAAAACTGTTGAAAAGAAGGGAAATAAAGGAAGAATGAAGGAAGCGAGGCACTTCTATTTAAATAAGATTGTCCCAAGAGAGCCTTGAGTGCTCATAAATTTTTGGAAGCTTGTCTGAACTTCTTGCCCTGCGTTATTTTCACATTTCTGTCAGCAATAAAACGTATTTCTTCCGCAATTTTTCAGCAGCGGTGGAATTTAAGAAGTCTTCGGAGAAAGAAAAGTATTAACACATGTAATCCTACTGCAGTCTACACAAAAGAATCTGCAGACTTGGCTTTTGCGACACGTTATGTGATGCGGTGAGTTTGACACATGTGCTCTAGAACCTTTATCATATTTGTTGCTCTACTCTGCTTTGTAAACGTTGCTTACAAAGCTCGCCATCTTTGTCTTGAAAATATTTTGCACCACAGATCATTTACTTCAGGGGTCTTTAAATTTGGCCCTTTTATGACTTGTGGACTTCAACTCCCAGAATTCTTCAGCCAGCATGCTTGGCTGAGGAATTCTGGGAGTTGAAGTCCACAAGTCATAAAAGGGCCAAGTTTGAAGACCCCTGATTTACTTATACGATGAGATTGGATCTGGACCCCACCAAAATGAAAAACAGCTGTCTCTGAATAAAAATATATTTTGACTGAATTGATTTGACTGAAGAGTAATTATAATGTCTTTATTTTCTTATATTCAGTCACTACTTTTTTGGCTCCTCTAAAAAATTTTTTTTAAAAAAAATCACAATTGACCAGCCAATTTTTTAAAATGCTCTGGAAGACACAGCAGAGTTTTGGAAAGGGGCACACTGTATGTGTTCCCAGGCCTTGGATTGTTTTTCCAATTTAGGGTAATAAATTAACAGGCGTTGATACTAATTCAAAAGACAACAGGGAAATACAAACACAGTACATCAAAGAAAGAGCAAAACTGCCAAGGAACACCAAGGAAAGGGATGGGCTGTTACAGGATATTTATTAAGGGGCAGAATTATACAATAGCACACATGTGGGGAAAGAAATATATTTCATCTAAGGAAAGTCCGTTATCAATTATTTTGTCTTTTTTTAAAAAAAAATCTTTTACATTTCCAGAGATAAGTTCAAATTAGCCTGGCTCCTCTTCAGTTGCTCTCAAATGGGGAAGCCAGGTTCATCTAACAACCATATTATTAACTTAACATTTACTTTACATTCGTGGGAATGCTTGCATTGAAGAGCAAGCTGGCTTGGCACTAAGGCTGTATGCAGGTGACACATGCACACATCCATGGAAAGTCTAAATAATTCAATAATTCAGAGAGAATCGACTTAATGTCAACTGTCACATTGTACTAACTGGCTCCTGCCTTTTCTATGCCCTTTCCTTAAGGCATGAGTAGGAAGGGAAGATCTTCCAAGTCTGGGCAGGAAGCTACATTCACTATAATGTGATGGATCCCTTTCACTGGATCTGCATCTTCTTCCTTCACTTTCTAGTATTCTGAATGCAAAACACAGTGATGTGTCACGTCTATGGAGGTTCTCAGTCATCCAGATCACGGTTGTCCCAAAGACGCTTTCAAAAAAGACAACTGGATTTTCTTGACTGAATTGGGTTTGGACAATTAACCAGTGGAACGCCTTGCCTCCAGAAGTTGTGGGTTCTCCATCACTGGAGGCTGTTAAGAAGAGACTGGACAGCCAGTCCAGGGATAGGGTGAGCGTTCCAGAAAATGACTATAAAAACTTTTTGTAACCACTATATTAAAAACTTGGTTTTTTCCTTATTATATATATCAGCTTGATCTGAAGAAACAGCTTGTTCCTGTCTTCCCCCCCCCCCAAGCCATCACCATATTACGATCACAATCAGGCTAAAGGAAAATAGCTAATCTTAAAATTTTGACTCAGGGAGATAATAAAATCAATGCAGAAAGGCTCTCTCTGTTCCCAAATTAAAACTGGCAAATCATGACTGAGAACAGTTAGACTCTCAGTGATGAAGAGTACATTATATATTGGGTTACACATTAAAATTCAAAAGTACATGCAAATCTATAAGATAAAATACCAAGACTGTAATGTTCTCTTGGCTTCCTTCCGCTACTTACCAATTCTTAGGCAGAAAAAAGTCATTTTCTCTTGAAACTGAGTGATGCAAGAACTAAATTAACTATCTAGCCTAGAAGAAAAAAATGTCTATTTTTTGTTCTCTAATGAAGACAAACGTGTATCAAAACAAGTTGCAAGGAAGATACGAAACTGCATCCTCACAAATAGTATTGTTAATATAAGGGGGGGATGTATTGAGTCAATCAAAATAGAGCTGGAAGGGACCTTGGAGGTCTTCTAGTCCAACCCCTGATCAAGCAGGACACACTATACCATTCCAGACAAGTGGATGTTCAGTCTCTTCTTAAAAACCTCCAGTGTTGGTGCATCCATAGGTTAATTTCACTGTCAGGAAATTTCTCCTTAGTTCTAGTTTGGTTCTCTCCTTGATCAGTTTCCGTTCGTTATTTCTTGTCTTGCCCTCTGGGGCTTTGGAGAATAATGGGACCCCCTCTTCTGTGTGGCAACCTCTCAAATACTGGAATACTGCTATCATGTCACCCTTTCTCCTTCTTTTCTCTAGACTAGCCAAACCCAAGTAATAATAATAATAATAATAATAATAATAATAATAATAATAATAACAACAACAACAACAACAACAATAACAATAACAATAACAATAACAATAATAATAATAATAATAATAATAATAATAATAATAATAATAATAAAGTTCGAAGGGACCTTGGAGGTCATCGAGTCCAACCAGTCACTCATGCCCTTATCACCTCGAGGTTCGATTACTGCAATGCTCTCTACATGGGGCTACCTTTGAAAAATGTTCGGAGACTTCAGGTAATGCAGAATGCAGCCGCGCGAGCAGTGTTGGGCTTGCCTAGAAATGCCCACATTTCGGCATCACTCCGCGAGCTGCACTGGCTGCCAATTGGTCTCCGAACGCAATTCAAAGTGTTGGTTATGACCTATAAAGCCCTACATGGCATCGGACCAGGTTATTTACGGGACCGTCTGCTGCCCCATGAATCCCAGCGGCCGATTAGGGCCCACAGAGTGGGCCTTCTCCAGGTCCCGTCAGCCAGACAGTGTCGCCTGGCGGGGCCTAGGGGAAGAGCCTTCTCTGTTGCGGCCCCGGCCCTCTGGAACCAACTTCCCCCGGAGATCCGTGTCGCCCCCACCCTCTCCGCCTTTCGTAAATTGCTTAAAACACACTTTTGCCGGCAGGCCAGGGGCAGCTAACATCTTGCCCCTAGCCAGTGTACGTTTGTGTGTATGTTTGTGGATGATTGGTTTTTCCTTTTTTAACTTAAGGGTTTTTATATTTATGTATGTTATTGTAATTTCTATCATGTTGTGAGCCGCCCTGAGTTCTCCGGAATAGGGCGGCATAGAAATTAAATAAATAAATAATAATAATAACCCCCTGCTCAAGCAGGAAAGCCTACACCATTTCGGACAAACGGCTGTCCAGTCTCTTCTTAAAGACTTCCAGTGTTGGAGCAACCGTTCATCATATGTTTTACTCTCTGAATTCTGAATTTAGAATTCTGATGCCACAACATTTTATTGCAAGATCTATTTGCTATTTGGTCACAGAAAATCCTGGAGGACTGAAAATGTCATTTTGAGGAGAAGAGCAGACAGGTTTCAGGGAAGTAGCTATTCGAAAAGCGTTTTGCATTTAGAAGCCAAGTTCTGTTCATCTCCCAGCCAGTCCAGAGTAGCTTGAATCTAATTCCCAAATGGTTTTCCATATGCCCACATCCCAGGTGCCAAATTCTGTTCCCTGCATCAGATCATTCAGAGCCATGCTGAAATAACAGAAAGGAGGGGGGGGAAAACAGCCAATCTATTTACTAACCTCTGTTCTTATCTTGGGGATCAGTTAATACCTGGAGGCTGACTTTACTGTCATCTCTGTACAGAGGAAGGAAGCTCATTGACGAAGCCTCCACTTTAATCTGCAATCAAACAGAATATTTATCTTCATGTTCTCAAAGTGTACAAAAACAAAAACAAGAATTAAAGTACAGGAAACGTTTAATGAACAGCAATGCTACTGCTACTGCTTTTTCTATCAACCACATTTTAGAGCGGATATTAAGGGCTTTCTTTTTTTGTTTAGTTTTGTTTCTGTACAATATTTGGGGGGGCCCCTATGAACCACTCAATTTGGAATTTGATTTTGCAAATGGCATCAATTTTCCAAATGTGGGAGAAGGTGTATTGCTACCGTGTTTCCCCGAAAGCAAGACAGCGTCACACTTTCTTTTTAGCCCCAAAACCCCCACTACGTGTTACCTTCGGGGCATGTCATATGTACGGTATATAACTCCTGCTTACGGTAGTCAGGAGGTCAGGAGATTACAAGATACGGTAATTACAAGATAATATAACTGTCAAAGATCTGTAAATCCTTGAGGTGTGATTTTACGGTAGGCTAATTTGGTGTCTCTTTCAGATTGTAAACTTCAGTTATCTCAAACATATACGGTAGCCTGAGGATTTGTTTGTTTTTGTGTAAGCCAACAGTTGAGCAGTCTTTTGATCTGAACAATTGTAAATCAGGCAATTACCGGTAGCACAGCCAAAAGGGTAGAAGCTTTTTGAATACACAAAATGCTTACGGCCAGTTCAAGTGGGGTGCCAAGGAATAACTGAACTTGACAAGTTAGGGTTAACAAAATCAGATGTACTTTTGTTTTATCGTAAGGAGAGTGGTGGGGAGGAAGAGGGAGAATTTGTAAGCCCACGTAAAGGCGAACCAGCCGGAGATACACTGCCTTATGATTAATTATTCGTTTATCCAGCGAACAACGTGGGTCTATTTTGGCCACTTTCCTGTCTTTTTAAAAAGTAATTTTTCAGGACTGATTAATATTTTGGTGGTTTGGGCTTGTCGTTGACTTTTGCTGTGCAAGACCTTTGCCCCTCCCGTCAATTTCTGCCCGCTTTTCACTCAGCCGGCCCCGCCTTCGGAGCGTACGTACCGGTAATCTTTCCATTCCCAGCGGGCGCCACGAAGCTTTGCCTGTGTGGCAGGGGCGGCTGGCGCTCCCCTCCCCTCCCTTCCCTTCCCCGCCCCGCCGCCGCCGCCAGCCCAGAGCAGGCCTGCGCACCGCCCCAGACCCGCCCCGGTCCCGCGCGCTCTGCTGCCCGGTGGATGGGGAGGCGACAGCGGCAGGGATTGGGTTGAGAGGCCGGCAGGACGCGGCCAGCGCCCACAAATGCGGCCCGTGCCGGCGGAATGCTCCCCTCGCTCCCCCCCCCCGCCACGCCAGCCCCATCGCTGGCGCGATGAAGGGGTGGGTGGGTGAGCGCCGGCGGGGCAGGGAGGGGAGCGGAATCCAGAGGTTTGCTCCGCTCCCCTCCCTTCCCTTCCCCGCCCCGCCGCCGCCGCCAGCCCAGAGCAGGCCTGCGCACCGCCCCAGACCCGCGCGCTCTGCTGCCCGGTGGATGGGGAGGCGACAGCGGCAGGGATTGGGTTGAGAGGCCGGCAGGACGCGGCCAGCGCCCACAAATGCAGCCCGTGCCGGCGGAATGCTCCCCTCGCTCCCCCCCCGCCACGCCAGCCCCATCGCTGGCGCGATGAAGGGGTGGGTGGGTGAGCGGCGGCGGGGCAGGGAGGGGAGCGGAATCCAGAGGTTTGCTCCGCTCCCCTCCCTTCCCTTCCCCGCCCCGCCGCCGCCGCCAGCCCAGAGCAGGCCTGCGCACCGCCCCAGACCCGCGCGCTCTGCTGCCCGGTGGATGGGGAGGCGACAGCGGCAGGGATTGGGTTGAGAGGCCGGCAGGACGCGGCCAGAGCCCACAAATGCAGCCCGTGCCGGCGGAATGCTCCCCTCGCTCCCCCCCCGCCACGCCAGCCCCATCGCTGGCGCGATGAAGCGGTGTGTGTGTGAGCGGCGGCGCGGCGGGGAGGGGAGGGGAGCAGAGCAAAGTTCTGGATTCCACTCCCCCCCCACCACGCCAGCCCCATCGCCTCACTCACACGCCGCTTCACTCGCGCTACCTTTTCCGGCGACCAACCTCAAAAAAGAAAGGGAGGTTGGTCGCCGGCGCGAGTGAAGCGGCGTGTGAGTGAGGCGATGGGGCTGGCGTGGTGGGGGGGGGGAGCGGAATCCAGAGCTTTGCTCTGCTCCCCTCCCCTCCCCTCCCCGCCGCCGCTCACACACACACCGCTTCATCGCGCCAGCGATGGGGCTGGCGTGGTGGGGGGGAGCGGAATCCAGAGCTTTGCTCTGCTCCCCTCCCCGCCCCGCCCCGCAGCCGCCGCTCACACACACACCGCTTCATCGCGCCAGCGATGGGGCTGGCATGGTGGGGGGGGAGCGGAATCCAGAGCTTTGCTCTGCTCCCCTCCCCTCCCTGCCTCGCCGCTGCTCACACACACACCGCTTCATCGCGCCAGCGATGGGGCTGGCGTGGTGGGGGGGGAGCGGAATCCAGAGCTTTGCTCTGCTCCCCTCCCCTCCCCGCCCCGCCGCCGCTCACACACACACCGCTTCATCGCGCCAGCGATGGGGCTGGCGTGGTGGGGGGGGGAGCGGAATCCAGAGCTTTGCTCTGCTCTGCTCCCCTCCCCTCCCTGCCTCGCCGCCGCTCACACACACACCGCTTCATCGCGCCAGCGATGGGGCTGGCGTGGTGGGGGGGGAGCGGAATCCAGAGCTTTGCTCTGCTCCCCTCCCCTCCCTGCCTCGCCGCCGCTCACACACACACCGCTTCATCGCGCCAGCGATGGGGCTGGCGTGGTGGGGGGGGAGCGGAATCCAGAGCTTTGCTCTGCTCCCCTCCCCGCCCCGCCCTGCAGCAGCCGCTCACACACACGCCGCTTCATCGCGCCAGCGATGGGGCTGGCGTGGTGGGGGGGGAGCGGAATCCAGAGCTTTGCTCTGCTCCCCTCCCCGCCCCGCCCCTCCGCCCCCGCTCACACACACGCCGCTTCACTCGCGCTGCCTTTTCCGGCGACCAACCTCAAAAAAGAAAGGGAGGTTGGTCGCCGGCGCGAGTGAAGCGGCGTGTGAGTGAGGCGATGGGGCTGGCGTGGTGGGGGTGCATAGAGGAGCTCCGAGGAGCGGCGTTTCCCAGGCGTTGGTGGCTGGACCCTGTGTGGCAGGGGCGGCCGGCGCTCCTCTCCCCTCCCTTCCCGGCCCGGGTACAAGTTCTTCCTTGTCGGAGCAGCCTTTCTCCGCTTGGCCGAGGGGGCAGCCGGACCTCCCCGCGCAAGCTGCCAAGCGGGTGAGCGGCGGCGGGGCGGGGAGCGGAGCCGCTCCCCCCCGCCACGCCAGCCCCATCGCCTCACCCGCTTGGCGGCTTGCGCGGGGAGGTCCGGCTGCCCCCCTCGGCTCCGCGTCAGAGTTCGAATGATGCACGAAGAGAAGAATCGTTTCGTTTCTGCCTCAGATTCCGCCTCTCGCTGCCTCTCGCTGCCGCTGCTGCTGCTGCTGCTGCTGCTGGCCTGGTGGCTGGCCCGTTGCAACCGAAGCTGCAGCAGCGAGAGGCGGAGAAGAGGAGGCGGCGGCAGGCGGCGGGGGTCGATCCGGGGAAGCCCTTCGCCCGCCGCATCGCGGCACAATAGAGGATCAAGTTAATGTAAAACTCCGCCGGAATCTGAGGCAGAAACGAAACGATTCTTCTCTTCGTGCATCATTCGAACTCTGACGCGGAGCCGAGGGGGGCAGCCGGACCTCCCCGCGCAAGCTGCCAAGCGGGTGAGCGGCGGCGGGGCGGGGAGCGGAGCCGCTCCCCCCCGCCACGCCAGCCCCATCGCCTCACCCGCTTGGCGGCTTGCGCGGGGAGGTCCGGCTGCCCCCCTCGGCTCCGCGTCAGAGTTCGAATGATGCACGAAGAGAAGAATCGTTTCGTTTCTGCCTCAGATTCCGCCTCTCGCTGCCTCTCGCTGCTGCTGCTGCTGCTGCTGCTGCTGCTGGCCTGGTGGCTGGCCCGTTGCAACCGAAGCTGCAGCAGCGAGAGGCGGAGAAGAGGAGGCGGCGGCAGGCGGCGGGGGTCGATCCGGGGAAGCCCTTCGCCCGCCGCATCGCGGCACAATAGAGGATCAAGTTAATGTAAAACTCCGCCGGAATCTGAGGCAGAAACGAAACGATTCTTCTCTTCGTGCATCATTCGAACTCTGACGCGGAGCCGAGGGGGGCAGCCGGACCTCCCCGCGCAAGCTGCCAAGCGGGTGAGCGGCGGCGGGGCGGGGAGCGGAGCCGCTCCCCCCCGCCACGCCAGCCCCATCGCCTCACCCGCTTGGCGGCTTGCGCGGGGAGGTCCGGCTGCCCCCCTCGGCTCCGCGTCAGAGTTCGAATGATGCACGAAGAGAAGAATCGTTTCGTTTCTGCCTCAGATTCCGCCTCTCGCTGCCTCTCGCTGCTGCTGCTGCTGCTGCTGCTGCTGCTGGCCTGGTGGCTGGCCCGTTGCAACCGAAGCTGCAGCAGCGAGAGGCGGAGAAGAGGAGGCGGCGGCAGGCGGCGGGGGTCGATCCGGGGAAGCCCTTCGCCCGCCGCATCGCGGCACAATAGAGGATCAAGTTAATGTAAAACTCCGCCGGAATCTGAGGCAGAAACGAAACGATTCTTCTCTTCGTGCATCATTCGAACTCTGACGCGGAGCCGAGGGGGGCAGCCGGACCTCCCCGCGCAAGCTGCCAAGCGGGTGAGCGGCGGCGGGGCGGGGAGCGGAGCCGCTCCCCCCCGCCACGCCAGCCCCATCGCCTCACCCGCTTGGCGGCTTGCGCGGGGAGGTCCGGCTGCCCCCCTCGGCTCCGCGTCAGAGTTCGAATGATGCACGAAGAGAAGAATCGTTTCGTTTCTGCCTCAGATTCCGCCTCTCGCTGCCTCTCGCTGCTGCTGCTGCTGCTGCTGCTGCTGCTGGCCTGGTGGCTGGCCCGTTGCAACCGAAGCTGCAGCAGCGAGAGGCGGAGAAGAGGAGGCGGCGGCAGGCGGCGGGGGTCGATCCGGGGAAGCCCTTCGCCCGCCGCATCGCGGCACAATAGAGGATCAAGTTAATGTAAAACTCCGCCGGAATCTGAGGCAGAAACGAAACGATTCTTCTCTTCGTGCATCATTCGAACTCTGACGGCGCCCTTTGAGATAAGCGGCTGGCGGGAAATGGCTCCATTTACCGGTAGTCAAAATTGGGAGGATCGCTCATTCGTGTTTGTCTCTCCTCAGCCACCTCGCTTTTTGAAGTAAACTGCCTTTCGCTCCGTGCAGTCAGATTTCGGGCGAAGGGCTTCCCCGGATCGACCCCCGCCTCCTGCCGCCGCCTCCTCTTCTCCGCCTCTCGCTGCTGCAGCTTCGGTTGCAACGGGCCGGCCACGAGGCCAGCAGCAGCAGCAGCAGCAGCGAGAGGCGGAGAAGAGGAGGCGGCGGCAGGAGGCGGGGGTCGATCCGGGGAAGCCCTTCGCCCACCGCATCGCGGCACAATAGAGGAGCCCGCGAGGGAGCCGGAGTTGGCGCGCCTCCCCCGCGGCGATCCTACCGTAAGTTGTGAGGGAGGAAGGGCGTCCAGGAGCGAGGTGGGGGGGCAGAGAAAGAAGACGGGAGTGGGGGGGAAAGAGAGAGAGAGAGAAACTACGGTAGAGAGAAGAGAGAGAGAGAGAGCTCCGTCCCTTCCCGGCTCCGGCTGGCCGCCTCCTTCGGCAGGGGCAGGAAAGGGCTCCGGGGGCGGCGGTGGGGGGAGCAATTGGCCTGCGCTCCGAATTGCGGTGAAGGGGAAGAAGGAAGAGGAGGAAGGGTGAAAGAGAGAGAGGAGGGAGAGAGAAGGGAAGGGAAGGGAAGGGAAGAAAGCCGGGCTGCGCTGCCCGCCTCTGCGGCCGCGGGAGGGGGAGAGAGAGAGGCGGGGAGGGAGGGGGGGACTCCGGCAGAGAGAGACCGCCCCTGCCCGCCGCTGGTACCGACGCCGCTCCAGTTTAAGGGCTAAAGGCGCCGCCACCGCCGCACGTGATGTGACTTGCCAAGGTGCAGCGCTGGGTTCCAGGCGGGGCGGGGAAGGGAGGGGAGGGGAGCGACGCAAAGCTCTGGATTCCGCTCCCCCCCGCCACGCTCCGCTCGCAGCGCGTCCATCTTCCCTCCCCCTCCGCCCCCGTGTTTCCCCGAAAGCAAGATACACGTCTTACGGTCGGGGGATGGCTTACGTTAGCCGACTCCCCTGACACCCCGATACGTCTGACAATCGGGGGTGTCTTGCTTTCGGGGAAACACGGTATTACATCAATTTAGGATTTTAGAAAAGGATGGTTTTGTTGGCTTGGAACTATCTAGAGCTGCTAAAGGAATGGGCAGAATGTCTATTTTCAAAACAAATTACAGATTCCAATATTTATATGTTATGGAAAGCAATGTCTCGGGAGGGAGGGAGGGGGGAGGGGGGAGGGAGGGAGGGAAGGAGGGAGGGAGGGAGGGAGGGAGGGAGGAAGGAAGGAAGGAAGGAAGGAAGGAAGGAAGGAAGGAAGGAAGGAAGGAAGGAAGGAAGGAAGGAAGGAAGGAAGGAAGGAAGGAAGGAAGGAGAAACAGCAGATGTTTTTGCATGATGCCATTATATATTGAGTTTTAGGATACTGAAAGTTTTTCACACATTCATTGTATGGCCTCATGCAGAAAGATCTTCCTCTCATTCAAATTTTTCTGTTGTCTGTCCATCTATCTATCTATCTATCTATCTATCTATCTATCTATCTATCTATCTATCTATCTATCCATCCATCCATCAATCCATCCATCCATCCATCCATCCATCCATCCATCGGATATAGCCAAGTTATCGGCTGCCTACAAAAGTTACTCTGCATAACTGAGTTAATAAAAAATTGGATTAAACAACCGTACTTTCACTCAACCTGAACAATGAACCTGAACAATGTTACATCTTGAAAATGTTTATTTGTGGCTCCATTTCTTATAAACAACGGATGAAAATAATAAACATGAGTCCTCTGCTGAAATCACGTTGCAATCAAACAAACAAACAAAAAAATCACAAAAGAAACAGGGCTTTTCAATGCAACATTTCTCAAACCACCCAGGCACCCAATTTCTCTGCCTTTGAGATTCCGGCCTTTCTATTTTCATTCTAATTTAATTCAAATTCATACAGACTTCATGAACTTAGGCAAAGATGGGGGGAGGGTGGAATCCTTAATGCAATGATTGTTTTTTGACAGTTCTGTTTGCTGATCGTGGCAACTCCAGTAAGCGTGGTTACTCCAGACCAGTCAAAAGCCAGGTGCAGCCTGTGAAGCTTCGTCATTTAAGAAAAATGTGGAGCATTTATCTGTTGGACTCCAAATTCCATTCTGTGACTACAGGTAATCCTTGACTTACTACTGTTCATTTAGTGACCATTCAAAGTTACAATGGCACTGCAAAAAATGACTTACGACCGGTCCTCACAATTATGACCGTCACTGCCTGTGTATGGTTTGGGGAACCGGCAGGTTCTTAAGATTGTTGCAGCGTGCCAAGGTCACAAAATTGCCGCTTGGGACCTTCCCAGCCAGCTTCTAGCAAGCAATTCAATGGGGAAAGCCAGATCTGCAAACCTCGTTTCCTGTTTTGATTTAGCCTGGGACGCAACTGTGCTTCTTGGACACTAGGAGGCCATCTAAGTATATTTTATGCAAAGCTGACTCTTCCTTAGCTATGCAAAACCTGCCCCAATCAGAATAGAGCTGGAAGGGACTTTGGAGGTCTTCTATCCAACCCCTGATCAAGCAGGAGACCCTCTACCCTCTCAGACCAGCCTCTTCTTTAAAACCTCCAGTGATGGAGCACCCACAACTTCTGAAAGCAAAGCTGCCCCACTGGTTAGTTGTTCTCCCTGTCGGGAAGTTTCTCCTTAATTCCAGGTTGCTTCTCTCCTTGATTAGTTTCCAACCACTGTTTCTTGTCCTGCCTTCAGGGGCTTTGGAGAATAGCTTGACTCCCTCTTCTTTGGGGCAGCCCCTCAAATACTGGAAATACTTCACATGATTTTGATTCTAGGCCTCTGTTTATGCAACCCAGGATTGTATTAGCTTTTTTGGCTGCTGCCGCACACGGCTGGCTCATGTTTAAGTGATCGTCCCCTAGGACTCCTGCTGTTTTTCAGCCAGGCTTCGCCCAATCTGTACTTGGACCTTTGGTTTTTCTTGCCTTCTCCAACACGGGGAGAACGGCTACGAAGTCAAATTGCACAAAGCCCTCATTTCTACTTGCTGTTCTATAGCGCCAGTTCAGCAGCATTTTCTTGCTTGGCCCATCAGAGAAACGTGCAAAGCAGTAATGCACCCTCCCAAAAGAGACCAAAAGGATGAAATCTCGAGATGGACATATACACAACCTCCCTCTCCAGCTGGGAACAGCTTTCACTGCAGGCATCAACTGCCAGTGTTTGCAATCTCTTCTCCATCAAGCCTGTGAGTTCACATTTTCCATGACAACACGACACATCCTAAAATACTCAATTTGCTGGAATCAAAAAACAACCCCTCTGGTACCAAAAGGAAATCATCCGTATCCAAGCAGTCAAAGAACATACAGTAAAAACTCTCTATTTACAATGCAGATTTTTCTCCCAGATCAGAGTCAGTCCAAACCAAAGAAGGACTTCCGTCCTATCGATGGGCCCGCATGCATTCTGGATAATGAACTGTTCATGTTTTTCACAAACAAACATGTTCTCCGCTTGACTAATCCAAATGCTTTGGAAAACCTCACAGAATAACAATACAGCTGGAAGGGATCTTGGAGGTCTTCTAGTCCAACCCCGTTCTAGCAGGGGACCCTATACTATTTCAGACAAATGGCTGTCTAGTCTCTTCTTAAAAACCTCCAGTACCCACAACTTCTGGAGGCAAGTCGTTCCACTGATTAATTGTTCTCGCTGTCAGGAAATTTCTCCTTAGTTCTAAATTGCTTCTCTCCTTGGTTAGTTTCTATCCATTGTTCCTTATCTTGTGTTTTGGTCCTTTGGAAAATAGCTTGACCTCCTCATCCTTTTAGAAGCTCCTCAAATATTGGAATACAGCTATCATGCCACCTCTAGCCCTTCATTTCACTAGTGTAGACAAACCCAATTTTGCCACTGTTCTTCGTATGTTTTAGCCTCCATCCCCCTAATCATCTTCGTTGCTCTTCTCTGCACTCTTTCCAGAGTCTCAACATCTCTTTTATAATGTGGCGACCAAAACTGGATCCAGCATTCTAAGTGTATCGCACCTTTCCAACTCCATTTTAAAACAGACTCTTCACACAACGGAGCTCCCTGGGTCACACTAAACCTAGCCACCAAATTAATTCAGCAAATCATGGCTTGCTGTGACAGATTAACCAGACCTCTGCCATTGACCGACAACACAGCCAGTATGGCTGGTATAAATAACAGGGTGCAGCTAGCCCTTGACTTACAATAACCCATTTAGTGACAGTTCAAAGTTACAATGGCACTGGAAAAATGTGAATCATAGCCATTTTTCACATTTACCACCTCTGCCACATCTCCATGGTTGCATGATCCAAATTTGGATACTTGGCAACTGATTCATATTTATGATGGTTGCAGTGTTTCCCGGGGTCATGTGATCCAACTTTTGCAAACTTCTGACAAAGTCAACAGGGAAGCCGGATTCACTTAACAACCTTGTTACTAACTTAACAGCTGCCACGATTCAGTTAACAACTACGGCAGGAAAGGTCATAAAATGGGGCAAAATTTATTTAACAAATGTCTCGCTTAGCAACACAAGTGTTGGGTTCAATTGTAGTGGTAAGTCAAGGACTACCTATATGATCTTATCTTGAATATCGCTGGCGTTGCGCTGTTCCACCCCCACTACATTGAAGGGCTATCCGCCCATCCTTCAGTCAGCAGAAAACTCTACCAGCATAAAATTTGTTGTCCTCAATCATTATCTGACTTGTGCATCACCAACCATCATCTGCCTTCGGCTGCCTCTGTTCCTGCTCGCTGCCTATTTCTTTCCACAGGAGCAGAGGACCAAGGTATGCAAGATAGGCATCTTGCTCCTCCAGAGTCTTCTTAAACCCTATTATTCTATGTTATATATTCTGTGGTCTGTTCCACTCAATATGGTTAGAGATAAGGTGCAGGATGAGGAGTGGGAAGACTCCAAAAGTCAACAGTTGGCCTAGGGACAGCCTCAGCTCCTTCTATCTCGCACAGTTCCTGTGCTGGAGGAAGGCAGCAGGAGGCAGCAGTAGGGATGCTTTGATCTATAAAGAATAAAGTATACTTACGTTCTCTTGGCCTGGAAGAGAGAAATCTTCAGCAGCAGATAAGGCTTCCTCCATAAGTTTTGCCTGGTTCTTGCAAGGCCCTGTTTCTGGATTGTCCAGGTTTTCATCTTTAATGTCCACCAGAAAAAGACAATCTGGAAGAAGGAAGAATATTAAGGGTCAACCTTGAGACAGGTTGCTTAAATTCTGGCCCCCAAAAGGGCCCGCAGCGTGAGCGAAAAATGTCAAGATGATAAAGGGGCCCCAGTTGATATTGTATATCTTGACTTTCAAAAGGCTTTTGACAAAGTCCCTCACCAAAGGCTCCTAAAAAAGCTCTTCAGCCACGGAATTAGAGGACAGGTCTTGTCCTGGATTGGTAACTGGCTAAATGTCAAGATGCTTTGGCCTGATTTAGCATGGCTTTTCTTATGTTCTTATGTTCTTAAAACCCCACACTTTTTTATACTGTGGTTTGTCACCTAGCACACTGTTCAAACATAGTGCGTTTTACAGCTGAATACATTGTGTGAATCCAAAAAAAGAGGTAATTCAGTAATTGAGTTATATGTGCTGCATGCCTACAAAACAGTACAAAACTACAGATCGTAGAATCATAGGTCTGGAAGGTCTTCTAGTCCAACTTTCTGGCCAAGGCAGAAGACCTTATACCATTTTGGTGCTTTGGAAAATAGCCTGACCCTCTTGTCTCTATAGGAGCCCCTCAGATATTGGAAGACTGCTATCCCGTCTCCCCTGGTCCTTCTTTTCATTAAACTACTAGACCTACCCAATTACTGTAACCATTCTTCGTACGACCAAATAAGGTAAAGGAGACCCACTCTACAGAGGAGGTATCGTTATTACTAAACATGCTGACATATTTCTGAGTGGAAGAAGGCCCTCCAGGATTAACAGCAATCTTACTTTTAACATCTTTATGTACCGATTGAAATTGACAAAGCACGTGGTTTGCTTCCATCACCAGCAAGAGACAAGGCGTTCCACAAAGTACAATGTTTTTCTTCCCAGTAATGCTTGAATCATCGACGGAGCATTTCTCATTCTCATAAAAACACTTCCAAGAACTCAAAATTCACTTTAAAATTCCAGAGACGTCCAGCAAATAAGCCTTCTTTACAGTCATTCCTTTGAGCTAATGCAATGAGCTATCTACCTAAAAAGACAGAATGCATCACAGGGCAAAACCTCAACCGGAACCATTTTATTTTTTAATTCTTGCCAGCCAAATATCTTCGATGTACAGCTCCATCCCAAAACCCGAGCATTTCATTCATGTTTTTCTTGAAAATCAGCTTCTTTTTGCAGCAAAATACAGCTGGATAGAAGCAAAGAGTATAGCCATGCTGGTTCTTGGGGGGGGGGGAATCTTGTATCTGTACTAGTGTCCTAAATTTACTTTCCTTTCAATCTAGGCCTCAGAGCTGTTTAGCCCTTCCATTTTATCCGTTTTCTTAAATGTACCACATCCAAAGGACATTCACCTACCTATTGCACTACTGGTCAAAGTATTTGCAAGCAGAAATAAAACATGCTATTTTCATATTTATGGTCTCTTTATAAACTGATGTACAAGTAGTTCTCAACTTATAGCCATTCTTTTAGTGACCGTTCAAAAGTTGCAACGGCACTGGAAAAAATGACTTCTGACCGTTTTTCACACTTACGACCACTGCAGCACCCCCGTGGTCACGTGATCAAAATTCGGACAGTCGGAAATTGGCACCTATTGATAATGGTTGCAGTGTCCCTGAGTCACATGACCCCCTTTTTGTGACCTTGGCGAGCAAAGCTGATGGGGAAGCCAGATTCAACCGTCTTACTAACTTAAGAACCGCATGGATTGGCCGCTGCGCTCTTTGACCTTCTGATATCCTTTGAAGCTGCTGAGCGGACGGCCCAGACACCCCCATCATGGCACCGAGGAAATTCTTCGTGGGTGGGAATTGGAAAATGAACGGCGATAAGAAAAGCCTTTCGGAGCTCATCCACACTCTCAATGAGGCTAAGGTCCCTGCAGAGACCGAGGTGGTTTGTGGTGCCCCTTCCATCTACCTTGACTTTGCCCGTCAGAAACTTGATGCCAAGATTGGGGTGGCTGCACAAAATTGTTACAAGTTACCCAGAGCTTTTACAGGTGAAAGCAGCCCAGCCATGATAAAAGATGTTGGCGTCACCTGGGTAATCTTAGGACACTCTGAGAGAAGGCATGTCTTTGGCGAGTCTGATGAGCTCATTGGACAGAAGGTGGCCCATGCCTTGTCTGAAGGGCTTGGGGTCATTGCTTGCATTGGAGAGAAACTTTTTTTTTTTTTATAGTTCCAGAACAGTTTATTAAAGCAACTGGGAGGGAGAATCAGCCACACACTTCTCAAAGTGATGCAATACAAGCCAGGCAGCCTGGGGTATGCTGTTAACTCTGGAGCACCCTTCTTTATAGGTCGTTCTTTTTCTCCCGTAACTGTCCAAGAACTAAACCGAGAGGCTGGAGAGGAGGGAACCAAAAGCAGTTTTATACATAGATAAAAAGGCACAATCATGTGATGGATAAATTGGAGGAAGGCTTCCGAGAAGAAGCTAGAGGTGATCTTCAGCCGCTGAGGACCATCCGCATCAACTCTTCATAGTTGATGCAGCCATTACTATCTTCATGGCCAGCGACAAGCATCTCTACCTCTTCTTCTGTCATCTTCTCACCTAGGGTGACAAGAACATGACGGATCTCCGCTCCCATAACTGTGCCGTTTCCCTCCTTGTCAAAAACCCTCAATCCTTCCACATAATCCTCAAAGCAGCCCTGATCCTTATTCTTGGCGATGGTTTGCATCATGGGCAAGAACTGTTCAAAACTCAGCGTTTTCATATTCATTTCATCACTCTTGGGGTTTCCCAGAACTTTCATGACTTCGGCATTGGTGGGATTCTGGCCCAGGGCCCTCGTCACATCTCCACACTGGCTATACAGGATCTTGCCATCACCAGTTCGGTCAAAGAGCTGGAAAGCTTCCTTGAACTCGGCGGTCTGATCTTCCGAGAAGTCTGGAGAGAAACTTGATGAGCGAGAGGCTGGTATCACAGAGAAGGTGGTATTCGAACAGACCAAGGTTATTGCTGACAATGTGAAGGACTGGAGTAAAGTGGTTGTTGCCTATGAGCCAGTTTGGGCCATTGGGACTGGTAAAAGTGCAACTCCCCAGCAGGCCCAGGAAGTTCATGACAAGTTGAGGAACTGGCTGAAGACCCATGTTTCTGAAGCTGTTGCACAGTCAACTCGAATCATCTATGGAGGTTCAGTTACTGGTGCCAACTGCAAAGAATTGGCCTCCCAACATGATGTAGATGGCTTCCTTGTTGGTGGGGCTTCCCTGAAGCCTGAATTTGTAACCATCATCAGTGCAAAACAGTGAAATCTATAGAATCTGAAATAAAAAAGCTGGAGGGAGAACCAACCCTAGTTGGAAGAGAAATACTGTAAAAGATACACTTGCACGCAAGTGAAATGGCCTTACCTTCAGTCCCTTTTCCCAGCTTTTTCATTCACCTCTACTGCTAAATGTGGGTGCCAATATATGTATATTGTGTTCCTTCATAAAAGCAATACTTCGTTTGCTTCCTCTATATTGGTGAGAGGGACTTCTGCTTTGGTCTTTACTCCCTGTAAACTAGTTGAAGGCCTGTTTTCTTTCCACTCCAAACTACTGCTCTAGAGGGCCATCTGCTTTGTTAAGCCTTTCACCTCATGGTTCATTGCCTGTAAGTTGTATATTCCTTCCATGTTTCCTAGGCCATTGGTAACTGTTGTATCTGGCCCTTCTCAGCTTAGTAAAATCCACAGAAATATTTCTTTAAGAGTTTTATTTAACATAGTTCAAGAGATTCACTTCAAAGCAAGCTGCTGGCATTTTGTTTGCGGAACGGCCAAATCTGACTTATTTACATTCAGCTTAAACATGCTCTCCCTCCCTTCCAATTAACTCACTCTTTATCTCTCAGGTTGTCCAAGATCTCATTAATCTTCCGTACATTCCAAAAACACCAGAAAACTGAGTTCAAACGAACTTCTCAAGGTATCAGGCTACTCCTTGATATTAACGTTGCTCGTGACAAAGAATTAGTCCCTCCTTCCTCTTCTAATATAGTTTCCGATACGTCACTTCCCCCTTGGCTTCCTTTTTCCACGTAACTGAAACCTCCTATCAAACCTTCGGAATCTCGGATTAAGCCATATATTGTCCTGTTCCAAGTCTGACTCTCCGCTTTGAGAGTCTGACCCAGATTGCATGCAAATGTCCTCCCTGTCTGTCTCTGCTGCCGGGAGGGGAAAGCACCCAGAGGGGCCTGGTTGCTCCTCCTTATCTTCTGACATTTCCCAAGCTGGTCTAGAGACACCCACAACAGTAACTAGAAATAAACAAATGGAAAGTGGGGAGGGAAAAAAAAAGAACCGCATGGATTCATTTAACAACAGTGGCAAGAAAGATTGCAAAATGGGGCAGCAGAAATTTTGGGCTCAATTGTGGTCGTCCGTCAAGGACTACCTGTGCAGTATTTTGTTGAAGCAGAACAGCACTTAATACGTCAGCCAGACAGGAGGTCACCAAAAGACGAGGGCAATTCCAGCTATGACAAAATAAAAATCCTTTTGTGAAAAAACTGCCAGCCTTAAGTTTTCTACTTTCCACAAAGGGTTCTCTTCTCTGCTGCACATAGTAGCTGGAGAGTGTAAAACCTTCCTGAACTTAACATGGCTGAACTGCGTTAAAAAAGAAAAAAGAAAAAAGTAATTGTCCATAGTTGTTACATAAAGAGGATATTCTGTTGAGAAGTTGCAATAAACCCACCCCAAGTGGTTTTTTTAAAAACAATATGCAACGTTTCTTCACAAAGGGGTAGATGGGAGAGGAACTAGAGTTATAAAACATGCAATTAGAGGGGTGGTCTTCTGCCTCTCCCCCTTCCCCAGAGTATAGGTACCAGATAACCATCAGGGGAGTAAATTTAGAAAGAGAGGCCGCCTTGCATTTGCTAGATTCCAGAAATTCTATCTTGGGCATTTCTGCAGAGCTGAAAGAGACTCTGCCATCTTAAATAACCCAAGGCTGGTAAACAAGGTCAGGACGTCACATGGGCTGGTTCTCCAGCCACAATGTCAACAGTGAGTTTTGGCCAGCAGATAGCAGCAGCCTTGGCCTCACACCGCTGTTCCCTTCTGTTCAGACTGGTGGGGAAGCAAGGGTTCCGTTGAATGCAAAGGAAATAACATCCCTGATTCTTTAGGGCAAGGAAAAAGGAAGGAGAAATCCCTGACTGCGGGTCTTCAAAAATGCCTCTCTCACCTAATGTAAAGTGGATCGGGAGCCTCAATAAAAGGCTTTCGTTTTATTTTAAAAAGTGACCCCTGCAAAGAGTTCACTGGTTTTAAATGGAGCAGAAGAATAGTTTGATGCATGATGGAGAGGGAAGAAAAGTGCCTCCTACACACACTCATAACTCAAGTTTAACAGGACAGGAGAGGGAAGCAATTTTTGGCTCCTGCTGCAGAAATGACCTGAAATGAATCATTTCCACCCCTCCCACTCTCAAAATCCAGTCTTGGGTTGCATCAACAGAGGGATAGTTTCAAAGCCATGTGAAGTGATCGTATAGCTCTATACTGCGCTACTACCGGTAGTAAGACCAACTTGGAATGCTGTGTCCAGTTCTAGTCACCACAATACAAAGAAAGATGTTGAGACCTTAGAAAGAATGCAGAGAAGAGCAACAAAGATGACTAGGGCAGGGGTCCCCAACCTCCGGTCTGTAGACCAGTACCGGGCCGCAACCGGTCCGCACAAACAAGGAAAGCCCCATCCGCAGGCAGCACACAAAACCACGCACTCTCCAGTCCATGGAAAAACCTCTTTCCACATAATCACATAACCGGTCCCTGGTATCCAAAAGGTTGCGGATCTCTGGATTAGGGGATTGGAGACTAAACCACACAAAGAAGATAGAGGGAACTAGGTGTGTCTAACCCAGGGTTAGGGAACCTTGGCTCTTTTATGACTTGTGGACGTCAATACCCAGAATTCCTGAACCAGCCATGCTGATTCAGGAATTCTGGGAGCTGAAATCCACAAGTCATAAAAGAGCCAAGGTTCCCTACCCCTGGGCTAGCCTAATGAAGAGAGCGACTAGCCAGCGTCTCCCAATGCTTGAGGGGCTGTCACAGAGAAGATGAGATTGACATATTATGAGCCGTGGTGGCGCAGTGGTTAGAATGCAGGTGGACTCTGCCAACAGGCAGTATTGCAGGCGGACTCTGCGACCGTCATAAATACGCTAAAATAAAACCAATTGAGAAAAAAATGTTGCATCACCCAGAATAAAAAAAGTACAAATAAAAAAAAAGACTACAAATCTGATCAGACTGAAAATGTGAAAGTAAGAATCAAAAGAGCAATTTTAATACAGTATTAATGGTCAGATGTATTATGGAAAAATGTCACGGAAATTTGGGGGGAAAAATCCTTCTGGTATTTTTACTTTTCAACATGGGGCTAAGAGTATAAAATACATACAGTAGATCAGTACAAGCAGCAAAGGCTAGATTCACGATTTTACTACCCGTAATTTAGTTCTTTTTACAGCTTGCTAAGCCAAAAACCAACCACTGTGATATGAAAACATAATTTATGGCTCGCTATTGTACATCAGCCAATTGTGATTTCTGCAGCGGGCCAATAAACCACGATGGAATACCGTATGTGAACTTAGTCATTCAACAGTAAATAGGAAGCATGTTTAAGTTCCGGTTCAGAAGTCCAGGGTTCAAATCAAATCAAAAGATTTCTTGAATTCTTTTGGCAAAAATCAGAATAAAAAAGAATCAGAGGAGAAAAATAGAAAACACTGCCATCCAATCCTGTCTTGCAGATCAGTGTTTTTCAACCTTTAAGACATGTGGATGCTGACTGGGGAATTCAAAATACGATTAAGTAGGAAATGGCCAAGAGGGAAAAGGAATTATTGCCAGTCTGTCTTAACAAAAACAAACCACACAAAAGTTTGCTTTCAGAGTAAAAATTGTTTCAAGTTCAAATAAACAATGCCCTATCTTTAGACTTCAGATGGACTAAAGCAGGGGAAACAACAATTAGCCCCAAAACACAGCCCTTAGAAAACTTTACATTTCTAAACAACATCAGTTACAACATAATAAACATTACTTAAAAGGACACAAGTCTTGAATTGTTACCAAATGTGAATTTATTCAGAAATGTGACAAGGCCATCTCTACCAAAAACCACAAGGATCCAACGAAATCAACATTTTTAGGGTTTTTATTTCTACAACCTCCCTACCACCATCACCATAAAAAAAAATAGGGAGTTATTTTCAGCAAATTCTATGAAAATTCTTCATGGAAATTAAAAACCGTCCAAGTTCAAACCACCATTCTGTAGCTTAGTGTGGTGGCCCCTTCACGCCTCATAATGCAACCTAGTTTGGGTGACTTTGATTTAACTCCCAGGGTTTGGTCAACGTAGCTTTGGCCAAGCAAGGCGGGCAGACTTGTTTGGAAACACAGGTCCAAACTAACAGAATAGAGTAACAATGTTGGAAGGGACCTTAGAGGTCTTCTAGTCCAACTCTGGCTCAAGCAGGAGACCCTATATCATTTCAGACAGGTGGCTGTCCAGTCTCTTCTTAAAAGCCTCCAGTGAAGGAGCACCCACAACTTCTCAAGGCAAGTCATTCTACTGGTTGGTTGTTCTACTAGGAAGTTTCTCCTTGGTTCTAGGTTCCTTCTCACCTTGATGAGTTTCCATCTATTGCTTCTTGTCCTGCCTTCCTTCAGGGGCTTTGGAAAATACGGTTGGCTTCCCCCCCCCCACTTCTCTGTGGCAGCCTCAAATATTGGAACGTGGCTATCATGTCACCCCTATTCCTTCCCTTCACTAGACTGGACATACCCAATTCCTGCAACTGTTCTTCACATGTTTTAATCTCCAGGCCCCTCATCCCCTTTGTTTGCTCTTTTCCGCACTCTTTCCAGAGTCTCAACATCTTTTTCACACCATTGGTGACCAAAAACTGGATGCAGGATTCCAGGGGTGGCCTTACTAAGGCCTCATAAAGCGGTACTAATAGGGGACCCCCAGCTTTGGGCTCCACCGGCTCTCTCCGCTTTCCCCCCGCCTTTGGCCCCCTCCCTCCAAAGGCAGAGCCCAGCTTCCCGCCCCCCCCTCCCCGGTTGCCAGGGGGGGTCTCCTCCCCGGCAGGGCCGCAGAGCGATTGCAACGCCCCCCCTTTTGCGCCCCATCTCTTGCTGGGTCTCCAGCGCCCACCCGCGCGGGTTTTGCAGGGCGCAAAGCGGCCGCTGCTGCCGCTTCCCAACCCGGGGGCGCCTGGCACGACCCCCAAGGCCTTCCCTGGCCCCCCCCCCCAGCGCCATTGCAGGAGGCACAGCTGCACTCTGCGCATGGCCAGAGACCTCCTCCCGCCTTGCGCCCTTTCCGCTTCCTTACCGGCGCCGCCTCTCCCCGAGCGCAGCCGAGAGGGCGGCGCCATCGCCCTTCCTGCCCGCCCGCGCGGACCCGGGAAGGCGCGCGGAACCGCCCCGCTTTCCCGCGCCCAGCCCGGGGAGGCCGCGGTGCAAATTAGGGCCGTGCAACCCCGCGGAACGATCGCCGCTTGCGCCACCGTCTGGCTGCCCTCCAGCGCCGGTTGGTGGGGAAGGAGAGCGGCTGGCTGGCAAGTTGCAGCCTGCTCAGCCCGCTCGCTCAGCTGCAAACAAGGGTTTGCAAGCCAGGGTGGCGATTGCATAACGTTGGAAGAAGCCACGGCCGACGGCCTGGCTGGAAAGGGGCGGGTTGCGATCCAGGCCTGGCTGAATCCGTGCTGGGCTCTCGAGGTGGAAAAATTCTGGCGCCTCCACGTTCGTCAGCCATGGATTGTAGCTCCTAGAAACCCAAAGCAAAAAGTGGTGTTTGCAGAGCATAGGCAGGGCTAGGCCACCTTGGCTCTTTTAGGACTGGTGGACTTCAACTCCCAGAATTCCTCAGCCAGCCACGCCGAGGGGAAAGGGAGAGGTTTCCAAGCTGAGCCATGCTGGCTGAGGAATTCTGGGAGTTGAAGTCCACGAGTCATGAAGCGCCTAGGCCTACACCAGGGGTAGGCCACTTTGGCTCTTGGATGACTGGTGGACTTCAACTCCCAGAATTCCTCAGCCAGCCACGCCGAGGGGAAAGGGAGAGGTTTCCAAGCTGAGCCATGCTGGCTGAGGAATTCTGGGAGTTGAAGTCCACGAGTCATGAAGCGCCTAGGCCTACACCAGGGGTAGGCCACTTTGGCTCTTGGATGACTGGTGGACTTCAACTCCCAGAATTCCTCAGCCAGCCACGCCGAGGGGAAAGGGAG
Source organism: Bothrops alternatus (assembly GCA_034064705.1). Classification (NCBI taxonomy): domain Eukaryota; kingdom Metazoa; phylum Chordata; class Lepidosauria; order Squamata; family Viperidae; genus Bothrops; species Bothrops alternatus. Next base: position 2,337,551 of record JARGCV010000195.1, on the reverse strand, counting down.
AGGTTTCCAAGCTGAGCCATGCTTGCTGAGGAATTCTGGGAGTTGAAGTCCACTAGTCATGAAGCGCCTAGGCCTACACCAGGGGTAGGCCACCTTGGCTCTTGGATGACTGGTGGACTTCAACTCCCAGAATTCCTCGGCCAGCCACGCCGAGGGGAAAGGGAGAGGTTTCCAAGCTGAGCCATGCTTGCTGAGGAATTCTGGGAGTTGAAGTCCACGAGTCATGAAGCGCCTAGGCCTACACCAGGGGTAGGCCACCTTGGCTCTTGGATGACTGGTGGACTTCAACTCCCAGAATTCCTCGGCCAGCCACGCCGAGGGGAAAGGGAGAGGTTTCCAAGCTGAGCCATGCTGGCTGAGGAATTCTGGGAGTTGAAGTCCACGAGTCATGAAGCGCCTAGGCCTACACCAGGGGTAGGCCACCTTGGCTCTTGGATGACTGGTGGACTTCAACTCCCAGAATTCCTCGGCCAGCCACGCCGAGGGGAAAGGGAGAGGTTTCCAAGCTGAGCCATGCTGGCTGAGGAATTCTGGGAGTTGAAGTCCACGAGTCATGAAGCGCCTAGGCCTACACCAGGGGTAGGCCACTTTGGCTCTTGGATGACTGGTGGACTTCAACTCCCAGAATTCCTGAGCCAGCCACGCCGAGGGGAAAGGGAGAGGTTTCCAAGTTGAGCCAGGCTTCCTCAGGAATTCTGGGAGTTGAAGTCCACCAGTCATAAAAGAGCCAGGGTGGCCTACCCTGGCATAGGGTGCTAAAACTAAACACCCAACCACTGTCTTCTGTGTGACATCAGTTCTGGGGAAGATCTGACTAGCTGATTTCATCATAGGGGATGCTAGGAAAACAGGTAGCCTTCTATTTACAACCAAGTCAAGCCCAACATTTTATGTTGCTAAGTGAAATATTGGCTAAGTGAGATTTGCCCCATTTTACGACCTTTCTTGCCATAGTTAATCATTACAATTAAGTTAGTAACGTTATTAAGTGAACCTGGCTTCCCTATTGACTGTGCTGGTCTGAAGTTTGCAAAAGCTGATCACATGACCCTGGCACACTGCGACCGTCATAAATACAAAGCAGTTGCCAAGCATCCAAATTTTGATCACATCACCAAGGCTGCGCTGGTTGTGTGAAAAACTGTGGTAAGTCCCTTTTTCCACAGCAGTTGTAAATTGGAATGGTCACTAAGTGAACTGTTGTAAGTCGAGGACTCCCTGTGCAGTAACTATTTGACCATTTGTAGGCCTGTACATAGTAAGTGATGACTGATGAAGAGTTTAACATGGGCTGGTGGGTATGTTTACACAGGCGTGCACGCACAGGTAGTTTTTTCGGATACAAATAGTCCTCAACCACAATTGTCACAGGAATTTCAGTTACAGAGCACGGCATTAACTGAGTTGCATCTGATTTTTATGACTTTTTTGCCACATTGTTAAGCAGGTCATTGCAGTTGCAAAGTAAATCATGTAGTCGTTAAGCGGATTTGGCTTCCCCTTTGCTTGTTGGCAGTGACAGTCACGTTCCAGTTGCTAAGTGCCAACATTTTTATTATGTCACTGTGAGGATGCTGTCAACTGTTGTAAGTGCAAAAAACGAGTCGTACGTCACTTTTGTCAGTGCTGTTGTAACTTCAGACGGTCACTAAAGGTGAGTCTCAGGAGAAGGGCGGCATACAAATTGGAATAATAAATAAATAAATAAATAAATAAATAATAAACAAACCATTGTAAGTCAAGGACTACCTGTATAGGCTTCTTTGTTCTTCGTGACTCATAAAAGGGATGCCGTTCTGTGGACATTATGAATATTATGATTTGTTGGTAGCAGTTCAACTTTATTGAAGCCAATGACCGCATATGAGAACAGAATATCAAACCACATAAAAAGCAGAACACATTTTTACATAGTTATAAAACCCTGAAATTAAGATAGTATTTTCCTGTGGCAAGCAATGGCAGCTGTAAGCAATTCGATACCTTCCCTGGAGATATTAAGAGGCAGGTCCAAGAATATAAAGCAAATAACAATAAAGCAGAATAAGAGAATAACAGGAGTTGGAAGGGCCCTTGGAGGTCAACTCAGTTATTCATCATAGCAGCTGAAGATCTAGAAGGTGAAATAAAGCCATCTGCATGTGATAAAAACTAAAACAGCCTAACTCTGTGTTTACTCCTGTGCAGGACCTTATTTTTGACTCTTACTTCCTATTACTTTCGTTTCTCACTGAGATCAAGTAACTGATACTTACTGTAATGATGTAGTAGGTGAAGGGGGAAAAAACAGTCCTTTACTTACAAACCTGTTTACCTCACCCAGGTCTCAGTTAATCTGCCCCTTGAAGTTACCAAGCAGCATCTCCCATGTTATCTCAGCTGGCAAATATGTATTATAAAAACCATGTACCTTGCAAAGAATGGCATTTAGTGGGAAGTTGTAAAACAGCAATTAAATGCAAATGGTACAGCTTGTAATCACTCAGTCGCAGCAGGCAAATGTGTATTAATCACATCATCCCAGAAAATCAATTGTCTTTTTGTCTCAGGATACTTCGATGTCTGCAAAGTTACTTCTGTTCCACTGGCTCTCTTTCCTATCCAGCTCATTTTTCCATCAGGATCTCTGTGGGGGAGAGAGGTAATCCTTTTTGGAAACACCCTGAGTTGCGCAGATCCCTTTATTTCTATCAGCAGGAGTTGCAAGAATCCTTAGTATTATAGGAAGAAGCAACCACTTGCAGCGCTTCAAATACATGCATATGTATATATGTACGTATATATGTGTATGTGTGTGTATGTGTTATGTCTGGCCCTTCTCAGCTTAGTAAAATCCACAGTAGTATGTCTTTAAGAGTTTTATTTAACACATTTCAAGAGATTCATTGCAAAGCAAACTGCTGGCATTTTGTTGGCCGGAACGGCCAATTCTGATTTATTTACATTCAGCTTAAACATGCTCTCCCTCCCTTCCAATTAACTCACTCTTTATCTGTAAAGTTGTCCAAGAGCTCATTAATCTTCCGTAAGAGTCCAAAACACCAGAAAACTAAGTTCAAACGAACTGGGCAAGGCATCAAGCTACTCCTTGATAGTAACTGTTGCTCGTGACAAAGAATTAGTCCCTCCTTTATCTTCTAATATAGTTTCCGATACGTCACTTCCCCCATTACTTCCTTTTTCCACGTAACTGACACCTCCGCCTATCAAACCTTCGGAATCTCGGATCAAGCCATCTCTCTTCCTGTTCCAAATCTGACTCATCATTTTGAGAGTCTGAGTCAGACTGCATACAAATCTCCTCATTATCGAGCTCGGCTGCCGGGAGGGGAAAATACCCAGAGGGGCCTGGTTGTTCTTCATCATCATCTGACATTTCCCCAGCTGGTCTAGAGACACTCACAACAGTATGTATATGTATATGTGTGTGAATACAGGTAGTCCTAAACTTACAACAGTTCATTTAGTGACTGTACATACAATGGCACTGAAAAAAGTGACTTAAGACCATTTTTCATAGTTACGACCATTGAAGCATCGCCATGATCACCTGATTGAAATTCAGAGGCTTGGCAACTGGTTCATACTTATGACCATTGCTGCGTCTGAAGGTCATGTGATCCCCTTTTGTGACCTTCTGGCAAGGGGGAAGCCAGATTCACTTAACAACCGGGTTACTAACTGATCAGCTGCAGAGATTCACTTAACAACCGTGGCAAGAAAGCTTGTAAAATGGAGCCAAACTCCCTTAACAAATTTCTCACTTAGCAACATAAACTTTGACTCAATTGTGGTTGTAAGTCAAGGACTATCTCTATACACAACTGAGTCCCAAATTTTTGCTGCTGAGCAACTGAGTTTGCCACCGTTCTTAAATAAATCATCGCAGTTCTTAAGTGAACCATGCGGTCAGTCCTTAAGCAAATCCAGTTAATTTTAGTATCCCTCCCCCCACCCAGCCTTTCTCCTTCAGCTGCTTCTCCCATTTTCCCTGGAAAAATCCAGCAGTTTTACTTAACAATCACTGCTTTTTCCTAGGGAAGGAACCTTTTTTTCTTTGCTTTTTTTTTCTTTTCTCATTTAGATGCATTTCATGGGGAGAAGCAACCTGGAACTAAGGCAAAACTTCCTGACAGTGAGCACAATCAACCAGTGGAAAGAAAGGCTTGCTTCCAGAAGCTGCGGGTGCTCCATCCCTGGAGGCTTTTAAGAAGAGACTGGAGAGCCATTTGTCCTGTTTATTACTGAATAATTCTGTCATTCCTCATTCTACAAATAATATAGATCTATGCATATTCATTCATTCTGGTACTGGTGTGATAGTACCCTCTCTCTTGCTTCATCGGGTTTTTTTTTTCCAGCTTATCACAGATTCAGCTTTATTGATCTGACGTTTGAACTCTCACGTTAGAATTATAATCCAGAACTGTGATAAGCCACACTGTTCAATAAAAAAGTAAAAAGGAGGTGCAGAAAGGCTTCTGGAACCTGAAATAATCCTAACCACTGTCACACATAGATTCCGACCCACAGCAATAAGAAGAGAACTCCAAAGCCCATGAAGAGTGATGCTACTAGAGAGATGAGTAATTCTTTGTAAATGTCCCGGGTATACTTTGTAGATGTCACTTCATAAACAAAGAACCAAGCTGTGAAGAACATGCCAATGGCCAGGAGTACCACAGTGAGATGTGGAAACACAGCCGGATTCACCGGACTGGTGTATCTGCTCATTGTTTCAAGCTCCATGGCTGCGTCGGCGGCGCTTCCCGTTACCGCTTCATCGGTTTTTTTTAAAATCTCATGCTTGTGAAACGAGAGAGCTGAAATTTGACATGAAATTGCTATCCTGTTGGGCCCTGGAGCTGGAAGGCAGGATTGCTAGGTAGTTTTTTTTTAAAAAAAGATAACAAGTCCTTCAACCTTGGAGCAATAGACTTTGGGCGAAAAACCCGTGTCAACAGATACTTTCAGAAGCACTAAGCGTATAGATAAAAGAGAGCCCGCATGCTGTGTTTTAAAATCCCACGGAGATAGCATCTGATTTTCTCAGCAGGTGAGTTATTTTCCATTTGGAAATAGCCTCTTTGCTAGACGTTTTCAGCGGGGCAAGGTTTGGGCAAAGAAGCATCCATAAAGCAAATTCTGTTGCTAATTGAGACATTTGTTAAGTGAGTCTTGTCCCATTTTACGACTTTTCTTGCCACAGTTGTTAAGTCAATCACTGCGGTGGATAAGTTACCGGTAGTAACCCGTTTTTTAAGTGAATCTGGCTTCCCAGTTACTTTGAAATCTGGGACAAATTCTATTGTTGGTGTGAATCAAGGAGAACTGTTCGGGTTTTTAAGTTAGTGTTAAGATATAAATATATAAAATTGTATGTTTGTATATAGAGAAACAAATTAGAGACTATTGTATAGAAAAATATGTATATAGAGAGATTAAGAATTATATGTATGATGAGGAACAAATTGTTAGGAATATTTACACTGGAATGTTACGTTATGTCCATCTTTGTTTCAACTGTATTATAAATAAAAAAACTTTTAAAAAAAAGGTGAATCTGGCTTCCCCACATTGATTTTGCTTGCCACAAGGGCGCAAAAGGGGATCACTGCAACCATCATAATGAACCAAGCATCTGAATTTTGACCGTGTGACCCTGGGGATGCTGTAGAGGTCATAACTGTGAAGAACGGTCATACGTCACTTCTTTCCATAACTTTGAAAAGTCATTAAATAAACTGTTGTAAGTCGAGGACTATCTGTATTGGCTAAAAGACAATTTTTTTCCCCATGAAGGTTCCGAATCAATCCGATTTAACTCAGATTCTCAAATTAACCTTTCAGCTCTTCACAGCAACAGTCCTCTGTCACCCTTGGTAGCACAGCTGATTATAGCTGCTGGTGTTATATTCTTTAACCATCTGTTCCAAATGTCCTTTCCGCTATTGGTCAGGGTAAAAACACTTTACCAAATGGGCTGGTTTCATATGAAGTGAGATCATTTTAATTATGGACATCTCTGGAATCCTGGCCATTTAACTCCTTCTGCCTTCTACCTTCTCAAACCCAGAATGATTTCTTCTTAGCTCCTGACAAATAGAAATAGGAATAGAATAGAATTCAGAATAGAATTCAGAATAGAATAGAATAGAATAGAACAGAAAATATGGAATGGAATAGAATAGAAATTACAAAAGTTGCAAAATGGGGCAAAACTCGCTTAACAAATATAGTTTTCTTTGCACAACGAACAAGAAAACACAACAGTCGTAAATACATACAGAATCCATTTTTATTTAACTTAATCATGTAGTACTGTAACTACTAGAAAAAAGCAGAGTAAGAGAAACTAAAGGAGCTTCAGCATCAGCCATTCAAAATAGACAAAAGTTCTTTTTTTTTCATAATGTAAAGAATCCAGAGTATATCGCAACAGGAATAAATTCTTACAACAGAATATACAAAAACATTGATCTTTTTTTCCATCATCTACTGATTCATTTTAATATAAACACAGGAATTTCTTTAGGAATAATTTATACACAGCAAGTCTTCCTGTAATAAATTGGTATGTTATTTTATTCGTTTTTTTTTATTTTTTAAAAAAGCTTATATTTTAAACAAGGTAAGTTGGAAAATCTATTTGTAAATGCATTCAGTTCCTTTCGAGTCATTGTGTTTGTGTGTGTGTTTGTGTGTGTGTCGGGGGAGGGGAAGGGTGTTGTTTTTAGCGGGGTTTTTTAAATTTATATTTATATTGTATTTTATTGTCCCAGAGACAGATCTCTGGCCAATCCTTTCTTTCCAAACCTCACTGGTTTAGAAAACAGAAAATTCATAAAAAAAGGAACAATAATCACTCAAAATCATTTAGGCAGAGGGGAGGGGGCCTTGCTTTTGAGATAAAAATTAGATGTCTTTAGTATTTTTGTTTAAATAATTATAATAGGGACCTTTAAAAGAATATGAGTCTTTTCAAAGAAAGCTTCAAAGTTGTTAAATATGTACATAAACTGCGCACTCTCCTAAGCCGCCTTTTTTCACAGAATGGGGGAAAAAAACGGGTCAAAGTAAAATTCTCTTTCCATGCAGTGATTAATGTTAGAAGTGACATTTTCATCTTATCACTGACCAGGCTCTCAGGTCCTTCGACCCAAGTGGTCATAAAGCAAATCACCCAAGCAGAATACTGTCCCTAACACCTTTCCCCAGAAGCCCACGCCTCTGCTTTCCATATCAGTGTAACTCCAAGACAAATACTAGTTCAGGGGTCTTCAAACTTGGCCCTTTTATGACTTGTGGACTTCAACTCCCAGAATTCCTCAGCCAGCTGGGAGTTGAAGTCCCCAAGTCATGAAAGGGCCACGTTTGAAGACCCCTGTGCTAGAGGCTGCTTAACAGCACCAATGCTTGTTCTGTTTTCTTAACCAGCAAGGTTTTTCTCAGCCTGTACCTTACACAATAAATGTGAAATGATTAATTGATGATCCCACCTATCCAGAGCTCTCTGGAAGGCTGGGTTACTGGAGATACAGAACACAATCTGGGCAACGGGTGTGCACACAGGGCCATGTGTGAGTTGTGGTTTAGAAGTGACTACAGGTTCCTCTTGGATTTTGGTATACTGTAAAGGTAATTAATAACATCGGTATCCTGGAAAAGAAAAAAAAAAGGAAAAACACGCACACTGAAAAGTGCCCTTAAATTATCGTTAGCGTTTAAAAACTACAAATGGTTTTTGTGTTTTTTTAAATATAAAAACTACTCTATAGTCTTGCAAAATGTAGTGAAATATGTCATTAGTTTCTGTAAACCAGATCTTTTGTCAACTGACTACCCGTAATCTACTGGACTGAACAGCCCCAATGAAAATGCTAATGGATCGGTAGCGGATAGAAAGGATACAGAATTCAAAGATGACAATTACACACAAGCAACCCACGTATGTGTGCAACAAAGCTGCCTGGAACCTGTGTAACAGTTATGGCCAGATGGCCACGATCTATCCCAGGGGTAGGCAACCTTGGCTCTTTTATGACTCGTGGACTTCAACTCCCAGAATTCCTGAGCCAGCCATGCTGAGGGGAAAGGGAGAGGATTCCAAGCTGAGCCATGCTGGCTCTAGAATTCTGGGAGTTGAAGTCCACCAGTCATCAAAGAGCCAAGGTTGCCTACCCCTGATCTATCCCTTTCAAATTCTCCAGTACATGGATGCAGCCGACTCTGTCCCAGAGGGCATTTCCCCCCTAGACTCCAATGGGAGTTACCTTCCATTAAGATGCTTAAGAGAAACCTGCAAACATGGTTGCTCCAGATGCGTGTGGAGATTTGGCTCAGGGGTCAATGTGTTAGAAGAAGCAGGAGCAGCCTGTGTGAAGTTCTGCTTAGTGTTATTTGATTCTACAGCAGAAATGCTCCAGAACTAGATGTCTATGGAACATCTAGAACTCCAGCAGTAGACTTCAGCGTCACCAATTCCAAATTAGTTAGGATTCCTAGCACACTCAACTTCAGTCAACCTGTGTATTGCAGACCAGCACTTCTGCCCCATAATTTGACTCTTCCTTCAATTTGGATCAACCTGGTGGTTCTTAAAACCTACTCGAAGACACGTTAAGTGTTTCAACTTGGAACCAATCGGTCCTTCAAACAGGATTCATAATTTGTTGGAACAAAGCCCACGACACGTTCTGTATCTTCAGCACCTCCAGGAAAGGAAAGGAACGAGCCAAGAGATGAATTGCGGTGGATCGAATCCGTAGCCCTACTCAGGTGTTCCAAAAATCCTAGCCACGGAACAGGGAAGGCAGGGCAGCGTTCTTGCCAATTTCCCAATTTTCTGATCTCCCTGGGATGGGAGAAAAATGCAACCATTCTCCCCATCGAGCACTTTGCGCGATCAGCCAAGTGAGGTCAGACTTTCCCTCCAGACCTTTCCCATTGAGAAAGAAGTTAAGGGGTAGCCAGGATTAAACCAGAGCTGGGGGGTCACCCACATGGCACCTCTTAATGTAAAGCAAGAATACATGTATTTTTTTTTTTAAAAAAAATTAAATAGTTCATCTTTTTCAAAATCTGATTATATGGGATTTGGGCAAAGTTGTCAAACGTACTTTTAAAAAAATAAATGGGAAGGGGGTGGTTATGATGCCTGAAAAAGTTGCTGACCCCCCTCCCCCCACCAGAAGATGCATCGTGAATACCTGAACAGAGCATGGGAAAATATCTTTTGACAAACTTAAAATAAAAGTCACAATGAAATGTTACCAACTACTGGAATGGAATTTTGTTTAAAAAATATAACTCTATCAAACATTATACCGGCAACAGGAGTGCCATTCATACACCTGACAGATTGTACTAAACAACGCTCAGCATTTTCCCAGAGATGTAAGCAGCACTTCCACCTCGCAACCAGTCCTGGGACCAACTGGATTTTATAGCATCAAGCAGGCACGTGAGTGCTAACAAACTTAAATCTTAACTTTATGGGAGACCCTTCTCAGAAGAAGCCAGAAGAAGCTAATCTGGAAACCAGTCTTCTCGGATGCTCTGCTTTGTGTGCCATTCCGACACCAAAAGTTAAATCAAGAGTGGAGAGCAGTTCTGTTTTGATATAGCAGGCCTTGCTCTGAAGCCAAACCCGCATTCTGCACATCAAGGAAGCAGCCAGCAGACTCAGAGCATTCTTTAAAGGAAAGGCCACCTCAAAAATTAAAACTGAATCGTCGTGTTTTTTAAATGCAGGGCCATTAAATTTAACAAGCATCACTGGGTAGCATCCATGCAAAGGCTCTGGAAACAAAACACATGTTCATTGACTTCCCTGTACAGGATGATTGGAAGGCAACTAGCAAGCTATTGATAATTGAAAAGGCAAAGGGACCGAAAGTAAAATTGCAAACGTGGTAATGTCTAAACCAGCCTTCCAAAATCTTTTGATTTTAGACTGAGCTCCCATAATCCCTAGCCAGGACAACAAGTGGTTACCCTCTGCCCTATCTCCAGAGTATTATATACAAAGGTGTAAAAATGGGCAAGCCATGCCAACAGAGCTTATGAGAAGTGAAAAGTGAGACCCAGACGTGAACTGACTTAATATGGATGCTGTAGAGAATATGGTAGAAGAAGGTACAAACATCTTCTCCTCATAATGCAAGATCTCAAGATCACCCAATGCAATCAACTAAAAACAGATCCAAGCCCCTGGATTGGGTCCTGCTATGAAAAGTGGTTTACAGAGAACCAATGGCTTAAACCTGGGAAGCTCCTCCTTCAGTTGCGTTGGACTACAATTTCCTGCCTCAGCCTGGCCATTCAAGCTAAGCCCTTCTAGGTTTACACACCAGGAGTAGCAGTGAACATTGCTTGTACATAGCAAAATGGAAACGCTGTTACATCCAAGTGCCTGGAGATCTGGGGTGAGGGGGCATCGTTTGAATGAAGAACTTTAAAAAGATGGACCCTTGGTTGGACTTAGAAAAGCTACTGTCAAACCTTCGTGAATGAATGGAACAAACTGTCCAACTTTCTGATCTGTGAAGCCAGTTCAGTTCTAGGCGTGGTCATGACATCCAGTGACCGAGGTTGTATCATTTCAATCCAAACCCATCCAGAACTAAAATAAACTTTCCATCTCTCACAAACCCTGCAGAAAATTGCACCTTTGTGCCCAACATCAAGCCAACAGAGTTTCTTTGACATGCATAGACAAGATTCCAATAACAAGATTCCAATAACAAGAACAAAGATTCCAATAACAAGAACAACATCATCTGTGGAAACCATCATGGGTATTTAAAAAAATATGAATGCAGAACACTATGGTAGAATTGAGGTGATTTGACTGAGGTGAGCTCTCTTGTCACATATGCCTACTTGTTTAATCACACAACTGCCTTACTTCTGAATGCTTATGAAATGTATGTCTTGATGGGCATTACAATGTTAGTTTTCTCTCCTACGGTAATATTTTAAGCCACCTACGTACAACTAAAAGTAATAACATGGACAGTTGTGAGGGGAAATCCTCTTAAACCAGTTGAAAGATCTGAAGATCTAAACAGGAGATTAGTATGTGCAAGAGAGGAGAGGCCATCACTGAAATCACAAAAAAAATTAAAAAATTAAAAAAAAAATCACCTGAAAGAACAGAAAGACATCAAGCAAAGAATAGCCAGGATAACAGGCTTCTGTTCCTTAACAAACCCATTTTAGAATCAAGCATGGCCTTGGTTGCCTTCCAAATCTCTTGAGGCCAACCGCTGGATATTAACACAATTTTAAGTTTTGTATCATGCAGTTGAGCCTGACATAATTCAGATGCAGCAAGCAAGTCATCCTTCTACCTGGAGTCTCCAGATGTGCTAATGCACACCCCAAATTCAGGCTGAGAGTCCAGGTTCAACACAACTGGATGACTCCAAACTGGGGAAAACAATTACAAGCTGTGTGGAAAGGAACAGTGGCCAGGATGGAGAACCGCCACCTGACTGGCAGATCAGTTAAGCCAGGATCCGTCAGCTGACTGTTTTCACAACTGCAAAACATCATTTGGAGGTTCGGGAAAACAACCCAAACTCTCAACAATTTTTCAGCTACAAACGCAAATCGTATCTTTGTGTTCCTGCCACGTACTGGCAGCTCTCTCTTGTCTCCAATCCTACACTAACTTGGTTTTAAGGAACCCTATTTCACTGATCTGCCAGAGAAATAAAGCTGTACTTCGTGTTTAGGTGGGTATGTCACTTGGTTCCAATCTCTCTTTCAGAGTTTGGAGGCACCTGGAGAGCTTCAAAAGGATTAAACCTCCTTCTCCATATCCACATTCTACATGTGATTCGGACCTGTTAACACAGTGTTTCTCAACCTTGCCAATTTTAAGGCATGTGGACTTCAACTCCCAGAATTCCACAGCCAGCATTGCTGGCTGTGGAATTCTGGGAGTTGAAGTCCACATGCCTTAAAATTGGCAAGGTTGAGAAACACTGTGTTAACACTCCCCATTTTTAAACCCTACTTCATCCCAGCAGATAACCTGTTTTGGCCCTGGGGTTTTCACCTGCCTGTTCTTTTTAACTAGACGGACAGCAGCTTTTCATTTTTACTCAAAAACCAAGTGAAAAACTGCTTTCAATCCACACCACACCACAGAGATAAAAGCATTTGTGAATGTAAAGCAGCAACAACTTTTTTTCTCCAAGGGATCTTTTTGTGTGTGTGTTCAGCAGTGACCTCCTTCTCTAAAACCTGCAGGATGTGTGGTTTGCACAACAAATGAGGTTGCCGGTATTCAACAGTATATTGTCGGCTGCTGAGAAAATGTGAGATGTATATTTTTATATATACACACAAAAAAAAGTGTGAGGTAGATAAAATGTTTGAAAACAAAATAAAAGCTGTCCCGTCATAACTCAGAAAAACAGAACAAAACAAAACGCTGATTTAAACTGAGAGCACAAAAAAAATAAATAAAAAGAATCCTACATAGAATACATTTTTTTTCTTTTTTTCTCTCTCGAAAAAGGGGAAATAGTTAACTACAGGGAAGTGAAAAGATGGTTGGGACTGAAGCTACACAAGCAAAAAAGAAAAAAGCACTACAAACATAACTTTTATCTCCAGTCACAATCTAGCAGTTTATAGTTTAATTCTTTGTTCTTACTCAAAACACAAAACCCCCAGCCAATATTAAAAAGGAGAGGAATCAATATTTCCAACCTAGAATAAACCTTCATTTGCTGCCAGATTTTTTTTTTTTTTTTGGTTTAATCAGTGCGAACCCAGAATTTCCATGTCGGACTAGAGTTGGATTAAGCCAGCATCAACAACCTCTTGGATTCTCCTCTTTTTCAATCAACCCGTACAACACCTTAATTCAGTTTCACCTTTATGACCTCTCAAAAACTTCTATCCATCCACTATTTCCTTTTTTTTTTTTTGGGACACAGCAGGAGCCAAAGCCACCCGGAAATCAGAGGAAATTTGAGTGACCTTGAAATATCACCAATGGCAGAGCATGAAATGCATGTTGTTCCTAGGATGGAAGGGTTGATGGCTGGAAAGACAAGGCCGCAGTCAACCATTCACCTACATCTGATGTACTTCAGGTGTGTGGTGGTTTGCTTGAAAGGGCCAACAAGAAGGAGGGCGAGGCAATGCCACACTGCTAACAGCAGAAAATTTTGCTAAATCAGGGGTCTTCAAACTTGGCCCTTTTATGACTTGTGGATTTCAACTCCCAGAATTCCTCAGCCAGCCAAGAATGAGCATTCCATGCTGGCTCAGGAATTCTGGGAGTTGAAATCCACAGGTCATAAAATTGCCATAACTGCCCACCCTTGCATTAAATAGTTAACTTTCTCTTTTTTCGTGACTTGAGTCTCCATCCTACCTTGCACTGTAACAGACCTGGGCATTGTATGCACCAAGAGTGAGAATGATGGTTTAAGAGGGCAATATATACGAGGCATGAACCTTGATTGGCAACGTACTTTTCCCGTCCATCCCACAAAGTGAAAAAAAAAACAAAAACCAAAAGGAGAAGACAGAAGAGGAGAGACAGAAAGAAAAAACAAAACCAGGAAAATCTTTCAAAGGTGTCAAACCATCGATGGCAAATTGTGATTCCAGGTATGGCGGTTCGGGAAAAGAAGCGGCAGGATGAAGGTGGAAAGGTCCAACTTTATATAGTAGAAAGCATGAGGGAAGAAATCCATCGGAAATGGAAGGACGGGATGGGGGAAAAAGAGGGTTGACCTGAAGATTTTTTTTCTTTTTCATAGATTAAATCCACAAAGATAAAGAACAAAAAAATAGCAGCTTTTTTTTCTGTACAGACATATAGATGAGTATCTGAACTGTAAAAAAGTTATAAAAGTGACACAAAAAGACAAATGTGTATGCAAATGAGCCATGGTCTAACATAGAACTGCAAGACCCCTTGAAGTCTTAATAACAGAGGGGGGAAAATAGGTCATTGAAGAGTTGAAGGCCTGAATCTGTTTAACTGCCATTCTTCTCCCGTTTTAGTGTTTCTCTCAGTTTTTTTTTCTCATTTCATTTTTCCCGCTGCAAGCCTGCCAAAAGAACAGAAGAAACAACTCATGGCAACGCTTCCTGTTTTGTCTGTCTGCATTTCTATTCTGGAGGGCTGGGTTGAATTTCTGCACAAGAAGCATCTCCTTCCTCGCCGGTCATCAATGCCAGTTGTATCCAGAATGAACGGGGGGGGGTGTTGGGGTGCTGGGGTGTTTGCTAATTCAACCCCATCCCTTAGGTTTTTGTGTGTTTTTTTTTAATTTTTTTTTTTAAAAAAAAGAGAGAACAGGTTTTTTCTTTCGTCCAGTCAAAAAAAAATAATAATAATTTTTGTCAAACTTTCCTAAAAATGCCAGTGTACAATAGATAGGGGAGTGTACTGGTCTGTATTTTGTTTCAATGGAGCGTGTGATTGGAAAAAACAAAAACCAAAAGAAAACAAAACAAGGAAAACCCTAAAAGAAAGTTCTCTCTTTTTTTTCTTTTTTTGGCAAAGTTTGGCAGCGCTGGGAAAAAGTATGACCCTTCTGTCTTTCATGAGATCCTAGAAAGTTTAAGGAATCATAGTTTAAAAAAAAAATCCAGTCCTTTTTTTATTATTATTCTTTGTCTTTGTAACAACTTACAGCTCTCGCAAAGAAAGCAGGAGAGCGCTGGTTGGCCTGTCCTTCTCCTTTCGTGCGATTTTAAGAAACAAAAAAAGTGTCAAGTTGAACTTCACACGGACATGTTTCCCATTTATGAAGCAGAAAGAAAGGAGAGGAAAGGGAGACACACATCAGATTCTCAAGTTTGTTTGTTTGTTTTCTGTTGCTATTAAGTGTTAATATTAAAAGTTTTAGAAGGCTGACTGTGCTCCGCGTACAGAGTTCTGTTGCTCAGAACAATCTCCTGCTTGCATATTGAAACAAAAACCAAAAAAAAAAAGGAAAAATAAAAGTTATTTCGACTTCTAATCGAAGAGAGGATTCTCCTGTGTGCAGTTATGACAGTTCTTGAAGATCCACTGAGGTACAGTCGGCTTTTGAATATATTGTTATTTTCTCGCTTGGTTGGCTTGCTCTCGTTCCCTCCCAGCTCAACCCCTCATTTCTGCATTTGCAAAAAACAACAACAAAAACCCAAAAAAACACCTGTTTCTCAAGGTCAGCAGGCTGAAGACTGGGGTAAAGGCAAGGCCCGTTCGTTCTTGCGTCCCCCGTTCATGTGAGCGTAGGACTGCCTCTCCTCAAAGCTGGCCCGGAGGACCACCACGCCTGGGCCGTTCTCGGCTTTGTGTCCTGAGTGTTTATCCGAAGGCTGGAGGGCCGAGGAAGGATCTAAAGGAATGCTCTCCATGTTCTCCGTCTCCAAATCTAGTTCTTCCGTGTCGGGAGGCTTGTTCTCATCGCTGTAAAAGAAGGAGACCTCTTTGAAGGCCGGGTCCAGCTCATCCTTGATGCTGCCGATGATCTCCAGGAAAGAAGGTCTCATCTTGGGGTTATACTGCCAGCACATGCGCATCAGTTCGAAGCTGGAAAGAGAAGACAGCAGACACGGTTGTGTTGGAGGAGGATTTGGGTTTAGCTCCTGACCAGCTACAAACATTTGGTTCCCTGACACTTAGGAGGCCTTTGAGGAGACAGCATGCGAATGGGGCGCAGCGTCGCTTTGGGCGGGAAACCCTAAGACCCTGATTTACACCGTTTAAGACAAAAAGGGACTGTTAGAAGTTGACTCCCCATTCCTAAGTAGCTTTGCTTGGTCTGGAACCCCATGGTGGTTGAGAGTTAGGTAGTCAAATGCATCTGAGTGAGGAAGGATGTCAAGCCCTTGCTACCTTCAAACGCCGTAGATCAGGGGTTCTCAACCTTGGCAACTTTAAGACTTGTGGACTTCAACTCCCAGAATTCCTCAGCCAGCAAAGCTGGCTAAGGAATTCTGGGAGTTGAAGTCCACAAGTCTTAAAGTTGCCAAGGTTGAGAACCCCTGCCGTAGATCAACTCAAAATGATACGGACACCAGAAGCAGAATTGCTCTAATTCAAGAAACTGAATACCTATCGATAGTCCTCAACTTGTAACTATTCGTTTAGTGACCGTTTGACGTTACGACAACATGGACAAAGGAGACTTACAACCATTTTTCCATACTTACAACCGCTGCAGTATCCCCATGGTCACGTGTGGTCACAATGTGGCCATTTGGCAATCGACTCATACGTACGACAGTTACCCTGTCCCTTTTGTGAGCTACCTTGCTGTGAGGCTACTCAAGGGGCTTGCAGCAACAAAAAGGATGAAAAATGAAAGGAGCGTAAACAGAAGTAAAATAATAAAGCGAAGTAGGTAGTCCTTGACATACCATCACAATGGAGCCCCAAATTTCTCTTGCTAAGTAAGGCAGTTGTTAAGTGAATTTTGCCCCCATTTTGTGACATTTCTTGCCCCGGTTGTTAAGTGAATCTCTGCAACTGTTAAGTCAGTAACACAATTTACTTTGTTGAAAGGTCGCAAAAGGGGTTCACGAGACCCTGGGACACTGCAATGGTCCTAAACACGAGTCATTGGCCAAGCGTCTGAATTCTGATCACGTGACCCTGGGGAGGCTGCAATGCTTGTAAATGTGAAAAAGGGTCCTAAGTCACTTTTTTCAGTGCTGTTGTAACTTTGAATGGCCACTAAATGAACTGTTGTAAGTCAAGGACTACCTGTAAAATGAACGACGACAAAGGAATTAGAAAGACACATTCCCTAGTTTTTGCTTTAACGCTGCCTTCTGTCTTAAACGCGAAACAAGGTTCCAGAGATGTTGGGTTTTTATTTCATCTTCCTCCTTTATTTGCAAACAGCCAGCCCGGCTCAGCCCAGCAAGAAACCGGCCGTCGGTCTAACCAAGATCCATTTCGGTGACTTCACACCCGTCGTTTCCCCAGCTGCCTCTTTGTCTCTGTCTAAAAACACCAGCTGGGACCAAGGACAGGGATAGCAACTCTTTGCCCAGCTGCCTGAAGGGAACTGCTGAGGAGATACCACAAAGAGGCCAGCGGGACACATGTGCCAGCAAGCACATGTGACACTTCCTTTGAGGCCATTCCACCAGCTTCCCATAAAAGGAAGTTTCCTTCAGCCGGTGGGTTAGCGGGGCCTTGTTGACGCAGCCTTGGAAACGGAATGCTCTTCCAGAAATGGGAGGAAGAGAGAGAGAGTTTGCAAACCTGCGCTGATCACAAGGGAGGAATGAAAAGGCTTTTCTAATGACACCTCCCTTTTGACTGCAATGACGTTTGCAACCAGGAGGAACATCTCAGCTGCTGCTGCTGCCCTTTGATTTCCGGCCAAAGGGGGGGGGCTGCCAACCTCTCTCGGTCCTGCGGGAATCCATGGCCCCTTCTTCAGCCTCAACAACTCTTGGGTTGGGGAGTTGTGCCACGGGAGGAGAAGGTGCACCCCTGGGGTCTCTTTCTTGGGAATTTTTCTTTTCTGAAGTACACAGGGAGTCCTCGACTTACAACATTCAGTTAGTGACCGTTTGAAGTTCCAACGGCACTGAAAAAAGTGACATGACCATTTCTCACACGCTTTGCTCGTTTGTGCAGCCCGGCTGCTGGCATGCCATGGCCGGGTACTGGCCCAGGGACCGGGCGCTGGGGACCCCTGCTCTAGACGAGCCATGTCCAATTCACTTAACCACCCATTATTACCTTAACAACTGCAGTGATTCACTTAACTGTGGGAAGAGAGGTGGTAAAATGGGGCAAATCTCACAACTGTCTCGCTTAGCAACAGAAATCTGGGGCTCACTTGTGGTCGTAAGGCTGTCTGGAAGCTGAATTCCATCATCCCTGGAGGGGCCAGGTTAGGAAAAGAGCTTCAACAGCTATTGACTGGGGCAGAAATGGGGTGGACTGGAGCATCTGCTTTAATCAATAGCTTTCTAAAAGGGAGGGCGGGAAGACCTGAGCAGCCCTGGAGAGAAATTTGATCAGCTTAGAGGGGGGGGAAACATGCCTTCAACCAAGAAATTATGTCAATTTATATCTATTAGCAGCTCCCCCTTAAACGGCAGTTAAATGCTATCCTCAAAAAAATCTCCCCAATCTTAATTACCCGGGCTTATACATCATTTTCACCCTCAATTGCCGGATGGGGAAAGAGGGGAGGTCTTGATTTATTAATAACATTCTTGCCCATGAAATTTAGACTGGATCATCTTTTTTCTGATTTGCAAAGCTGCACATCCGTGCCCCCCCCCGTCCCCCCTGGCTGGCCTGGTTAAATAATTTCCTCCTGTGTTTAGCAGAATTTCAAAGCTTGCTGGAGATTTCCCATTCTGGAAAAAAAAATAAGGTGGAGAATTCAGTTCCTTAGCAACAGCCGACAGCCGCCTCTCCTTTGCCCGACGTCCAGCTAGCAAGCTAGCAAAACAAGGCTGAACTGTCACCTGATACCAGTCTAAGCCCTCTGGCTAAATAAGCTCT
The DNA here is from genome assembly GCA_034064705.1 of Bothrops alternatus. Lineage (NCBI taxonomy): Eukaryota > Metazoa > Chordata > Lepidosauria > Squamata > Viperidae > Bothrops > Bothrops alternatus. The sequence goes on along the minus strand of JARGCV010000195.1, from coordinate 2,319,046 downwards.
TTTCCTGAGAATCTCAAACAGCTGAGGCCCCTTAAGCAGTTGCATCCCTCATGCAGGCCTCCAACGAAAAGAAAAAAAAGGCAAGCAAAATAAGTGTTTTTCCTTCCAGAAAGCCACCATTCACACAATGCTCTGTATTGGCTAACTCCAAGCCCAGCCCAACACAATTGGGTTGCAAAGAATCGTAAAGCTTTGAAAAACATGTCAGGTGGAAGCTCTAAAAAAAGGATGAGACTCCCCAGTTGAATTCAAAAGATCACATCCTGGTTTGATGGGGGGGGTGGGGGAGCCTTTAACAAGGAGCTGCTTCTTTTCTTTACAACCTTGAAATTTCCAGTGGAGGGTTTAAGCCAAGATCGTCATAGGTTAAGATCCCTATATCTTGTTTCAAAAAATGCGAGTGAGCGTTCCAAATTTTACGGGAAAGGGAAAATTGGTCAGGAAGGACAAGACGAGAGGCGGATCTTTCCTGATCCCTCAAATTGGCGGGGTCTCAAACTTTTCTGGCTTGGCGGGGGGGGGGGGGGGAGGGGAAGGTTCTGTGTGAGCAGTGAGCCCCCACATGCAGCTCCATTTGCACAATAGCAATAGCACTTAAGACTTATATACCACTTTGTAGTGCTTTATAGTCCTCCCTAAGGAGTTAACAGACTCAGCATCCTGCCCCCCAACAATCTGGGTCCTCATTTTACCGACCTCAGAAGGATGGAAGGCTGAGTCAACGTTGAGCCAGTCAGGATCGAACTGCCGAACTGGCAGTCAGAGAAGTAGCCTTTGTCGTTACTTGACCAACCGCCTCTCCTGTGCTGTTTCCCCACCAGGGTTTCAAGCCAATCGGCAGGGCCATGTCTTTAGGCCCTTATGAAACGATAGGAGAGTTTGGACCGACCTCACATGGGGGGCAAGATATTCCAGAGGGCAGGAGCCACAGCAGAGAAGGCCCTTGTCCTGGAACCTGCCAGCTGGAATAACCAGGCTGATGGGACCCACAGCACGCCTTCTCTGCCAGCACAGGTGGGACAGGCCAGTCCCAAAGCAGTCAGGTGAAGAGAACAAGGCAGGCCAGGACAGGAAAGGTCTGGATATACGTACAGCATGTCTGGGCAGTTGTCTGGCTTCTCCAGGAGGCCTCCCTCCATCACAAAGCGTAAAACTTGTTCATTGGACATGCCTTGGTAAGGCTGCTCTGCTAAGGTGGCGATTTCCCATAACACAACGCCAAAAGACCTACAAGGAAAAGGTTAAGAAACGTTAGAGCCAGCGAAGGTTTTCTCTGGAGGAGAAAAGTGAAAAAGTGTAGAGATGTAGGAGAAGGCATGGCTGAACCTGGGGGAGGAGTGAAAAGGGGCATCAGCCTAGCATCCCTACCTAGCCACAAGCAAACTAAGTCCAACCCCTTTTGAGTGCTTTGTCCCTTGTCTAATTCTAACCAGGTGCTTGACCGTTAGTTGAGAAGATTAACTGAACCTTCTCATGTGTACCTGGTCTTATCCACCTGGTAAGAACTTACAGAAACTTGGGTGCTGAGGAGAGGCACACGTGCAACAGGCACATGACATCTGTGATGACTTCACACAAATGTAACTTGTGTATCTACGTCACAACAACTGTGTCACTTGCATAGGCTATGGATATGTTGACATTGTGGCACCGTCACGGTTTGTTACAGGCACATGAACTTTGCCATTAAAAAAGTGCAGTGTTGTGTAACCAATTGGGGCAATAATACTGCAATAGAAGTATAAATTACTTTTGAGTAACACTGGCTAAAAAGATAGGCACAAATTGAATCAATAACAATAACCATTGCTCTTTTTATGCACTCTAAAAAAACCCATAGGGCCTGATCTGGTGAAATTTAATTTGGAGTCAATTGTACAAACTACACTTTGGATAAAGTAATAAATTGATTTGTTGCAAACAGACTGGAAGCTTTTATCTCCACTTCTTTGTGAGGCTGCCTCTCTGAATCCGAATCAATTGTAAATATTTTAACTCAACCAATGTAATCCCTAAATTTGGCTTTGAATGGGACACTTAAACATGCTTTAAGAATATTCAGTTGATTTTTATTTTATTTATTGAATGCCTGGTCAGAGGCTGCAAGAAAAACCCAGATACAATATAAACCAGGAAGCAAGGTGCAGAAGACAGAAATAGTATCCCAGTTCGAGATAACTAACCATCTAAACTTGATATGGAGAACGCAACTGTTTTACTCTAAACATCATTCCAACACAGTCTCTTCTGGTGGGAACTGAATGGAAGTTAGCAACTTTTGGTGCAAATCCAGCAGGAGAAAGCCCACTGCCCTTTGATCTAATTAACCCCCCCCCCCGTAAAATTTTATTATACTGGATTGTATGAAAGAAGAAGTTTAAAATACCGATATTCCTTGCAACATTAACTGCAGAGGGGGGCTATTTTTGCTGTGTGTATGAGTTCTCCCCAAGTCCTGACATGTTGGAATCAATCCTGGAACTCCTGATAATAACTAGAATGTCATTTACTCTGGGATCTGGATCATCCACAACCTTACTTCTGCCTTGTTTATTTTTATTCCGTCAGTGGAATCTAAAATAAAAACTAGGCAGCTCAGCTCCAAAGTTAACTTTTCCAGAAAGCTAGACTAGGGCTTTCCCCATCTCAAGGATTTTGCAATGGGCAGCCAAATTCTGCAGCGGGTTTCCCAAAATATACAAATCTATGTAAAGGCCCGGCTGGGCTGTGGAAAAAGAGCACAGAAAAACAATAACACCAGTTTGTAACTCTTACAACTTGAAAGCTATTAGACTGAAGAATCCAACCTCAAGTGGATTCCGCTACGGCTAATCCCAGACTTACAAATTTTAGTGACTGTTCGAAGTTACAATGGCAATGGACGGACTGACTTACGACCGATTTTCACGTTTACGACCACTGCAGCATCCTCATGGTCCCATGATCAAAAATCAGACGCCTGGCAACTGACCCATGCTTATGGTGGTCGCCGTGTCCCAGGGGTCATGTGATCCCCTTTTGCGAACTTCTGACAAGCAAAATCAATGGGGAAGCCAGATTCACTTAACAACCGTGTTGCTAACTTAACTGCAGTGATTCATTTAACAACTGTGGCAAGAAAGGTCGTAAAATGGGGGAAAAACTCACTTAACAACAGAATTTTTGGGCTCCATTGTGGTCATATGTTGAGGACTATCTGTATATGGTTCTTATTACTTCTTGTTACTTCTACTATAAGGACCAGTAAGAAGCCCTGCATAATCAGAGAAATGGGCCAGTTTTAAAACCGAACCTTTGGGGGGGGGGGCTACGCACAACGAAAGCTTCCCTAAGAAAGTAGAACACACACACACACACACACACCCAGATGCCTATCTAAACCAGGGCTCTTCGTACTTGGCAACTTGAAAGACTTGTGGACTTCAACTCCCAGAATGCCCCAGCCAGAATTACTGGGAGTTAAAATCCACAAGTTTTAAAGTTGTGAAGCTTGGAAACCCCTGATCAAAATCCAAGAAGGTGTGAAAAAAACCCAAGTTTCGGGGACCGGCAAAGAGCAATCAAAGAGTGCTTTTATAAATGGTTTTCTTTATTACCAAACATCCGAGTGGGTTGTGAACACGCCATCCTTCAGCGATTCTGGGGACATCCAGCGGACCGGCAATAGTCCCTTTCCACCTTTCCGGTAGTAATCAGTCTCATAGATATCCCTCGTCATGCCAAAATCTACACAGTACACAACGGACAGGTGCTCAGCAAATTGCAGTTCAAGCAGAAATCACAGTAACAGCAAAACAGAGTTTAGCCAGCAGACTTCGGCTGTGTAGCTCTACTACCCCAAACTTTCATTTCTGTTTTATAGCACCCCTGGGATGTACTAAAATATCTCATTTTATCTGTAATCATACAGATTGACAGGGAAATGTGATGGCCACTACATTTCCTATCAATCTCAGCTTCATTTATTTATTATTTTAAAGATATTGAGATATATTTTTTTAAAGCATGCTGGGCTACAAAACCAAATGAAGTCCTCGGTGCTCTCTGAGTTTGCAGACATTTCATGACCTGTCTAGGTAACATCATCAGCGCAAGGAAGGATAGGGTTTGCTTCCTGTTTATATACAGTAGCTTGCCCCACAAGTGTTGGAGGGAGTGTGATTTTTCTCTTTGGTAATTCCTTGATTTGGCTATGATTATCTGCTTGGTTGTCTGTCTGGTGTTATTCCCTGCATATCTGGGAGTTAGTTGCTGGGAAAGGTGTATTCTGGGTTTTTTTGTTTCCAAAATCAAGTATGTCTCCAATGTCTCCTTTATTACTTCCTCCTTCTGTTATGTATTCAAGATGGACAGTGATTAATATTTACATGTTACTTAGATGTAAGGGTGTAGGTCTAATACATAGGTTGTATATAGTATGTTCTAAATGTGTGTTATGTAGGTGTACGCTTTGAGAGGAAGCAACTACATTTCGTTTTTTTAATGTGTGCCATTGTGCCCACAGGAAAAAAAATGACAATAAAGATGATCTAATCTAATCTAATCTATTACAAGAATCCCTCTTGGTCTAATTTTGTCGTCCCCTGAGCTACTGCAAGGGAAATACTGTAATGTCCCTTTAACTTGCTCCCTCTGCCCATGTAATATGGAGTTGAAACTCTCACACTGCATCTAAGACAGGGTTTCTGTAACTCCCCTTGCATTCTCCTTTTCAAGGTTACGTCCTTCCAACTCTCCCTTTCCCCTCAGCATGGCTGGCTCAGGAATTCTGGGAGTTGAAGTCCACCAGTCATAAAAGAGCCAAGGTGGCCTATCCCTGCCTTAAGACCATTTCAGACCATCAGACCAGTGGTTGTCCAATGAACATGAGGCCTATCAAGAACTCATGATTTTACCCCACCCCACCCCAAACTTGGAAATTTTTGCCTTGCCCATTTCTGGCACCTGGAAGTTTCACCAAGTCTTGCCTGAACATTTTCAGCCTGCTGTGTCTACAACGACACTAAATGGTTCCTTTTTTCAGTAGTAAAGATGTCCTACCTCCGATTTTCACAGTAAAATCCTCTGCCACCATGCAGTTCCTGGCAGCCAGATCTCTGTGGACAAACTTGTTGGCGTTGAGATAGGCCATGCCATCTGCAATCTCTCCAGCCATCTGAATCATCTTCTTTAAAGGCGGAGGACTCTGAACAGGGTTGTTCTAAGATGAAATGGAGAGAGTCACCAAGTCATTAAAGAAAGTTTAGCCTTTCTTTCCTTATTCCAACCTCAAGACTCCAACTGCTCTCCCTTGAAGTGTGTGCCAGAATGTCCCTGTTCTCTCACATCCAACAAAAGGGAGGAAGGACAATGGGAAAAAGTACAACGGGAGAGGAAGGAAAGAAACAGAAAACATCCTAGTCATCCACTCTTTCTCCACTCAGCCCACCCAAGGTTGTTTCCACAATCATGTTTTGAGAAGCCAAGTTATTTCTGTATCTCATCTCTCAAGGAACACTGCTTGGTTTACAGTCACACTTTCATCTTCACAAACACACCAGATGCTTCTACTATCTCCACATGAATTATTTACAACAGAAGCCATCCACAAAGGCGGGAAGGGCCGGAAAGAAGGGAAGAACTCAACCAGCTCTGCCAGCCCTAATTTTGCTTTAATTTGGTTCTTGAGGACTCTCTCCCTCCGCCTTTCTCCTGCCTGACTTGGAACTTGTGAGAACACACACAAGGGTGGCTACTGATCTTCTGTTGCCAGTGTGAGTATTAAATGTCAACCGCATGACTAAATATTAGTGTTTGTTGCAAAAACTCATTCATAATTCAAGGCAAGAGCGAAAGGGAACGGCGGCTGTCCTACTGAGAGTCATGAGCAATTAGCAGGACTGTTTTACACTAAACAATCATCCTGTCTTATTCAGAGTCAAGAGTAAAGGGCGAAACATTTCAAACGGAGGCCCAACAGACATGCCAGTTGATTTAGCAGCAGGGACAAAGGAAGGCGTGTGCAGCTATTTACAGTTAGGTGGGCAAAATGGCTAGAGGATTGTTGTTTTATTATTTATAAAAACAGGGATGAAAAAGTTCCTGTGAATGAAGGGAATGCTTCTTGCTGTTCGAATATTGAGCATCACTGTACAAGAAATAGCCTTTTTTCTTCTTCATATATGCTCACAAAAGTTGAATGTATCTATTCTAGAACATCTTAACTCTTTCCTACCTTGACATAAATAATTAAGGAAAAAGTGGTGTCTTGCTTAAACCAAATTTATAGCAGAATAGGATTGTTTTAGCTGTAGCAACACAGAATCTAATTTGGGGGGGGTGCATTTTGGCTCCTAAAATTGTCACTTTATTTGTGTGTGTGTGTGTGTGTGTGTGTGTGTATATATATATATATATATATATATATATATATATATATATATATATATATATATATATATATATATATATATATATATATATATATATATATATATATATATATATATATATATATATATATATATATATATATATATTAATTCAGAAAGGATCTAAGAATGCTTAAAATACCTAAATGTCACATCCCCTAGGATCTACGTGAAAAAATACAGCAATTTTTATAACTGTGGTCCTAACATGTGTTTTGTGATCCTAAAAGATTGCAGGAGTATAACTGAACAGTGTCCCTATTTTTGCTATTTATTTATTCTATTTTAGACTTTTTAACATTTGTCTAGTAATACGTGATAAGCCAAGTGTTCAAATCTTTAAAAGAAAAACAAAGAAAGATACTTGCAAAATCAGCAATGCATTAGCAGGTTTGTAATTGAAAAACCCACAGCTTGACAGGAGATTCTCCAGGAATTAATAAATACTGGCAGTCCTCAACTTACAACAGTCCATTTAGCTCAAAGTTACAAGAGCACTGAAAAAAATGACTTATGAACGTTTTCCCACACTTATGACCACTGTAGCATCTCCATGTGATCAAAGTTCAGAGGCATGGCAACTGATTCGTATTTATGACATTGCAGTGTCCCGGGGGGGGGAGGTCATGTGATCCCCTTTTGCGACCGTCTGACAAGCAACGTCAATCGGGAAGCCAGATTCACTTTACAACCAGGTTACTAATTTGATAACTTGCGGTGATTCACTTAACCACTGTGGCGAGAAAGGTCGCAAAATGGGGCAAAACTCACTTAGCAAAAATATCTCACTTAACGACAGAAATTTTGGGCTAAATTGTGGTTGTAAGTCGAGGACTGTCTGTAGGTAAGGATATGCATCCATGCAGGATTCAATCTATCCTTCTTATTCAATCAGTAAATAAGGATTGCAAATCAACCCTGAGGCTGCCAAGATCTCAACTACTCTGCGAAAACTGCAAGTGATGACCCAGACTGACCCCCCAATAGAAATAATGTGGTTCTCAAAGGCTATCTTCTTTTCACGCAGCAGATTCCCACCCCCTACCACAAACATACTTCCGTGTCTGGGCGAAGAGACCGTAGGTAACTCTTCAAATCTCCTCGTGTCATGAGTTCCATGATGACCAGGGTGGGTTGACCTTGAGAGACAACTCCAAGAAGCCGAACCTGTCAAAAGGAATAGGCAAATTAGATACTTTGGAGGAGAAGGACAGGCAGAGCCTGGTGAGGGAGTCAAGAGAGGGATCAGCCTAAGGTCGTTATGTTTCCACAAGCGTTCTAAGTCCCATCCTTCTTGAATTCTATTAACTTTTATCTAGTGCCAATTTAGTGCTGACCGTTGACTGACTAGATTCTTATGTATAGGCATGAGCAATCAAATGTGTGATCCTGATTGTTGAATGCAAAAGGCTGAAATGGTTGTAAGTGTGAAAAATGGTCCTAAGACACTTTTTCTTGGTGCTGTTGTAAATTCGAACGGTCACTAAATGAACTGTTGTAAGTTGAGGACTGCCTGCAATTGGCATTGGAATTTCTGTTGCTAAGTGAGGTGGCCATCAAGTCCAGTGGCCAGATGGCAATCACACGACTGTGCTGGGACTTTGAGGACTGGTCCTCAGTACCAAACAGTCACTGAAAAGATGGTTGGTAAGTGATGACTACTTGTGATTTACTCGTAAGTCTGGGAAGGTGGGAAGATGTCAGAAATCAACAAAGCTTTGCACAGTTCGGTCACTTACAACGTGATGGCAGTTGAACTCCTTCATCACCGAAGCTTCGTTCAGAAACTCGATCCGCTCTCTCATGCTTGCCGATTCGTTGACCGTCTTGATGGCCACCCTGGTTTCTGGCTCGTCTTTTACAACCCCCTTGGCTACTCCCTCATAGACCATGCCGAAGGAGCCTTGCCCGAGTTCCCGACACATCGTAATCTTTTCTCTGGGCACTTCCCATTCATCGGGTACATAGACTGCAAAATCACACAAAGAATTTTATGAAAATGTTATGGTGTATGAATGAGGAGGGAGGAGAAGGGTAGCTCACCAAATCTGCAGATGACACCAAGCTGGGGAGAAACAGGCAACACTTTAGAAGATAAAGTGTTCTAAGCAACCGGAAGGATCTGGATAGACTTGAACACTGGGCCATATCTCCCAAAATGCAGGTCAGTGGTTGGAACATAAGGCCCTACACTTAGATAGGGACCAAAAGCACAGGTACAGAATAGGTGACACCTGACTCAAGAGTAGTAACTGTGAGAAGGATCCAGGTGTCCTAATGGACGACCACTTAAGTATGAGCCAGCTGTGTGCTGCAGCTGCCAAAAAAGCCAATGCAGTCCTGGGTTGCGTCAACAGAAAGACAGCATCAAGATAATGTGAAAGTTATAATACCATTTTATACTTTACTGGTAAGATCATACTCCAGTTTTGGTTGCCACAATACAAAAAAGATGTTTCCTGCTCAAGCAGAGGGTTGGACTAAAAGACCTCTAAAGGTCCCTTCCAACGTTGTTATTGTATACTGATATGAAAGCCACAGTTCAAGTTGACAGCCTTAGCGACAGGGACGTTTCCTTTCCTGGAATAATATAACTATAAAAGGCCAGTGTTTACATTCTTCCAATTTATACTCTCCCAATGTTTACATTCAAGCACAAATGCTTTGAAACCATTGTGTGGTTCCATCCTGTTGGAAACCTGCCCCTAGGTTGTAAGGTTAGGAACAGATGAAATCCAAGAATATAAAGTGACTGTGTTGACATGTTACACTGAACTGTGTTTGTTGAGTCACAGCTTAGCAAAGGAACCCACAATAGCTGCATTTACACAACATACTGAGCCTACAACAAACCCAAACCAATCATGTACATGGTAGTCTTCAACTTAGGACCACAACTGAGCCTAAAATGTCTGTTGCTCAGCAAAATATTTGTTAAGTGAATTTTGCCCCATTTAACAACCTTGAATCAATCTAAGGATCGAGGAGGAGGAGGAGATTATTTCATCTTGAGCAACGTTTCCCTTCTCTTCTGCAAAACTCCATTCACCCAGTTCCAAGACTTTGCTTCTGAAGAGCGTCAAAAACTAACTTACCATCTGAAGCGCTGAAATATTCCGGATTCACAGACGCGTACAGCACTCCATTCCCAAGCCTGTCACTGTTCCTGTTAAAATATAAACCGTTACTTCTTCACGTTGATACCCATCTCTCCCCAAAAGGACAGAATCTTCACACTGTTTTGGGCCTCTCACCTGACGCTCTGTTCTGGGACTTGCTGTCAAAACGCCCCCCCCCCCACACACACTCCACTCATTACTTTTAGCATGCCACCCGGAGGTGCGAGGAATCCGATGCGTAACTTCCTACGTCTTATGCAAGGGTAGATCCCTTAAATTTGCATTTTCAGGTGATATTGATTTCCAAAAATTGGTATCAGGAGTGGGGGAAATGTAGCTTTTCACACGGGCCTCTGTGAGAACAACTGAAGTCCCTTTTCTTCCTTGCCCTCGTTCTCAAAAGTTTGAATCTGGGTTGTAAAGACATTTTTGGGGGACCTGTCATAACTTCAAACGGTCGCTAAGCGGCGATCAGTCATAAGTCAAAGTTTACCTCTAGCTACTCCCCATCCAGAAGCTTTGAAGGAAATCTTCCGTACATAACAGAAAAAACTGACTCGGGAGAAAGCGACCACTTTTTGGAAAATTGTATTCCACCTCAGTGAAGGAAGGATGAACGATACAAGATCGGGAATGGGACAACCTGCCACAGCCAACTTCTTGCGAGAAAACTGACTACAGGACAACTCACTGTGGGACAATTCAACAATTCAATTTAATTATTTAAGAAAATTTAAAAATATTTTTAATCGTTGTCATTCACATTTCACTTGTCCCTCCTTTTGCATCCTTTCTTTGATGATTGTATTCCACCATTTCTTCAATGTTGTTATTGTAAATATTGTCCCGAAGCGAGTGGGCCGGTGGGAGTTGTCCTAGACCAGGGATAGGCCACCTTGGCTCTTTGATGACTGGTGGACTTCAACTCCCAGAATTCCTGAGCCAGCCTGACTCAGCTTGGAAACCTCTCCCTTTCCCCTCAGCATGGCTGGCTCAGGAATTCTGGGAGTTGAAGTCCACCAGTCATAAAAGAGCCAAGGTTGCCTACCTCTGGCCTAGGCCGCTTTATGACTGGTGGACTTCAACTCCCAGAATTCCTGAGCCAGCCTGGCTCAGCTGGGAAACTCTTCCTTTCCCCTCAGCATGGCTGGCTCAGGCATTCTGGGAGTTGAAGTCCACCAGTCATAAAAGAGCCAAGGTTGCCTACCTCTGGCCTAGGCTTAGGCCGCTTTATAACGCGTGGACTTCAACTCCCAGAATTCCTGAGCCGGCATGCCTCAGCTTGGAAACCTCTCCCTTTCCCCTCAGCATGGCTGCCTCAGGAATTCTGGGAGTTGAAGTCCATGAGTCATAAAGCGGCCTAGGCCAGAGGTAGGCAACCTTGGCTCTTTTATAACGGGTGGACTTCAACTCCCAGAATTCCCTCTGCCAGCCTGGCTCAGCTTGGGAATCTCTCCCTTTCCCCTCAGCGTGGCTGGCTCAGGAATTCTGGGAGTTGAAGTCCACCAGTCATAAAAGAGCCAAGGTGGCCTACCTCTAGCCTAGGCCGCTTTATGACTGGTGGACTTCAACTCCCAGAATTCCTGAGCCAGCCTGGCTCAGCTGGGAAACTCTTCCTTTCCCCTCAGCATGGCTGGCTCAGGCATTCTGGGAGTTGAAGTCCACCAGTCATAAAAGAGCCCGGGTTGCCTACCCCTGTCCTAGACCCAATTCAAGATACCCTGAAACCTGCCCTTGTTCCTTATGTTTATGCCAAGTAATGAAACAAAGAAAGGCTGGAAAGAAACGTGCAGGTTGCTAAAACGAGGAGGAGGAAGGATAGGAAGAAAGTGCTAATACTTTGGGAATCCTTGATATTGCCTATAATGTTTGTCAGAATTATTTATTTCATTTCTTGGGATTTCTTTGGAGAGACATGGAGAGAGAGGGAGAGAGGGAGAGAGAGAGAGAGAGAGAGAGAGAAAGAGAGATGGAGAGAGAGAGAGGGAGAGAGAGAGGGGGGGAGAGAGAGAGAGAGAGGGAGAGAGAGAGAGAGAGGGAGGGAGAGAGAGAGAGAGGGAGAGAGAGAGAGAGAGGAAGAGAGAGAGAGAGAGGGAGAGAGAGAGAGAGAGAGAGAGAGAGAGAGAGGGAGAGAGAGAGAGAGAGAGAGGGAGAGGGAGAGGGAGAGAGAGAGGGAGAGAGAGAAAGAGAGAGGAAGAGAGAGAGAGAGAGGGAGAGAGAGAGAGAGAGAGAGAGAGGGAGAGAGAGAGAGAGAGAGGGAGGGAGAGAGAGAGGGAGAGAGAGAGAGAGAGAGAGAGAGAGGGAGAGAGAGAGAGAGGGAGGGAGAGAGAGAGAGAGAGGAAGAGAGAGAGAGAGAGAGAGAGGGAGGGAGAGAGAGAGAGAGAGAGAGAGAGAGAGAGAGAGGAAGTGAGAGAGAGAGGGGGGGAAGGAGGGGGAGAGAGAGAGAGATTATATAACCATAAAGTGTTTCGTAAGAATTCTTTTTCTCTGCGATCCCAAGCACCAAATCGAGGTCAGGTTAAAAGCAGCTCTTGTTGGGTCTTTGGTCTGTGCTAAACCTTGCATTGCAAGCCCCCCCCCCGATCCACCCACCCATCTGCCATTCTCACCTCTTCTTGTTGCAGACGTAAAGCATGATCAACAGCCCACCGATGATTAGCAGGACTGCAATGGGGAGCACGATGATCAGATGCAGGAAGTTTCCATAGTCTGCTGCTGCAACAAAGAATAGCCGGCATTTAAAAGCATGCACCAGCACAAACACACTTGCAACCACTGCAGCATCCCCACGGTCACGTGATCGAAATTTGGGCTCTTGGCAACTGGCATGGGTATGACGACGGTTGCTGCATCTTGGGCTCCCGTGATGGCCATCGGGGACCTTCCCAGCTGGCTTCCGACAAGGACAATCAACAGGGGAAGCCAGCCTCGCTTAAAAACCATGTGATTCGCTTAAGAGCAGCAGTGTTCTGCTTAACAACAGTGGCAAAAAAAAGGTTGCCAAACTGGGCATGACTCATTTAACAAACTACCATGCATCGACATATATTATTCTAAGCAATTCTGACCGGATGGTCAAGCCCGCGCTCCAAAGAGTCCCATTAAAAGAGCTGATATCTAATAAATATATGAAATAATAGGGGTGGGATTATAGAAAATAGAATAATAGGGTTGAAAAGAAACTTGAAGGTCTTCTAGTCCAACCCCCTACTCAAGCAGGAGACCCTACACAATTTCAGACAAATCATTTTCTAATCTTTTCTTCAAAACCTCCAGTGATGGAGCACCCACAACCTCTGGTGGCAAGCTGTTCCACTGGTTAATTGTCCTCATTGTTAGGAAGTTTCTCCTTAGTTCTAGGTTGCTTCTCTCCTTGGTTAGTTTCCATCCGTTGCTTCATGTCTTGCCTTCAGGTGTTTTGGAGAAGAGGTTGGCTCCCTCTTCTTTGGGGCAGCCACTCAAATATTGGAAGACGGCTATCATCTCACCCCTGGTTCCAACAAGGCCATAATTGTTTTTAGGGGATTGAGTTTTAAGATTAAGCATTGGTTTTAAATGATCGGACTAAATTACTTTTAGGTAATTGGGTTTTTAAATGATTGGGCCAAATTATTTAATTTATTTTTAATAATTTTACCTTTTGTATGTTAATGTTTTTAATTGGGCTGTACACCGCCCTGAGTCCTTCGGGAGGGGGGGGCGGTATAAAAATCGTAAAATAAAATAAAATAAAAATAAAAACAAGACTAAACCAGGGGTAGGCAACCTTGGCTCTTTTATGACTCGTGGACTTCAACTCCCAGAATTCCTGAGCCAGCCACGCTGGCTCAGGAATTCTGGGAGTTGAGTTCCACGAGTCATAAAAGAGCCAAGGTGCCTACCCCTGGACTAGACATACTCAGTTCATCCTATTTAATTAAGATCACTTCTCCTAAATCTGTTTTTCTCTTCCAGGGTACCCAAAAAAGCTTACGTTTGGGTTGGACATAGAACGAGATTGGCTCCGTCCAGGATCCGTTCCCAGCTAGCGAAGTGGCCTGCACTCTAACCGTGTAATTCCCCGGGTTCAAGTGAGTCAGCTTGGCTCCACCAAGTTTCTTATATTCTTGCCTGGAAACGCATTCCCGTTTTTCCTGCAAAGTTGGGTGAAAATGGAGAAGAGAAATGGCTAAATTATTTCTTTATTCATCTATCTTTTGCAAGACAAGACAATAATGAAGGACTTAAGGTTTCTCTGGAATCTTTCTTCTACAACTACTGTGGCAGATGGTTTCCCTTTCTCCTTCACGTGTTTCAATCTCAAATTTATTTATTACAGCCTTGAATCCCCCTGCAAACAAATAAATGAGTAACAGAAGCATTACACAATAGGAAACACATTAAGTACAGGTAGTCCTCAGCCTATCACCATAATTGAGCCCAACATTTATGTTGCTAAGTGAGAAATTTGTTAAGCAAGATTTGCCCCATTTTACAACTTTTCTTGCCACATTTGTTAAGTGAATCACCACAATTGTTAAATTAGTAACACGGTTGTGAAGTGAATCTGGTTTCTCCATAGACTTTGCTTGTCAGAAGGTTGCAAAAGGGGATCACATGACCCTTGGACACTGTGACCGTCATAAATATGAATCAGTTGCCAAGCATCCGAATGTAAATCATGTGATCCTGGGGATGCTGCAATGGTCATAAGTGTGGGAAATGGTCATAAGTCACTTTTTTCAGTGCCGTTGTAACTTCGAATGGTCAACTGTTGAAAGTTGAGGACTACCTGTTGACAGAGTCTTCATTTGTTGTTTCTCCTCCTCAAATGCACAAAACCTGAGCAATCTTGTAAAAAGTTTTGCAAGGAAATATGTGTTATGTTCACTCACAATACAGAAAACTTGCTAAAAGCTACACCCAATCCTTCATGAGGTTATCCAGTTTGATTTAAACAGATGTCCAAAGAACAAAAGAGAACATTGTACAAATGCTCTTCTTAAGATTTAGTTTTGACAGTGAAAAAAGAAAAACCTGATTTTCTGCTTGCTTTGTTTTCCTGAAATGGCACAGTTCCATCAAGTGACTTCACCAAAAGCTCAGGAAACAGCCGTACCAAATCAGAAAATGATTCGTTCCCCAATGCAAGTCTCTCTGCATGGTAGAATTACAATGCCCATCATCCCTGGCCTGGTTGCGGAGTGCCTGGTTTGGTCACATGATGGTGGGGGAAACCCCACTGTGGGAATTTCGAATTGGGTTTCAAGCATCCTCCAGGTAGGTCTTTTGGAGCTTCGGTTGCTAAGCAACCGGTCGTAAGTTGAGAACTAGCCTTACTTATCACAATGGCTTTGGGGAGTGGGCCAGCCCACCAGCCTTGACCTCGATTTCCTTGTATAGATTTTAATTATCAAAATAACAAATGCGAATTAAACCTGTACCCAATTACACAACTACACAAAACAGTAACGGTTGTTGGGTTGAGGGGTCCTTGAGGCTCTCTGAGCTTGGTTGTTTTCTTGCAGATGTTTTGTGACCCAAACTAGGTAACATCATCAGTGCGCTGGTAAGGAGTGGGGTTTGTTTTCAATTTGTATGAGTTTATATTGTTGTGCCTTTTCGTGTCAGTACTGGTGGCAGAAGTCTCGGAGGTTGCAGATGAGCATAGATGAACACTAAGATTAACATCAGACCAACAACCAAGAAGCGAGCAGTACCCCAATCAAGAAACTGACAGTAAACAGCCCAACCAAAGAACCTCCAAACCCGACAGGGCAGGCCACTAGAATAGAAACGGAGAATCCCACTCCTTACTAGCGCTGATGATGTTACCTAGTTGGGTAATGAAACGTCTGCACGAAAACAACCAACCTCAGGAAGCACCAAGGACCGCTCATTTCAACCCTGAGTAAACAAATATTCTCCTTTATCAGTTGTTGGGTTCCAAGACTGAATAAATCTTAGTGGCCTGATTGGTATATAATGTGATGTCTTAACAAGTGACTTCACACGCGAAGGAAAGCCAGTTCCCCCCCACCCCCACCCCACCCTTTAGGCCTTGGCCCAGCATTTCATTAGTTTTGGTAACTTTCAGGGGTATAGACTTCAAGTCCCAAAATTCTCACCGACAGCCGTAATGGCTGTGAAATTCTGAGATCTGAAGCCGTGGAATTTACAAACGTTGAGAAACACTGCCTTAGTCATAATGGGGACTCAGAGTAATGCAATTAGATGACAGACCATCTTACTTTTAAAAACCCAGCATAGCATGATAATCACCAGGAAGAGCTCGTCAACGGCACTTTATTCTGCAAACGGTCACAACCAGCCAATAACCCTCCTTCTAGCTCAGATCTTTCCAGCGTCTTCTCTTGAAACGTGAGCCATTTGCTGTGTTGTGTTCTCAACCTTTGTTGCAAGACCCATCTCTGGGTTAAGATCTTATCCGGATATCTGACATTACATTGCTTGGGGCAATATTCTCTGTAAAGATTCCGTGCCTGGCTGTGATATAAGCATTCAGGATGTTTGAAACTGTGTACTTTAATTCACGGTTTAGAAATGTGATCAAATAAATATAGGCACAGTCCTCGACGTATGACTACAATTGGAAGCCAAATTTCCCTTGTTAAGCAAAGCAGTTGTTAATGGAGGTGTGCCTTATTTTGTGACCACTTTTGCGATGGTTGCTAAATGATGCACTCAGTTAAGTGAACCACCTGGCTTCCCGTGTTGGAAGTCAGCTGGGAAGCTCATGAATGGTGATTCCATAACCCCCAGGACACGACAACCCTCGTAAATACAGGCCAGTTGCCAAGTGCCCAATTTTTTGATCACATGACCAAGGGGATGCTACAATGGCTGTTAAGTGTGAGGACTGGTTCTAAGTCCTCTTTTTCAGTGCTGTTCTCACTTTGAACGGTCGCTAAATGACTGGTTTGTAAGTTGAGGACTACTGAAAATACCAACAAAGTCATCGATCTTCTTACCTCTCCATTTTGTCCATATTTGATTTCGTACATCAAAACCAACCCATTGGGGTTACCCGGCTCGGGCCATTTCAGGAATATGGTGTTTTCTTCCTTCCCTTCCCAGGTTACACTTCCTGGAATGTTATCAGCCCCTTCTGTGGAAAGCGAGCGCAAAAGAGGACTCATTTATTTGTATCCTACCTGTATTAGAACCAACAACCCAAGACAGCGAACATATCCATCTTCCTCGCCCCTATTTTCCCCATAACAACAACCTTGTGGGGTGGGGTGGGCAGAGAGAGACTGACTGGCTCAAGATCACCCAGCTGGCTTTTATGACTAAGATGGGACTTGAACTCACTGTCTCCTGATTTGTAGCCCGGAGCTTTAACCACTAGACCAAGCTAGCTATTTTATTGAACTCAAAACCAGAGCTGTAATCTCAGATGGCATCGCTTTGAACCAATTTGACCCGGAAGTTATATATTTGCCCAAAAGAGGAGGTTTTTTTTTTTAAAAAACAGAACTCTTAGGCAGCATACGGCAATAAAAAGGAAGAAATGAAAGAGTGTAAACTGAAGTAAAATAAGAGAATAAAATAAACAATGAAAAGGTACAGAACAGGAATACATCAATATGATAGCCATTATCATATACCATTACATCAAGGTGTTTCAAGGAACCATACAGTAGCTCTCAGCACTTAGCTCTTCAGCTGTTTACTGAAGCCCTTATTCTCCTAATCCTACCTAGACAATCTGCAATCAGAGGGTTGCATGCTGCAATCCTTTCAAAAGTTACTGACAAAGTGAAATGTTTAATGTGACGGAAGAAGGAAAACGATTAAATTCCTGCGGAGTGTTCTTACCAATAATATTACATTTTATGAAATAACATGCTGAATGTATCCTAGCCCCACCCCCTGCAAGATGTCAATCAACAGAAAGCCTGGCTTAAATGACATTGCAGCCCTCTCCTTCATCTACCCGACTTCTAGGATCAGACTAAGAGGGAGTTTATGTGCCGGATTGGACCACGATGCTTTCTTAAGCTCCACACGCACTAAACAGAAGGCGGGAGGGGAGACTCTACCTGCAGGCATCGTCCGGGCGAAGAAAAAATTTGAAGCGCTACAGCCCAGGCGTGCTGCCTCGTGATTGCAACTGTGGATGTCAATCCGATAAAGGGTGAAAGGCAGGAGCTGGGAGATGAGGGTCCGTTCCTTGCCCTCCACTTTCGCTTCGTAGAAGGGAAACTCCATCTCACCCTCCTCCAGGTCGGTCCCATTGCTCAAGTGTTCTGGAGCGATCCCAGTCCTGTTCTTACCGGCAAACGTTGTGTTTGCAACTCGGAACAAATCCCTCCTCTTCCGATCAGGTCTGGACGAACAACAACAAAACCCTTTTAACAACCAGGCTTTAATCTCTCCAACACTCACATTTTCACTCCAAGGCAGAAGGAAGGAAGGAAGGAAGGAAGGAAGGAAGGAAGGAAGGAAGGAAGGAAGGAAGGAAGGAAGGAAGGAAGGAAGGAAGGAAGGAAGGAAGGAAGGAAGGAAGGAAGGAAGGAAGGAAGGAAGGAAGGAAGGAAGGAAGGAAGGAAGGAAGGAAGGAAGGAAGGAAGGAAGGAAGGAAGGAAGGAAGGAAGGAAGGAAGGAAGGAAGGAAGGAAGGAAGGAAGGAAGGAAGGAAGGAAGGAAGGAAGGAAGGAAGGAAGGAAGGAAACTGTGCTTAAGTGTCACAGAAAGGGTTAAATTCAGCAGACAAGCATCCAGATGCTCAAACTCACCTTCAAGGGCTCATCACCCCACTCATAGCTGGGGAGGTCTTTGCCAAATCCTTATAGACCCTTTTATTCTCATCATGGCATGTGAGAATTACAACCAGTAAAGCAGAAGGACTTTATTCCAAGAAATAAATGCCATCAATCTGAATCCCATTAGCTTGCGGGAGGCATGCTGGCAAGCCCCCCCCCATACACCCCAACTCACCTGGGCAAAAAGATGGCGTTGTGGAGGAAATTCTCAAAGACCTTCCGGTATTCCGCTTCCTCCTTCTCGGCCTGCTTCTCTGCTTCAGTCTTTGGGCATTTACAGCAAGGGCCTTTCTCACTGCCAGACCCCTCAGGCTTGGTGGGTTCCGTGGCTTCTTCCGTGTCTATGGTCCCATCCGCGTATCTCCGAATGGGGACTTTATCTTGGAAGGCAAAAGAGAGAAGGAGGTGGAGGTGGAGGAGGAGGAGGAGTTAGTAACACGCTTGTTAAGTGAATCTGCCTTCCCCACTGATTTTGCTTTTCAGAAGGTTGCGAAAGGGGATCAGATGACCCTGGGACACTGCGACCGTCATAAATACAAGTCAGTTGCCAAGCATCTGAATTTTGATCGTGTGACCGTGGGGATGCTGCAAGGGGCGCAAGTGTGAAGAATGGCCCTGTCACTTTTTTCAGTGCCGTAGTGACTTTCAATGGTCACTAAATGAACCGTTGTTAAGTCACGGACTACCTGCACAGGGGCAAATATATGTGTCCCTTGTTGTTATCTGGCCGTCTGAATAGGAAGTCTGACCTTCAAGCTAAACAGAAAATTGGGCTAGTTCAACCTTTTTTGTTGCTTTCAATAACAAAGACCTTTTGTGTTTTATCTTCAACATGAGGAAACGTTCAAATATAGCACCATCCATTTGTAGGGGTATCATGCGCAAGTTAAGTTTTGAGGAGTTGCTGTTGAACTTTGAAAAGATAGAGACCCCATATCACCTTTCCCTAACTTAGTGCCCTACAGATGAGTTGCCATCCAAGATCTCCTGAGGGTTCCAGACCGGAAGAGATGATCTACATGAATTTAGGAAGCTGGCATGATGAGGAAAAGTTACCTCAAAGTGCACAGGTATGTCTCCGTGTTGGTCTTACCTTTGGAGCAGTAGTTGTGCCTATACAGGTAACTATCCTGAGGCTGCTGTTGCCACCTCACAATATAGTAGGACAGGTTGCCGTTGGGGTAAGTGGGAGGGTTCCATTTCACAATCAGCTGTGAGGAGGAGTTGGATGCTGAGATGACATCCAGAGGGATGGATGGCACTAGAAGAAAAGTAAGTCAACAATGAACCTTTCAGTGTGTTTTTCCCAAGAGCTTATAATTAACTGAAGTCCATCAATAAATAAAATTCTATTTGCAGTCCACAGCATACTCTTTCATTCCATTCTGGTGACACCCTTGAACACATCCCAGAAAAAAAACCACCTGGGCATTTGGTCCCCAAGCCATATCCAGTCCTTGGCTGTCCCTGTCTGGCCTGTGTGAATTTAATTGGAAATTAGAAATCAAATGTAAATAAGGGCCCTGCAGGGGCAGGAGAAGAAGCCGAGTTCTTGAACTTTTCAGTTATGATGGTTTAAAGCAGGGATCTTAAGATTTGTGGACATCAATGCCCAGAATTCCTCAGCCAGCATGTTTCAAAGCCGCAGCCCATGGCATCAGGGCTACTACATCAATTAGCTTGCTAAATCACCTAGTACCCAAAGGGATAAATTAGCAGACTCGAAACCTACATTTTTTTAGAACACTCAAATCATTGTCAGCGAAGTTGAACAGCAACAAGAGATACCCAAGAAAAATAAATGTTTACCTTTTACTACCTTAAATTATGATCAGAAAATACAAACTCAGTGCACAAGAGAAGCACTTTCTGCTTCTTGATTTTACAAAATTCGTTCTTTATTTCTACTCCGGCCAATGCTACACCCAACTCCAACATATTGCAGCACGCTTGAACATTTTAGCATTAATACACGCCATTGTTTTTCCAGAAACACTCAATACAAGCCCAATTTTACATATCCCTTTCCAACTGGCCTCCTTGGCTCAGCTTAGATGGATAAACATCTATAATTCTGTCACCAAGGCAGATATTATAATCTAAGTCGCCTAAGTGTTTGCCAATGAGGTGGCACTTGAATGACCTTCAGCAAATAAATAAATATTATTCCCACCCTCAGAAAGAACTTCATTCAGGATGATTAAATGCTGTTGGATATTTTCCTGGGCTGATTAATCGGACAATTATCACCTCTCCACAGTGCCCAACTTTGGATGCAATTAAATTCTGGCAGGCAGAAGTAGACTACCACCAGCCACCAACTTTGGACGGTTTTTTTTTTTTTTTGATATGCTAACAAGAAACAGAGATCCCAAGTAAGCAAACTGAAAAGGACGAGTGCCAAGAACAACTATTCATCCATTAAAACCCTTTGCCACTGAAAATCAATTCCATATGATGGTGAGTACGCCCTCCGATTCCCCCCCTTCTGCAACAAAGACTCTCCAAGTTCAGCATGGATGACTCCAAGAGGTCATAGAATCATTGGGCTAGAAGAGATCTTGGAGGTCTTCAACCCCCTGCTCCAGGCAGGAGACCTTATGGCATCCCAGGCAAATGGTCATCCAGTCTATTTTTGCAAGCCTCCAATGATGGAGTACTCACAACCCAGGAGGCAAGCTGTTCCACTGATTCACCATCAGGAAATTTCTCCTTAGTTCTAGAATGGATCTCTCTTTTTGACAAGATTCCAACGACTGCTTCTTGTCCTGTCCTCAGGTGCTTTGGAGAGTAAATTGAATAACGGAATAACAGGGTTGGAAGGCACCCAGTCCAAAGAAACTACAAGTAGGAAACCCTATACATTTCAGACAAATTCTTGTCCAATCTCTTCTTAAAAACCGCAAGTGTTGGGAGCACCCACAACTTCTGGAGCCAAGCTGTTCCACTGGCAGAAAAATTCTCCTAGGTTGCTTCTATGCTTGATTAGTTTCTATCCATTGTTTCTTGTCCAACCTTCAGGTGCTTTGGAGAATAGCTTGACTCCCTCTTCTTTGGGGCAGCCCCTGAGAGATTGGAAGACCGCTATCACTATCACCCCTACTCTTTCTTTTCATTAAAGAACTTGACTCCCTCTTCTCTGTGACAGCTCCTCAAGCACTAGAAGACTGCTATCATGTCACCCAATCTTTCTTTTTCATAGCTAGACATACCTAGTTCACTTAAAAATTCATCTTATGATTTAGCTGTAAGACCTTTCCTGCACATTTTCATTTTCCAGGGTGTCTGTCTCTCTGTCTCTCTGTCTCTCTCTCTCCCCTCTCTCTCTTTTTGAATCATGGGGACTCTTATCCACTTATCAGTTTGCAAATACAAACTGATGGAGCCTGCAAACTGCCACTGAATCCTCATCGATCGAGAGGATTCACAAGAGAATGTGCAAAGTCTTTGGGGTTTTCCATCTGGCCCTTCAGTACTACCAGATTCTGGAGTCACTCCAATTTTGATAGCATTCATCATTCAAACTGATACACCATGATATTCTTGCAAATGTTTCTGTAACTCAACAGTTAAATTTTTTTCCTCTTTGTTTTTTTTTTTTTACATCTATCACTAAATTTTTCTTCCAAACTCTGAATTTTTGAATTACACAAAGCTTGGATGAATGATACATTGCAAACTAACTGCGTTTTTTGGCCATCTGCTGGAAAATCTGTGCAACATTTCCCATCCCAATAGAAGATGCCAAGCTACAAATTGAAGCTACTGCACAGATTTATTAAGAACGTCCCACCAGGACTTCCTAGGAAGAAAGCAGATTTATATCCTAGTATGTTTGCTTGTAGCCAAAAAACTAATTATGCCAAAATACTTAGATTTATGGTTAGTTTAAATTTCATAGAAGACATCATGAATCACTCAATGCCACCAGACAGAAACGCAATTCATTTTGTATTTTGTCTTCACCCACTCTAATGACTTCTTACCTGCAGCTTTAGTGCGGATGTAGACAATCTCACTCTTTGCTCCATGAGGGTGGTAGTTCTCCATCATAGTGAGCATGACAGCTTTGACATAAATTGCATATTGGGTCCATGGTTTCAGCGGCTGCAGTAAAATCCCTGGATTGTCCTCTTTATTTGAAGGCAAGTCCACGTCAACCATGTTCCAGCTATTAGAACCACAAGCGTCCTGCCCGTCATATTCTGTCACGTTCTTGAAGGCTCTGAAATGGACAAGCAAGTCCGTCTGATAAAACAGCGCTCCTACTATTCTGATCAGAGTTGCTGAAAAGTGAAGGGAATTTCCCATCATTCCTATGGTGTGAAATAGCAATATACACAGACCCATAGTGCTTTACAGCACTCTCTGGTCAGCATATTGCCTCCAACAATCTGGGTCATTTTATCAACCTCAGAAGGATGGAAAGCATTCTGCTCACAACTTCCAATGTGTAGACTGCAACTCCCCAAATTCTCCATCTTGCAGGCTGTTTTTTGAAAATTCTCTGGAGCTGTCAAGGTTGGTAAATATTGCTAAAAAAAAAACCAAACCCACACAGCCTCACTTTGGCTGTGGAGTAGCAATACTCACGCTTCTTTGTAATAGACTGTGAAGCTAATCAAATCTCTGTAATCTTTAGGCCGATACTGTTCCCATGTCAGTTTGATCCGATTTTTCATTGTAGTGTTGGAAACAAATTTCAGGATGTGGCTTTCACCTGAAACACAAAAACAGCACACTTGGCTGAATTGCCACTAACACACAGGAATGGAATTTCTGCAACTATCCATCCCCCCTCCTCAATTTTAGGCAAAGCCCATTAGCCAATCTAAGTTCACATGGTTGGCTTTAATTGGGCTGAATCTATTTTCAAAAGCCAAGTCTGGTCTTCATATCTTCAAAAGCTATCCGATTGAAAACAAGTTTGAATAATTGTTTGTTTTGTAGATTGTGGGTGTTTGTTTTTAGAGAAGCTTAATTCTTGGCTTGGGACTCCAGCATACAACTGGATTTTTCAGTTGCTTTTTGTTTGAAAAGAACGGATCCCAGTTCCATATAAAAAAGAGAGAGACAGAATTCTTTACAAAAATAACATCCTTAAGGTCTATTTTATATGCCAAATATGGAGAGACTATTTCAATAGCCTGCTCACCAATCATTGATCAGACTGATGCACTATAAGCTTTGAATGAGCACACTGCTTCTACAAAGGAGCATAAGGCATTGTATTTTCAGGTTCTTCTAAAGAAGCTAGTTTTCTGAGCCCCACATCTGACTTGCAAATAATTCCCACCTATTTTACTAATTGAAGAACTATGTGTAAAATGTTGGGAGTGCAAATTAAAAGAGTGACTAAAACCCACACAAAAGAAACAACAGCAAAAATTCCTCAGCATCCCAAACTCCATCCTTTAAACTCCTTAGTTTGTATTTGGGTTTTTCATGTGACTTCTTAGTTGTTAGCTTAACAGAAACTTTTATGGAATGGATAAAATAGAAGGACATTATTTATTAGGGATATGGAACAATCCAGCATCGGTATGACTAAAGGAAACAGAGCAACTTGCTGAGGACCAACCAGCAGGTACCAAGATGCCTCCAAGTGACTTTTTTCTGAAGTCTGGATCACCACAAACCTCCTGTTATTTAAGGTCAGAAAAAAAGCATCTTCCATTTCTGGTTATCCCACCCCAACACAATGTCTTCACTGAACTTCTCACGTACAGGATGCTTTTTCCCCGTTGTTTCTCGGATTGATGTCGCCTTTACTTTGTCGATCTTTGGTTCCAGTAACCTCCTCCATTTGGTAAATTTCCGAAACGCATAATTTAGGATTAAAAGCAAAATACATCTTCCCTTCTTTGATGGTCAGGTTATGATGGCTCCAGTCCCACAACTGCTGCAAGTTTTGGTTGTCCAGCACATAAAACGAGTAATTCCTAAGAAGGAAATGTTTGGAAGCAAATCAGTCCACATAAACAAAGGCACACACATTTTTCATTCTGCTTATGGTACCCTTACAAAATTCGCACGATGACCGAAACCTTAGATCTGGCAAAAAGAATGGCAGCTACAGAACATCACAAGTAAAGTGTTAAACGGAAGCAACACCATCCCCAAGAATCTCAGCAGCAGGTTACCAAGACCTAATATAGGTCTCCAGGTTGTAAGTTGCAAACTGTTATTGCGTTAAGGCTAAAGAAGTGAGAAACTTCTTCAGCCTTAAACAGTCTCCAGTCCTTGTTGGTTTCAGCTTCATCTTTT
This sequence comes from Bothrops alternatus, assembly GCA_034064705.1. Lineage (NCBI taxonomy): Eukaryota > Metazoa > Chordata > Lepidosauria > Squamata > Viperidae > Bothrops > Bothrops alternatus. The sequence goes on along the minus strand of JARGCV010000195.1, from coordinate 2,294,483 downwards.
CCAGGGGCTTCTCCGAAGCAAAAATAGTTTGAAAGAAAGAAAACCTTAGAAAGAGCACAAAGAAGAGCAGAAAGTATGATTACGGGTCTGGAGGCTAAACCGTATGATGAACGATTGAGGAAACTAAGTACGTCTAGCCTATCAAAGCGAAGGACTAGGGGTTAGGGTTAGGGTACTAATGCCACTCTATAAAGCCTTAGTAAGTCCACACCTAGAATACTGCAACCAGTTTTGGTCACCACACTATAAAAAAGATGTTGAGACTCTAGAAAAAGTGCAGAGAAGAGCAACCAAGATGATTAGGAGACTGGAGGCTAAAACATATGAAGACCGATTACAGGAACTGGGCGTGACTAATCTAGTGAAGAGAAGGACCAGGGGACACATGATAAAAGCGTTCCAATTTTTTCTATGCTTAAGAGACAAGAGGAACTTTCCAGGGTGGAAGAAAGCAACACTGCCCTTTACAACATATTCCATCACTCTCCGGAATTTCAAGAATGCAAAGCTGACCAAATTACAGCCAGAGAGGGAGGGGGAAAAACCAGGTTGAGAATCTACCCTCATCCTGTAAGATAATCCTTTCAGGCTAGATAAATCAGACACAATGAGAGCTATTCCCATGACCTTGCCCCGGCCTTGTTCAAACAGGTTTCCCCCCCCAAATTCCTGTTTATTAGCTACTGATGCAACCAGTCTCTGAAAAGAATGATTTCATTTGGAGGTAAAGAAAGCAGAGAAAGTAGCAATTTCCCAGGCTTAAGACTAAGGGCAGAACACTGCTCCCGTTAGTGGGATTCCAGCTGTACGTTCTCCAAAAATGATACAGCTCAATTCTTTTAAGTACTGGTAGTCCTTGACTTACAACAACTGATTTAGTGACTGTCCAAAGTTACAACAGCCGTGGGGAAAAAAGTGACTTATGGCCATTTTTCACACTTACACCCATGGTCACGTGATCAAAATTCAGAATCTTGGCAACTGACTCGTATTTATGACGGTGGCAGTGTCCTGAGGCCATGTGATCCCCTTTTTGCCACCTTCCGATACACAAAGTCAATGGGAAAGCCAGATTAATTTAACAACTGTGTTACTAACTTAACACCTTCAGTGATTCACTTATCAACTGCAGCAAGAAAGGTCATAAAATAGGGCAAAATTCTCTTAGCAAGAAAAATTTTGGACTCCTTTGTGATCGTAAGTCAAGGACTACTTTCTCTACCTTTGTGTCTTCTCAGAGGTATCTGAAATGGGATGATCTGAAATGGGATGATCTGATCCAGTACCCCTGGAAGGGAAGAAGATGGGTGTTGTAACCCAATTACTTCAGAAGACCGCTGAATTGGGGTAGAATGATGAAAACAATATGAAATTAATCAGATGCTTATTCTGTGTTAGAGAACGTTAAGACCCCTTGTCCCTTCAAAAACAGCACCATCCTTTCAGCTCAGTTGAGCAAATACAAGTGGCAAATCCAGTTTTGACCAGTTTTAACAAGTGAAAACTTTTCAGAGACCTCTTAACACACCCAAAGCTCACCCTCTGATTGAAATTTTCCATAGATGATTTTCAGTAGCATCCAGGCAGGGCTGCTGAACCATCCACAAGAGGACAACAAAGGAAATAATCTATGGATCAAGTCAGTCTGCATGCAGGTAACTCATGATGCATCTAGGAATCTTTTTGAAACCAAGGGCCATATTTGAAGGAGGGGCGGAACATATAAAAACAGGAAGTTCAAGAGTTGTTATTCAATTCCGTGAAGCTGAAGAGGGAGAGAACGGAGGGACAAGGTTCCAAAAGCATGACGTGGTCTTCAGCTTATACATTAGGGCAGTGTTCCTCAACCTTGATAACTTGAATATTGGTTGACTTCAAATCCCAGAATTGAAGTCCATCCATCTTCAGGTTCCAAAGTTGAGAAATACTGTATTAGGGTTTTAATGCTTATTCTGTTCATTCTTAATAGGAACTTCAAGAACCTTTTCCTGAGAATGTTACGTTCAATGGCATGACTTCTTACGGTAGAAACAGGCTATCCTTACCCATCTAGTTGTTCCTCTCCATTAATATACCGCAGGTTCTTCAAAAAGGACAAGGACACCAAAGCATGAGAATGCCGGATCTTCACATATCCAGTCACCGTTTCTATCAACCCCATGAAATCCTCCAGCTCAGAGGCAATATTGTCTGGGAGGGGGAAAAAAAACCCAAGAGGGAAGGGGTGATAAAACCTCCATAGTTTCAAGATTTTTATTTGCACACAATTAGCTTCATCGGCTTAAGAAAGGCCTTCTAAGAATGTCAACTCTCTGCTGTGTAACACAACCTTGTATGATTTACCTAGGAAAGTCAGGCAGCCGGGATGCCAAACTAAATGCCACTTCTATTTAATCTAGTTAATTTTTCGGCCAGTGCAATGGCCGTCCGTTCCCTTGAACGTTGGCTGCTAATGCCAGTGTCGCATTCTGAGCTTTCAACAGCTGATGTTTTGGAAAGTTACTCTTGGGCAGTTGTAAATCTAAGCCTTCAGGAAGCCACAACTCCTGTGATGTTCAATGACAGATATAAACGTTACCGCATGTTACAGTTAGCCAAAACTGTCCCATTGAGGAGAACCTCAACTCGTGTCTCAAGACAGCTTGACCATTCTAGGCAAGATAAGTGGGTGTTTTTCCTCCTCCACAAATGGAAACCTCAAATCAACTCCCACATTAAAGCTTATCTTCTCAGATGCCTCTGAAAACTCAGGACAAGAAGTAACAGATGGAAGTAGCAAAGGTGCATTTCAAAGGGCAACCGGACTGAGTTAGTTTTTCCTTGAAAATGTTTAGCTTCTCACTCAAGAAGCTTCTTCAGTTCTGAAGACAACCGAACAAGCTTCTTGAATGAGAAGCTAGACATTTTCAAGAAAAAAAATTAAGACGGTCCAGTTGCCTTTTGGGACAAGCATGACCTGGATGACTGAGAATCTCCATGGATATTGAACAGATGGAGGCTTATCAAAGAGATCCAATCTAGAATTAAGGATATGGTGAGGACAATTAATCAATGGAATGGCTTCCCTCCAGAAATTGTGTGCTCTATCTCTGGAGATTTCAAGAAGAGACTGGATAACCACGCGTCTAGAATGTTATAGGGTCTCCTGCTCGAGCAGGGGGTTAGACTAGAAGACCTCCAAGGTCCCTTTCCAACTTTGTTATTCTGTAATATCCTTTTCCTGTTAAGTCACATTGTTAATAAATTAGAAGTAGATTAGCCCTTATAAAGCAGGGTCTACTTAACTATAATGTAGAAACCGGAGCAAACTTAGGTTCAAAGTTAAAAATTTCCACTAGGTGTGTTTACATGCAATAATGGGCCAGAATTTAGCATTCTGCCTTAGTCAAGAGCACACTTATTATTATTCATATCTAACGCTTGCTCCCTCCTGCGTACTTTTCCCACTTACTGGGTCTCTCTCAAGAACCCAGCCAGGTACTCTATCGTGACATTAGCTCTACCTCTGTTAACTCTACCTCGTTCTTCTCCAACGAAGACGGGAGTCAAAAGGCCAAAACAAAGAAGTGTTAACAGGAACAAGCCAGAGTACCTGTTCACACATGCCATAAGCAAGCCATCATTTTAGTCCTATCTGCTTCCAGAAGAAACTGTTCAAGAGAAAGAGTCACCGACCGACTCTCAGTGCTTCTGTGATATGCAATCCTTTTCAGTCTTCGAATAAAGTTTCACCGAGATTAAGCCATCCGAGGGGCCTCTTTGGGGAAATCGGAACAAACTCATATAAACGGGACATCCCCTGGGTGAATGTTTACAACAGGCAGCTGAACAGAGAGCAGGCATTCTCTCCAGCCTCTTAAAAGGATCAGTCTGTTTCTTAAAGAACTAAGTTCTTGGAGGAATTAAGGAATTTTGACGTTTCCCAGAAACTGTGCTATAGCACCAACTTAAAAGAAATCACATTAGGTTATTTCAGTGGCTCAAGCCAAAAAGGATGCTTTTTTTAACCTACTTTGCAACAAGGCCCAATTTTTAAGCAGGTACTTCACCTCAGAAAGTTGTTCTAGAACAGGGGTTCTCAACCTTGGCCACTTTAAGACTTGTGGACTTCAACTCCCAGAATTCCTCAGCCAGCAAAGCTGGCTGAGGAATTCTGGGAGTTGAAGTCCACAAGTCTTAAAGTGGCCAAGGTTGAGAACCCCTGTTCTAGAAGTTTCGGCTCAGGCAAACGGTGACTTAACGTAGCCATGGATTGAAGGGTCAGTGTAAGAGGCCCCAGACCGGCCTTCCCTCAGCCAGTGGTGTGGCTTGCAAGGTTGGGAACTGGGGAGGTTGTGCTCTAAAATGTCTGAAGGAATCACACAGAGTAGCAACAAGGCTGCCTGACTTAAAGCAGGGGAAGATAATACCGGTAGGTGGTCCCCAAAGCAGGGCCAGAGACAGCCCCATAGCGTCTGTGGGGTTCTAACTGATGAAATGGGTGAGTTATCAGCCTTCAAATGAAAAGAGTGCTCTTCTTCTTCTTCAGATTGGGGCAATTGTGTTCCTTCTGGGGAGGGAGGAGAGAGAGAGAGAAAGAGAGAGAGAGAGAGACAGAGAGGGAGGGAGGGAGGGAAGGAAGGAAGGAAGGAAGGAAGGAAGGAAGGAAGGAAGGAAGGAAGGAAGGAAGGAAGGAAGGAAGGACTGTTGGAGTTTTCCCAGAAGGTGACTCACCACTCTGACAAATTGTTAACTGAACACTCATTTTCTGTTAAGACATGTACTAGACGTGGCCAAGTCAGCCCTGAGAAAACACCCAGGTGGGAATTCTGCTGCCAGTGTTTGAAGAGGGCATCATGTACACTGCAGAGAAATATTTGCCACTGGCCAAATAATTAAATCCACCGATGTGCCACCTAACACGAGTGAGATAATACAAATTTAGAAAATCCCTAGAGGCTAGCAGGGCTACCAGGAACTCCCCTTTTCTTTTTCTTCCTGTGAAGTTTGCTCTTGAAAGCCCAGACTGGGATTCTCCCTACAATGCTATCTTGGGAATTTGTTGGGATTATCTGCGGAAAACTTCTCATATGGAACACAAGGTCTTTTCTACAGGAAGTGAAAAGGATTCTCCAAAGCTGGTACTTATTCTATTATTTTTTTTAAAAAAAAATTGGGGTTCTTTTTAAAAAAAAAAACAATATATTTTAACCACTGAACTGCCAAATGAAAAAGGGCAACTACAATTTATCAAGAATGAAATGCACCATTGATATATCTCATCTTCTCTGCTGTTTATTTAAGTACCTGAGCTTCAGAATGTCCACTCAAGGCATCACCTAGGCATTTTAAACGTGCTTCCCATGTGCTCCACCATAGAACTCCATCTATGGTTTCTCTAGCATCATGTGTACATTAGGAAGCTCATAACAGGGTTGTCACACTCAACCCAGGTTTACCAACACTGACACTCTCCCAATCAAGCGTGAACTTACTCCCACGGCGGATATTGATGAGAAGGTTCCCTCTAATTTCAGTGCATCCCTGGAGCGTCTGTGCCGAGGTGACGGAGTCAATGGTCATGGTTTTGGCATCTGCACACACTTTGGGGCAGGGCCCCTCACAAGGGCTGCAAAACATGCTGGTAAAAGAGAAAGGATAGGAAGAGATGAGCAAAAATGGCCCTTCCATGAGTCGCTTATTCTATTCTATCCTATTCTATTGCCATGATGACGCAGTGTTAGAATGCAGTATTGCAGGCTAATTATGCTGACTGCCAGTAGTTCGATCCTGACCAACTCAAGTTTGAATCAGTCTTCCATCCTTCCGAGGTTGGTAAAATGAGGATCTAGATTGTTGGGGGCAAGAGGCTGACTCTGTAATCCACTTAAGACAGTGGTGGGATTCAGCCGGTTTGCACCACTTCGGCAGAACCAGTAGCTAATTTTTTGTTGCCCAGGCCCAGAATGGACTTCCAGAAGCAGCATCCACACAGAGAACCGGTTGTTCAACATATCTGAATCCCACCACTGCACTTAGAGAGGGTGCCTTCACTCGTGCACAAAATTCCACTCGTGCACAAAGCTCCACTCGTGTGAGCGGCAGGCACTTGTGCTTGAGCCTGAAAGTCCATGCGCGAAAATAGAGCTTTGAGTGCGAGCGCATGTGCCCTCCGCTCAGATGACTGAAGCTTCATGCACGTGTGCTTGCCCATTTCTCCTGCAGCCTGGTTTCGAACAGGCTGTGGCCCAGGGTCTTGGGGACTCCTGTTACAGAATACAGGTAGTCCTCCACAGACAATAGTTCATTTAGTGACCGTTCAAAAGTTACAACGGCATTGAAAAAAAAGAGAATTATGGCCATTTTTCACACTTACAGCCGTTGGAGCATCCCCGTGGTCACCTGATCAAAATTCAGACTCTTGTCAACTGACTTATATTTATGAGGGCTGCCATGTCCCGGGTCACATGATCACCTTTTGCAACCTTCTGACAAGCAAAGGCTTTGTGATTCTGGTTCTATATTGCACAAGGCAGCCAGATTTCCCTTTGTGTTGCCTTTGCACTGCACTGACAAATTTGGCTAGAGTTTAGCATGCAAGCCCCAAGGAGGAGAGCTGTTTAATTCTTGTCAGCTGATTCCTGGCTGAGTCACATGGTACCTTTGTAATCCACGGCTCCCATGATGCTTTACATGAATTTACAAGCTCGTATTTCAAATGCTTCAGCACAAGGCGCCGTTAATACACGCCAGAAACCTTTGAGAATGCAAACTAAGATTTTTTCAGTCCTTTGGTTTGCAGCGACCGGTGTGTGATCAAGTACGCAAATGCTTACAAGCACACTGGTTATTGTTCCTGGTTTTCCCTCCATCTTTTTTCCATTCATACCGTGAACATTTTGATAAGATAAACAGCCAGCCCCTTTTTTTATGAGGGCTTTTAATTGCTTGAAAACACAAGTGGTCAGATAGTAGCGGAAGAAAAACAGATTTCCAGGTAAACATTTGGTTTCTAGCTGGGGGGGGGCAGAGATCATTGCTTTTGCACCTGTATGTAAACTAGAACTTCTTCAGGAGGAAAAAAAATGGAGAGGTGTGTTTGGACAGCTTCACACAAAACAAGAGACGCCATGCGTCAGCAGCAGCTCAACTCAACCCAAATAAAGACATGCTGTCCAGGTCATTAAAAACAATTTAAAAATCCCTGCAGGGATTATTCTCTCTGCAGGAGAAATATTTCCTTTTTAATTACCCCCGAATCAGGAATGCCAACGGCTCTTAATCAGGCAGCCGATAAAGCAGATTCGGCAGTTATTTCATCTCTGCAGAGCAACAGCTATCAGTCCTTGGATATATTGGCGGATAAGCCCAGCCCGGAGTAAGCCGACCATCGAATTTTCAACCAAAACACCATGAAAAATGTGCCACCCACGGATAAGCTGAGCCTTGAAATGTTCGTGTATTTTTATTTTTGCAATTGGCTTATTAGCAGGAGGCATGTTTTTCATGGTGTTTTGGTTAAAAGTTGGAGGGTCGGCTTTTTCAGAGATTTGTGAGTGTATACTGGATATGTGTAATCCTCAGTTGATCAGTTAATGAAAATTTTGGTAACAAGAATCTTACAGAACGTCCAACTTTTTATTTCCCTAGGAACAACAGTTCACTGTTCACCAATTTAGTACCTCTATTGATTTCACAGAAGGTAACGGCTGCAAATTGCAGCCTCTGACTTACAGACGTTTGTTTCGTGACCACTTCAAAGCACTGAAAAAAAGTGAATTGTGACCGTTTTTCACATGTATGACTGTCGCAGCACCTGTAGGGTTTGTTGCTGTTGGTTGCGAAGTCATGTCCGACCCATTGTGACCCCATGGACAACATTCTTCCAGGCCTTCCTGTCCTCTACCATCTTCTGGAGTCCATTGAAGCTCACACCTCCTGCTTCAGGGACTCCATCCAGCCACCTCCTTCTCTGTCCTCCCCTTCTTCTCTTGCCCTCCATCTTTCCCAGCATCCGGCTCTTCTCCAGTGAGTCCTTCCTTCTCATTAGGTGGCCAAAGCACTTGAGTTTCAACTTCAGGATCTGGCCTTCTAAAGAGCAGTCAGGGTTGATCTCCTCCAGGACTGACCGGTTTGATTGCCTTGCAGTCCAGGGGACTCGCAGGAGTCTTCTCCAGCACCAGAGTTCAAAGGCCTCATGTAGGGTTACATGGTCAACATTCAGACACTTAGCAACTGACTAATTTTTAGGAGGGTTGCGGTGTCCCGGGGTCATGTGATCCCCTTTTGCGACTTTCTAACAAGCAAAGTCAATGGGGAAGCCAGATTCACTTACTAACTTCACAACTGCAGTCATTCTCTTAACAATGGTGGCAAGAAAAGTCGTAAAATGGGGCAAAGTTCGCTTAACAACTATCTTGCTTAGCAATGGAAATTTTGGACTCAATTAGGGTCGTAAATCGAGGACTGCCTGTGCTTGAAACATTCTCAGAGACCCCCGTTAAGAGTCCAGCCTCTTCCTCACCACCCACCGGCAAGAAAAAAGAAAACCACTTGCTATTCCTGTGTGTAGACACGAGTGTTCCCCATTACCTTTGGGTATCGTTGCGCACAAATCCTGGAGGGCACTCTTGTACACACTCATCCTCATGGATCACAAAGCTCTCATATTCCCCAAGTAGATCCGAGGAAGGGATCCGGGAACAGTTCTCCTTGGTGATGCAACGCCAGCCCTCAAACTTGTAGGTGTTGGGTGGGCAGGTAGGAACACAGGTGCCATCGTGGTGGTAGTTGCGACAAGCCACACAGGCCGAGCTGTTGTTGGGGGCGGTGCAGCTGCCCAAGCATTCGGGATGACAGCATTCATTCTGGTCCGTACAAGCATGTTTGCCACAGGAACTGGGACAGGCTGGAAAGAGAGAGAACAGAGCAGCAGGCATGAAAAGACCACCTTAAATTGGAAGGGAGGAAAGACCAAGAGTTGACATGACCAGCAATAGCCCTTAGACTTATATACCGCTTCACAGTGCTTTACAGCCCTCTCTAAGCAGTTTACAGAGTCAGCATCTTGCCCCCAAACAACAATCCGGGTCCTCATTTTATTGATCTTGGAAGAATGGAAAGTTGAATCAACTTTGAGCCTGTCAGGATCGAACTGGCAGCGAGCATAAGTTAGTCTGCAACACTACATTCCAACCACTGCACCATCAGGGCTCTTAAAGTTGGCTAAAGTTCATCAGTTTCCATTTGGCTTCTCCTGCCAACAAGGTTTCCCATCAAGGTGTAAATGCATAAGGAACCTAGCCATATGGTTGATTCCAGTCCCAAGCCCAGATAAATGGAGAGGGTTCGGGAAAACAATGGTGAACTACACTGTGAAAATCTCACCAGAACATTTATGACAATAACTCAACATCTACACTAAGAATGACTGATCGAAGAAGAATTGATGCCTTTGAACTGTGGTGCTGGATTATTGAGTATACAATGGATAGCCAGGGTAACTAACAGAGAGGTGTTTAAATCGTATAAAACCAGAAACTTCACTAGAAGCTAAAGTCATAAGACTATGTGTGATTTACTTTGGCTATGTTATGTGTGCCGATTCATTGGAGAAGGCAATGATAACTAGGAATAAATAGTTAGTGGAACAAGAAGGAGCAAGCAAAAAGAGGAATGGTTGCAGGAATTGGATATGTCCAGATAACCTAGATGACCTCCAAGGTCCCTTCCAACTTACTACTACCACTACTACTATACAAAAAGTTGGAAGGGACCTTGGAGATCATCTAGTCCAACCCCCTGCTCAGGCAGGAGACTATATACCATTCCAGACAAGTGGCTGTCCAGTGTCTTCTTAAAAACCTCCAGTGATGGAGCACCCACAACTTCTGGAAGGAAGCCCTTCCACTGGTTAATTGTCCTCACTGTCAGGAAGTTTCTCCTTAATTCCAGGTTGTGTCTCTCCTTGATTAGTTTCCATCTGTTGCTTCTTGTCCTGCCCTCTGGTGCTTTGCAGAATAACTTGACCCATTCCTCTTTCTAAAGTAGGGTTTCCAGAATTATCTGGAGCAAGTGGCCAGAATAGTGGGCTGCTATTAGCTCCGCATCACAAGAACTCTTTGCTCAGACGCCAGACTTGTTAGTCTCCAGCAAGATGTGTCTCATTCGATACCTGTAAATATTAGAAATCTCCAAGGCTATTAAGAGATTTCTTCAGTAACTCCACAGACAGTAAGCCTTGCAAGCAGATGAATGGCTGTTCCCCTGCCAGTGCCAAAACGTAAGATTTAGCATGATAATAAGATTTCCCATTTACACAACGATATCAAATAAAGCCATGGCTCTGAAGGGCTCTGCTCGACATATCTAGGGAATATTACAGGTTGCCACATGCATTTTATTAAATAAAGAATAAAAAAATGGACAGAGCTTCTGAATGACGGATTGCTCCCAAATTCATCCATAGCCAACTGGCAAGAGAGCACTCCAACTGGAAAAGGCACAGCTGCAGAGCTACGTTTAAATGGGAATTGGTTGTTTTCTGGAAGTCCACAAACTGCGTAAAATTCATAAATAAATGTTTCCAGCACAAAACTACCTTTCCCCTAAGTCTAAAACAGTGATGACAAATTTTCAATTAGGCTTCAAATCTTACCAGAAATGTTCTGACGCTGACACATCCATTCCCAAAATGCTTCCATGCATTATAAGTCCTAATGACCATTAGGATATTTTAGTAAGATTGAAACGCCCTAATCTAATCTAATTGGAAATTGATCAAGGAGAGAAGCAGCCTAGAAATAAAGAAAAAATTCCTAACCGTGAGGCCAATTAACCAGTGGTCCCTTCCAACTTGATTATTCTGTTATTGGTCATTAAACAAGTGGTTGTAAGTCAAAGATATTCTTCCCCTGCCCCCACCCCATTTAAATGCTCATCATTTGGCACATATTAATTCAAGTCCAGCATTGCTAACCTTTTCCTCAATACGGAAGATCCCATCAGGAGAATGAGCCAAACAATCTTGGCAAAATGTTGTTTCCAAGTGTTGCCTTTTCTTATTTATTTAAATAAATAGTGGTCCATTTGGTTTTAGCTCCTCTGTATCATGTTGAATTCAAATTAGGAATTCAGGAATAGGTAGATAAAACGTAGGTAGGATAAGTTGTGTTACTTTCATATGTTTATGTATTACAACAAACCCTCAAATTAACCAATTACGGTTTAGCTCAAATTAGAGGCGGCAGACAAATTTGTTTTTGTACACCATCTGCTTCCTCACAAGCATAAACTCCCGTTCACCATTTTTGCAAGCATGAAATAAATAAGAAGAGAAAATAATTAAAATATGTGTGCATGAAATTTCATTTGGATTTAACAGACCTTCTGCTGTAAGGGATCCTCCTTCCCTCCATTAGTCCATTAAATTGAGGGGTTTTAGCGAATATATTTCAATTCCAGAGCCTGTTTACACTTGCAACTAAACTAACACAAAATAGATAAATAAATCATTTCCACTCAAGTCCAAAATAAAAACAACAGAGCATGTGACTACTGAAGTTTCTGCAAATAAATGCCTCATATAAAGTTTTTAAAAAATCATATTCTAGCGCATCGTAACCTGGCATACATACGTTGTTTAGCACAAGCCATTCCTAAAAATAACACTTCCATCAAAATTTCAGAGGGGGGGGGAGAAGCATGTTTCTTGTTTGCCTATAACCTAAGATCCCAAAAGTTTTTTTTAGGAAGGAAGGGAAAAGATCAAATGAGGACTGCAAAGAAGGGGTAGATCCACAAAAAATGCTGACAACCGACTTTTTATCATTTCTTTTTTCAGCAAAACCCACTCCCGTTTAAAAAAAATAGAACCGTTTCCCTGCAACTTCTAAAAAGAAAGTAGCTCACCAGTTTGAAATAGATCAGGACTAAACTCTTTCTGGTTTAATTCACCCAAACAGAGGATCCATACTTCCTTGCCACAAACCACATCAAGTTCACAGTTTTGAGGGGTTCGTTATTTTGGAGGGGGTGGGTGGGAATCTGGAAAGCCTCCGGGCTGCGTTAAGAATCGGAAGACTAAGTTTTTATTCCACGTGAGAGAGGCCGGTGCACCCAAGGATACACCAAATCCACGCTCGATTTATTTGGGGTGGTGTTACTCGTTGGTTTGTTTTGATTTTTTTTTAAGCAGACACAAAAAAACAAGAGTTCAAGTGCCCTGCCAAACCACGCTCTCCCACGTAAACAGCTCCTTGCGGTGTTGAAACGCTGGGTCTGTGTTTGGGGGAATGTCTCCCTGTTCCTGAAGCTTAAAAGACCCATTTCAAATTCTCTTCTTTGGGAGGAAAATGCAGATAATCCTCAACTTCCAACAGTTCGTTTAGTGGCCAAAGTTACAACGGCACTGAAAAAGGTTTTTCACACTTACAACCGGTGCAGCATCACGTGATCAAAACTGAGGTGCTTGGCAACTGGTCCCTATTCGTGACGGCTGCCGTGTCCTGGGATCACGTGATCCGTTTTTATGACCATCTGATGAGTAAAGGGAATGGGGAATCCCGATTCCTTTTACAACCGGGTTGCTAACTTAACAAATGCAGTGACTCCCTTCACAACTCTGGCCAGAAAGGTTGCAGAAGGAGGCAACAGCCAGGGATGAAGGCAAATATATGTGGATAATGTTGCAAGATCCAATCTGGGTCGGTCAGAAAGCTTGAAAGAACTAATCTCTGGTCCCGATGACCGATCCAGATTGGATCTTGCAACAAAATTCTCGACCTACTACCGCAACGGAGCCCAAACTTTCCCCTGTTACGCAAGACCGCGTTGTTGCAAGATCCAATCTGGGTCGGTCAGAAAGCTTGAAAGAACTAATCTCTGGTCCCGATGACCAGAGCCTTGCCCTATTTTACGACTTTTCCTGCTGCATGTATACGTTCAGTGAATCAAGTGTTAAGTTAGTAAGATGGTTATTAAGTGACTCTGGTTTTTCCACTGACTTTGCTTCTAAGAAAGTTGCAAAGGGGGATCGCGTGACCTAGGGACACTGCAATGGTCATACATACAGGTCACATCCGAATTTTGATTACCTGACCGTGGGGATGCTGCAATGGTCATAAGTGTGAAAAACGGCCCTTTTTTCAGTGCCACTGTAACTTCAAATGGTCACCTGGGGGAGAAACGTTCTTCTTTCTTAGCCCTCTTCTCTTCTTGGCTTTCCTAGCCAAAATTAAGGGATAGTAATAAAAGCATTGACTAACTGATACTGCGTGCATCACCCAGCACAAACATCACTCTTCAGTTAAGGGAAAAGAGGCAGAGGTAGCGTCCTTCGTCAGAACTTAGTATCTCTTTTAAATCACTGCTCTTTAGAGGGTATTTATTTTGAGAGGAAAGGTTCGAATCACTCTTCAAACATACAAGACATACACCATTAATCCTTGTTTATCATGGTGATGCTTCCCAGAAAAACAGGCCTTAATAAACAACTTAGCTTGAAATATTTGAAGTGTTGTGCATATTACGTGTACGTTTAGTAAATGCCACAGCTCTTACACCTCACAGCAATTTCCCCCAACAAGTCAGGTTTGTCCCCAAGGAAGAACAAATCAGGAACTGTCTGATGCCACAGAAATTCTGAGACAGCGCCCTTGAACTCAAAGGCCGTTAGTTGGTTTTCTCGTTGACCTCCTCGCAGGAGCTGTTTATGTCCATGTTATATGCCTCATATAATACCACATCAAGATCAGGATACATCCTTCATTCATTACTCTCAGTAACTCCCTCACCTTTTCCTTTCTGACTATATGCAGTTGGTAATATTTCAATCAGAACTGGGTTTTCAACTTGCCTGCAAGCTGTAAACTGCAAACTGACGGGCAAACTTGAGTAAAGTAACAAAGGTGGGATAAAAATCAAATAAATAATAAAGAAACAGTATTAACAAGAACATCAAAATGTTTTTCCACATACCGGTAACATTCTCCGCCATGTTCAACAGGTAACTTGGCGGTCCCAAAGCTGAAACAGAACACCTAAATCTCAACTTGGCCCTCTTAGCATCTTATTCATGAAAAATCATAGTCATCATCATCATCATCAAAGGAATCTTGGAGGTCTTCTAGTCCAACCCCCTGCTAAGCAGGAGACCCTATACCCATTTCAGACAAGTGGTTGTCCAGTCTTTTAAAAGCCTCCAGTGATGGATCACCCACAGCTTCCAAAGGCAAACTGTTCCACTGGTTGATTGTTCTCACTGTCAGGAAGCTTCTCCTCAGTTCCAGGTTGCTTCTCTCTTGATTAGTTTCCATCCGTTGCTTCTTGTCCTGCCTTCAGGCGCTTTGGAGAATAGCTTGACTCCCTCTTCTTTGGGGCAGCCCCTCAAATACTGGAACTCTGCTATCATGTCTTCCCTAGTCCTCCTTTTCACTAGACTAGACAAACCCAATTCCTGCAACGGTTCTTCATATATTTTCCGCCCTGAGTTCTCCGGAATAGGGCGGCATAGAAATTAAATTAATAATAATAATAATAATAATTTTCACCTCCAGCCCTCTAATCATCTTTGTTGCTCTTCTCTGCACTCTTTCAAGAGTCTCAACATCTTTTTTATACTGTGGTAACCAAAACTGGATGCTGTGTATTCCAAGTGTAGTTTTACTAAGGCATTGTAAAATGGTAGTAATACTTCAAGTGATCTTGATTCTATCCCTCAGTTAATGCAACCTCAACATATGAGTCTCAACATCTCTTTTTATATGTGGTGACCAAAACTGGGTGTAATATCCCAAGTGTGGTCTTTCAATCACTGCTATTGTCTCAAAATTACAGCTTCCTTCTCTTCTGCTAGTACCTAGCCTTCATTGTGTTCTTTTTATTATTATTATTATTATTGTCTGAAAGGATGGAGGCCCTAAGAGAGACTTTACCATCCATCTTCCTATTTGGCTACAAAATGGCCTGTCACCTGGCCCCTTGTGCTGTTTACTTCTAGATGTACTTGCATTCGCTACCAATTTTCAAATGGAGTTTTTAGGAGACGTAGGAAAGGAAAGGAAAGGAAAGGAAGGGAAGGGAAGGGAAGGGAAGGGAAGGGAAGGGAAGGGAGGGAAGGGAAGGGAAGGGAAGGGAAGGGAAGGGAAGGGAAGGGAAGGGAAGGGAAGGGAAGGAAAGGAAAGGAAAGGAAAGGAAAGGAAAGGAAAGGAAAGGAAAGGAAAGGAAAGGAAAGGAAAGGAAAGGAAAGGAAAGGAAAGGAAAGGAAAGGAAAGGAAAAGGAAAGGAAGAAAACCACCCAGAGCAAGTACCAGCAAGTAGCATCAACTCCAGAATATGCTTTGCAAACAATTAGGAGCCACTGAAACAACATCTCCAGAAAAAGCCCCACACTGAAGTCATTGGGGGGGGGGGATAATTAATATTAGTCATATTAATGACTATCTGGCTTGTAGGTTTAGCTCTCATTGTACAAACAGAGCTGAAAACACTCAACCCTCCCTCCCTCCCTTTCATCTCTGAATTGAAGGATCTGTTCCCAAGTAGAGAGGAATTGTTGCAGACACTGGTGTGCAATGGCTGGGTGGTAACCCAAAAGAAGTATTCCTTATGCCCGTGGGGAGGGGGAAGAAGGGGGGGGGAAGAAGAGGAGAGAGACTGGGCTGAAGGTAAAAGAAGGAACGGAACGGGTCAAATCAAGAAGGCAGATCTGGAACACACACGACCTGTAGCATTTTCAGGGTGGTTAAAAAAAAAAAAATAGCGAGGCATCGTATTCAAAACAAAGAGATTTGAATTTACAGGAATGCATTAATTGGAGCAGCTTCCAATGCCAAGCCACACTTGAACTTGCAAAAAAAAAAAGTTAAAATCCAATGCATAAATAAAAAAAACACAATTGTGTTATATAATATTTATGTAATCTGGGAGAAAGACTTTGCACTCTTTAGCACACCATTTTAGAGTAGGTGCATATCCCTTTTTCTGACCGCTGACTGCCCTGAACTTTATGGTCACAATTTAAAATCCTTCCTTACTGAGAATATGAAAGCTGCTTATTGAGAAAAAGAGATTAATTCCATTTTAAGGTAAAACAGCAAGTAAACACCAAGAGCCCCGCAAATCAAGAACCAGCGGTGTTGTTGAACTGTAACACCCAGTGTCTTTTTTCATTACTCTCAGACAAAGCTTAATCATTCAAACAGAAGATGGATAAAGCTTTCCAAAGACAGATTCACTGACTGACTTCATCCACAGCCATTCAGTACTTAATGGAGAAATTTTCCCCTGAATCCTCTGCCTCTTTCAATACAGAAAATAAATTTCTTAACACCAAAGGGAAATGCATTCAGGATACCTTACTAAAGAATAATGAACAAAATGCATCTACTCTTACTGCCTTCTACTACACCAGGAGTAGCTAAACGTTTGGGCTCCTGTTTTAATACAGGTAGTCCTCGACTTATGACCGCAGCTGAGCCCAAAATTTCTGTTGTTAAGTGAGTTTCGCCCCATTTTATGACCTTCCTTGCCACAGTAGTTTAGTCAATCGTTGCAACTGTTAGTAACATAGTTATTAAGTGAATCTGGCTTCCCTATTGAGTTTATTTGCTGGAAGGTCGCAAAAGGGCCTGGAACACTGCAACCATCCTAAGTACATGCCAGTTACCAAGCATCTGAATTTTGATCCCATGATCATATGGATGCTGCAATGGTCAAAAGCTTGAAAAAAACCATCCCAAATCATTTTTTTTCAGTGCCATTGTAACTGCAAACAATCACAGAATGAGTGGTTGTAAGTCAAGGACTACCTACATGGAATCTGGCGGCGGCGGTGGTGGTGGTGGTGGTGGTGGAGGAGGAGGAGGAGGAGGAGGAGGAGGAGGAGGAGGAGGAGGAGGAGGAGGAGGAGGAGGAGGAGGAGGAGGAGGAGGAGGAGAAGGAAAAGGAAAAGGAAAAGGAGAAGGAGAAGGAGAAGGAGAAGGAGAAGGAGAAGGAGAAGGAGAAGGAGAAGGAGAAGGAGAAGGAGAAGGAGAAGGAGAAGGAGAAGGAGAAGGAGAAGGAGAAGGAGAAGGAGAAGGAGAAGGAGAAGGAGAAGGAGAAGGAGAAGGAGAAGGAGAAGGAGAAGGAGAAGGAGAAGGAGAAGGAGAAGGAGAAGAAGAAGAAGAAGAAGAAGAAGAAGAAGAAGAAGAAGAAGAAGAAGAAGAAGAAGAAGAAGAAGAAGAAGAAGAAGAAGAAGAAGAAGAAGAAGAAGAAGAAGAAGAAGAAGAAGAAGAAGAAGAAGAAGAAGAAGAAGAAGAAGAAGAAGAACTTTTGCTTCCCATCCAAGAAGTTTCATCAATTGTTTTCAAAGAAAAAAAAAAGCACTTTTGGGACAACCATGAAGATTGAGAATGTCCATCGAGATTCTCCAACTGTTCTCGGCCTCCTTCTCTCAACTCCAGGAAGTGGTCTACCTTTCAAAAATGTCTTGGGATGTAAGTAAGCAAGGACAAATCTTGCTAAAGGCTGGCACTGTGCTTTTTAACATGCTAGTAGATTCACACCAAAAGGATGTGTGGATGTGCTACCGCCCATGACACTTTTCCACCCAACAATTGGCTCTGGATTGAGGATTCTGGATTTCTCAACCCCAGGATGGATTTTTACAACTGCAGCGTGCAATCCACCCCAGCCAGCCAGCCAATTCCGGGAGGTTGGAGAAGAGGCAGACGACCAAGGCCAGCCGAAATACGTCAGCCTCCGCCTCCTCTCTAACCCCACCCGGGGAAGTTTGCTTTAATCAATGAAAGCATTTGGCACACAAAACTGTTTCCGAAGGAGCCACAAGGACCCTTGAGTTTGCCAAAGGCCCATCAATCTGTTCAAAGCTTTCTGAAGGAAGCAAAGATTTCTTTGTTGGAAAAGCTTTTCACTTGACCAAGTTCTGCCGGCTCAGTGCTGGGAAAAGAAAACGTCCCATTTCTGCTCCGCGGTAAAACGCAACTCTCGGCGTCAAAGAAAGCGCTATTGTCCGACTGGAACAATTTATGCAAAGTCAAGAACTGGAGGATTCTTTCATTGGTGCTTCCACTGTTTTTCTTGGTTTGGGCAGCCCCAGCGAGAGGAAGGAGTGAAATGGAAAGAGAAAGGGCCAATCTTAGAAAACTTGTCAGGCCAAATTAATTGGCGTCTCAGATTTACAAAAGTAGTCCTGGACTTACAGCCACAACTGAGCCCAACATTTCTGTTGTTAAGCAAGACAGTTGTTATATGAGTGTTGCCCCCTATGACGACCTTTCTTGCCACAACTGTTAAGTGAATTACTGCAGCGGTTAAATTAGTAACACAGTTAGTTGTTAAGTGAATCTGGCTTCCCCATTGACTTTCCTTGTGAGAAGCTCACAAAAGGTGAATAGAGTAGAGTAGAGTAGAGCACAGTTTTAGTTCGAAAGGGTCACTAAACAAATTGTGGTAAGTCAAGGACTCCTTGTACAACTTGGCAGTGTGTTGAGTTCCCCCGGAATCATGAGCCATTGTTTTATCATCGTTGTTGACAATGCAAACTTGCTCAAGTCGTGAAGGGTTTCCATAATCTCCGTATCCTTTTCCCCAAACAGTCCACCACTTTCAAGATCTCAGAGAGACGCAGGACAATAGACTGCCTTTTGCCAAATATCCAGACTTGGCTGTTACAAAGTGTACTCCGGTAGTTCCGTTTCCTCTCATTATGTCTTTGAAGCAGCATCCATCATGGAGTGATGGGAACACAAGTTACGGTGGGAGAATTTTCACAGCAGGAGAAGCAAAGATACCCAAATTATTTTATGACAATCTGTTCCTCTCTGTTCGCTTTTGGGTCTCTCCATTTGTATACAGGCAGCCCTTGACTTCCCGCAATTGAGCCCCCAAGTTTTGTAGTTAAGTGAAACATTTTTAGAGTGAAGTTTGCTCCATTTTACGACCTTTCCAGCCAAAGTTGTTAAGTGAATCACAGCAGCTGTTAAGTTAATAACCCGGTTGCTAAGAGAATCTGGCTTACCCGTTGATTTTACTCGTCAGAAAGTTGCAAAAGGGGATCACGTGACCCCGGGACACGGTGACTTATAAATAGGGGTCAGTTGCCGTGAATCTAAATTAGGTCCACGTGATCATGGGGATGCTGTAACTGTTGTAAATGTGTTGTTGTAACTTGGCATGGTCATTAACTGTTGTAAGTTGAGGACTAACTATATTTAAATACAGAGAAAATGAAATGCAGTGTAATAAAGAGGAATGTCAGTGCAAGGCATCAGAGATTAACTCACTTAACAAATGTCTCACTTAGTAACAGAAATTTGAAGCTCCATTGTGATCGTAAGTGGAGAACCACGTGTTCTTACAAGGCTGTTGTAAGGACGTCAGAAACAGGCCCTTCACATCAAGGTAAGGAACTATTTTCCGCAATTGTGATGCTTGTACCACATCAAAATTGTCCTTGATACACACTCTCTCCCTTCAACTTGAGATCCGGTATGAAGCATTCCTATTTTTAACCCTCAGCTCAAGAGATTCGAGTTGCTTTTCTCTAATTGACATGCAAAAGCAATCCTTTTGGAGACATGTGAAAATAATTAAATGCCATGTTAAGTACAGACTGAGCAGGCTCCTTTTTATTCTTGCAGCCATTAAAAAAAAAATTAGACAAAAAATTAAGTGGCACCCAAACCACTCAGAAACAGATGCTTTATAGAAAGAAAATCCTTGCGGATTTGTTGTGCCTCCTTTTCACGTGTATCGTCTCACTTTAAAAATGTAATTTTCCAGCCAGTCTTTGTTTTAATATTTGTAAAATGTCTCAGGGACAAGGAATTTAGCAAAGCCCCTATAAATAGCTCAGTAGTGCTTGCAAGAAACCCCTGTCCAGCCCCTGCCTTTGTTCGTGTGGTTATCAGACTCTCTTTAATCTGCCAGATTTCCCTGCCTCGTGCTTAAGGAGTCTACACAAAACATAAAGTCCCAGTACAGTTTCACAACCCAGTGTAAAATCTGGTGAAGGCAGGTTTTTGGGAGGGTGTGGTAAAATGAGAATGGCAGAGATTAGAAATAAAATGCAGAGAGGTGACAAATTCTTCTTTTAAAACCAGGCAAGAATCAAAGGTAGTCCTCAACTTACGGACACAACTGAGCCCGGAATTTATATTGCTAAGTGAGAAATTTGGTGAGTTTCGTCCCATTTTACGACTTTTCTTGCCACATTTGTTAAGCGAATCAATGCAGTTCTTAAATTAGTAACATGGCGGCTAAGTGAATCTGGTTTCCCCATTGACTTTGCTCGTCAGAAGATAGCAAAATATATGATCCTGGGACATTGCAACCATCATATAAACATGAGTCAATTGTCAATCATCTGAACGTAAACCACGTGACCTCCGGGATGCTGCAACGGTCGTGTGAAAAATGGTCATAACTCACTTTTTTCAGTGCCGTTGTAACTTTGAGTGGTCAGTTAATGAACCGTTGTAAGTCGAGGATTTACCTGTACTTACTCTTGCTTTCAGGAGGCTGACAGGCTGGCTTGGGGTCCAGCTAAAACAATTCATTCCTGGCCGAAATAGAGCCTCTAAAGCAGGGGTGGGGAACCTGGGCTCTTCTATGACTCGTGGACTTCAGCTCCCAGAATTCCTCAGCCAGCCACGCTGAGGGGAAAGGGAGAGGTTTCCAAGCTGAGCCATGCTGGCAGATGGAATTCTGGGAGTTGAAGTCCACGAGTCATGTGTAGCTTCATTTAAAAAGAAAAAATAACCCCCTCCACATACGAGAGTCAGGAATCAATAAGGTTAATTCACCGTGCGGGTTGCAAAAGACACAATGGCAACCCAGATCTTTCACAGAAAGTACCAGAATGCCCAAGAGAAAAAAATGTGCATCACACAAATATTCCGTGCACTTCACAATAACCTTGTGAAGGAGCCTGGTGCTGCTGTTATTGTTTGGGCTAAGCCTAAGGCAATTCTATAACAAGAGACACCCGGGCTTGTTGGCAGTTTGCAGGGCCCCAAAGCTGTGGTTGTGTTCTTGGGCATGAGAGCTGGACTGTCGAGTGCAGCCTGAGAGAGGATCATTTTAATTGTTGCACGATTAGAGTTGTGTAGTTTTATTTTACCTTTTTTTGTGTTTTGTTTCCAAGTGCTGTCAACTATTCTAAGGTTGGTAAAATGGGTGGCCGCTTGGATAAGCAGCAAAATGTTTCCAGCCGCAAAGTAAAGCAAGTTCAATTGCCACGACTCAACTTACTCAACTTCCGGTCAATCGAATGGACCACAGCAGCCTAAGAACCCTCGGCATTCCCGCGAGAATTCCCCCTGCCTGCAAGTCCATGCAGTCAGATTGATTGATTGATTAAATGTATTGTCCGCCCATCCTACTGGAGGGTCACTCTGGGCAGCTTACAGTCATAAACACGTTTCTATACATAGACATTAAAACATAAATAAATTAAAACTGAGCATTAAAATCTTGATTATTATCTGTACCAGTAGGACAACTGCATAGCTGTGTCCACCTATTTTTCGTCAGCTTTCACTTTTCTTTTAGGGCAGAATAATAGCTGCTTTATATGCTGCCCAATGACATTCTTTTGATGTTTAAAATATAAAGTTTTTTTTTCTTCTTCAAAGAAGTAGAAATAGAGAAAAGACGTTAATAAAACCAAGGAAGCATTTAACATTTAAATGTATTTGATTTATGGCACATAGCTGTTTAAAAAAATCTCTTGAAACCAGAGCAATCCTGATCATTGCCGTTCATATAATCATCAAATGCAGATTTGGATGGAATTGAGATGGTTAGAGGGGCTGGAGGCTAAAACATATGATGAATGGTTAAAGGAAATGGGTATGTCTAGTCTAAGAAAGAGAAGGACTACTAAGGGGTGACATGATAGCAGTCTTTCAATATTTGAGGGGCTGCCACAAAGAAGAGGGGGGTCAGCCTTATTTTCTAAAGCACCAGAAGGAAAGACAAGAAACAATGGATGAAAACTAATCAAGGAGAAAAGTAACCTAGAACTAAGAAGAAATCTGCTGACAGTGAAAACAATTACTCTTGCCTCCAGAGGTTGAGGGTGATCTATCACTGGAAGTTTGGACAAGAGATTGGACAACCATTTAACCATAATGGTATAGGGTCTCCTGCTTGGGCAATGGGTTGACTAGAAGACCTTGGACCTTCCAACTCTCTTATTCTGTAATATTGTCCCCAGTTCCCCTTCTTCAAACTCAGTGATGTTGATGAGTCAAAAAAGGCATGAATATTTCCTTGCTTTTATGCAACATATGCACTGATGCTGATGAAGATACTGCCCTAGGATGAATTGACTCTGGGCATATTTTAAGAATAAAATAATGCACTTCCAGGCATACAAGCAAGGAAAATCCCTGCAAATAAACCTAGTCAACGCCATGATGGCATTGCTAAATTTGGCTGATAAACCACTGCTACAAGGAAGAGGTGAATCTCAACGTATAACTTCCCCCTCCAAAATGCTGGAAGTCTTTCACTTTGCATAGAGACTCCATTTTCTATGTTCCAGGTGGCCTTGTCACAAATAATTCATGTCCACCACTCCTCATAATGTCATCTTGAATCAGGCACTATCTACTGCCTGGAAATAGCAAGCTTAATTCAGGTCACAGCAAGAGCTGCGTGAGAGGTGTAGGCGCGCATGTGCCTGCCTGCCTGCCTGCCTGTACAAACACAAACATACACATGATTCTAAGCACAACAACATTCCCTTTCCTATTCCAAAGGCTTCTTCCAACATTCAGAGGGCAGCAGTGAAACCTACAACTGGAACTGAGAAGGAAGAACAAGCCATTTTCCGCAGCTGCCCAGATGATTTCCCTGCACACAACTTCAGCAACCAAGCTTGTTCCAGTTGCAGCAGTCATGATCAAATCAGGTTTCTAATCTGGAACCTATCCAACCTAGACTCCAACCTAATCCATTCTACAACTACGGAGAAATTTCCTGACCGTGAGAATAGCAGAGATGGTTGGAAGGGATCTTGGAGGTCTTCTAGTCCAACCCCCTGCTCAGGCAGGAAACCCTATACCTTTTCAGACAAATGGTTGTCCAATTTCTTCTTTAAAATCTCCAGTGTTGGAATTGGGAGTGCACCCTCACTGGAGGTTGTCAAGAAGAGATTGGGCATTCGTTTGTCTGGAATGGTATAGATCTCCTGCTCGAACACAGGGCTGGACTGTCTCTCCCAGCCCTTTGATTCTGTGTTCTATGTTCTCCACTCTTCCCAGCTGTTGTTAGCTGGAAGGTGAGCAAAGGAGAAGAGGCAAACTCGAGAAAGGAAGGAATCAGGGCTGGCTCTTGGCAAATGAGCACAAAGCAATCAAACAAGACAAGGGAGCAAGCAAAGTATGGCAAGAACCAGGAGGAGGGGATTCTTGGGGGGGGAGGGCATCTCTCCTTCCCTGGGTCTGTGGGAGGGGGGCCTTTTCCCACCAAGGAATCCTTTGACTTTTGCACGCACTGACTCTCTCCTGTTTACAGGAAGCGCTTCCCTCCCTCCCCATGCTCCCCCTCCCTCCGCTGCCAGAGGAGAAGTGGGCGCCTCCCTAATACTACAAACCACAGCACTGCGGTGCGGTGCAGATTTGGACCTTGGCAGAAAAGGCCCTTTGGCTGGCTCTCCAGCCAGCTGGCCTGCTCTGGACAGGCCAGCCGTAGAGGCGGCATTTGCGAAGGAACCAACGGGATGGCAGGGAGGGTGGTGCCAGATGACTGGCATGTTATTCCGAGGCGAAAGGAGTAAACAAGCTCTCGCTAGCTGGCGGGAGACCGAGGGGAGCGCCAACGTCACGCTCCCTCCAGCCTCCGCCTGGCGAGTGGTGCAGCACAACACAAAGGAGGGCAGCCTGGAGGATGGGGGGAGGAATGCAGCCCAGGAGTCTTGTTCTTATTCCTGCTTAATGACCACTTACAGCTGCATCTGCGAGATTTGGGGGGGGGGGGTCTTTCTGCTGTCGACGGAATCAGAGATCAGGACAATTAAAGCACAAGCCTTCACCTTGTCCTTTGTTGCAAGTGTAAGGGCGGACTTCTACGTCCACACTTTACCACTGTGCCTGTTTTAAATGTTTGTTACCGGAACTATTTTTGCAAGTGAAACAAACAGAGGAATGCAAACACACATCCAGAAACAAATGCACATACAAATGCCCCTTTTGTCTGGTTGCTCACAACCCCTAAGAACTGATAAATGAGTTGATTCAGAAATGGCCTTTTGCTGCAGGGGAAAGACTGTCATAAAGAGGCAGGTAGCCCTTGACCTACAATCGTTCTAGTGACCATTCAAGTTACAGCATCACCGGAAAAAAGTGACTTACGATCGTTTTTCACACTTACAACCGTTGCCGCATCCTCACAGTTACGTGATCAAAATTCAGATGCTTGGCATCTGATGGATGTAAGTGTGAGGACCGGTCGTGAGTTCTTCAGTGCTGTCACCACTTTCAACAGCCATTAAATGAACGGTTGCGGATGACCTGTATAACAATTTGACCTTTGCACTCAAAGTCCAGAATTGAGGTCCAGGCAATCAATGTTTTACTGTAATGAATGCTAATCTGTACTTTTGAACGGAAAGATTCTACAGTTACCGCTGGTTAATAAATACAAACAGTTGTAAATTGAAATTTGAAACGGCGTTTAATAGTGTTTTGCAGCCATCCCATAACTGGTATCTGCTGTCTGGATATATCAGTAGTCCTTGACTTACGATGACAATTTTCTATTGCTAAGTAAGATGGTTGTTAACTGAATTTTTCCCCATTTTACGACCTTTCTTGCTACAGTTGTTACGTGAATCGCTGCAGGTCTCAAGTTCGTAACCCCGTTGTTAAGTGAATCTGGCTTCCCCATTGACTTGGCTTGTCAGAAGGTCACAAAAGTGGATCACATGACCAAGGGACGCTGCAAACTGTCATAAAGAGGAGTCAGTTGCCACACGGCTGAATCGTAATCTTGTGACCGCGGGGATGGTGCAACGGTCCTAAATGTGAAAAATGGTCTTAAGTCACTTTTTTCAGAGCCGTTTCAGTAACTCTGAACGGCCA
Source organism: Bothrops alternatus (assembly GCA_034064705.1). Taxonomy (NCBI): domain Eukaryota; kingdom Metazoa; phylum Chordata; class Lepidosauria; order Squamata; family Viperidae; genus Bothrops; species Bothrops alternatus. The sequence continues at coordinate 2,269,416 of JARGCV010000195.1, read as the reverse complement.
CTAAATCAGGGGTTCTCAACCTTGGTAACTTTAAGACTTGTGGACTTCAATTCCCAGAATTCCTCAGCCAGCAAAGCTGGCTGAGGAATTCTGGGAGTTGAAGTCCACAAGTCTTAAAGTTGCCAAGGTTGAGAACCCCTGCACTAAATGAACTGCTGTAAGTCGAGGACTACTGTACTGGACAATGCCACTTCCCAGCCCATTCTTAGGTGACACCTTTGAATCAAAACCACTAAAGGACCCCAGAGACTGAATGTAACGTCTCAGTGACAATAAATAGATATTTCATACTGAAAGATATTGCTTCTTTTAGGCAGAAGGAAGAAAACCCCCGGCCTTATGCACATATTTTTGCCCAAGCCAAATCACCAGGCCAAAAATACTAACATCTAAATACCAATGAATTATTTTTTTAAAAAAAACTAGGTGATGTGCTCTCTAACAGATTGAGATAAATACATGAACTCGCTGGCAATTCAGAGACACCCAAAATCTTTTCCCTGGATCTGGAAAAGGCTTCGGAAATTGTAGCTGACACTTTTCCTTTGACTAAGCTTGGAAGAATAACGGATTGGTTCCTTCACAACGGCTACAGGCATTTTATCTCAATTTGCTGTAATAAACCACAATTCACTTGAGAGCCATTTCGCTGTGGTCCTACATCCTAATGAAGAATCTACGACAATCTTGAACAGACTAGTAACTCGGTGCTAAATAAGGAAAAAAGCTACGATGGAATCGCTCTTATTCCTTACAAAGGCGCTTTTTATGAATTGGCTGGAGAGCAGTTAGTTCCATTGTCATCCTTAGTCAATGTCCCTCAAAAGTGTCTTATGATTCTCTATTTTTATTTATTTCTATTCTGCCTTGATTATTTTCACAAATAATACAAGGCTGTGAATATATCCAACACACCTTCCTCCCCGTTTTCTCCTTAACAACAACCCTATGAGGTGGGCTGGGCTGAGATGAGGGACTGGCCCAAGGTCACCCAGCTAGCTTCCATGCCTAAGGCAGAACTAGAACTCACCATCTCCTGGTGATTGGGCCAAAGTCACCCAGCTGGCTACAGCATCAACACTTTTAAATGTTTGTGAACCTTCCAAATATACATCCAATTTTGGTTTTCTTTCCATCGCACAGAGAACACATGGAAGAAAATTTCAATCAAGGGATTAAAAAAAGAGAGTCACCAAAACATTCAGTATATAAACGAAGCTCTCTGCCAGGATTGTTGCTTGTTCACACTTGAGAAATGTTTTCTGATGTACAGCAGATAATAGAATTACCAGCAATCCACTTCACAAGCAGTTGTAAATTGATTTTTTTCAAATTAATCTTTAACTAAAAGCTAAACAGATCCATCTGTGGCACAGAAAGAGGGACTGGAGTGAGTTATCTGTGTTCATTTTCTCGAACTAGAGATGACAATTCTCCATCACGCCAAGTCAGCACCATCATCTTTAGTAGCAAGGAGCCTGGGTTACAGACGTCAAGATTGCTTTATTTGCTGTAATGATCATCAAAATTAGCATTTTTGGCTAAGAGAGCATAACTGGGGAGACCTCCTTCCCACAGATCCATGAGCTGGAAGAACATTTTGTCCATTTCTCTCTCAAGCTTAATGGTCAGCTTTTCACAAATTATCAAAGTAGATATGCACATCTTTATTATTCTAACAGAATAACGTAATCCTTGACTTACAACAATTCAGCCCAAAATTTATGTTGCTAAGCGAGACACCTGTTAAGTAACTTTTGCCCCATTTTACCTTTCTTGCCACAGTTGTTAACTGAAATTGCTGCAGTTGTTAAGTTAGCAACACAGTTCTTAAGTGAATCCAGCTTCCCCACTGACTTTGTCAGAAGGCCACAAAAGGGGATTGTGTGAACCCCGGAAACTGCAACCATCATAAATATGAACCAGTCTGAATTTAGATCACGTGACCATAGTGATGCTGCCATGGTCATGCTGGCTGAGGAATTCTGGGAGTTGAAGTCCACAAGTCATAAAAGGGCCAAGTTTCAAGACCCCTGGTCATAAGTGTGAAAAACGGTCATAAGTCACTTTTGGGAGTGCTGCTGTTTAATGCTGAAACTTCATAATAATAACAACATAATGATAACATTTCCCTCGAGGAACCAGAACGTGAAAAACAAAACAATATATTTACACTTTACATTTCTCAAGGCACTCGCTTCGCGGAATAAGATCTCAAATGTTTTTTAAGGTCCTTCTAATTCTCCAATAAATATATTTACTTGAAATGAGGTTTTCGGTAACAGGGGAAAGAAGTTGGGTGGGGGAGAGGTTCTCACAAGGCTTTCTTAAGGGATGCCCGACAGACCAGTGATTCTGCTTGTACGGGCATGCCTCGACTTTTAACCATTGGTTTAGTGACCACGGTTTAGTGACCAACGGCATGGAAAAATGTGATGTTTTTCCACGCTCTACAGCTTCCTCGTGGTCATGTGGCCAACATCTGGATGCTTGACATTGGCAGCTATGTACCACAATTGCAATGTCCCACGGTCAGGTGATGACCATTTGTAACCAAAGGTCAAAGGCAGATTCGCTTAGCGACTGTAAAGTGAGGTGCAACTCATTCAACAATTGCCCGGCGTAGCAACAGAAAATTGGGGCTCAATTGTGGTCGTAAGTCAAGGACTACCTCCACCCTGCCTTTCTTGGTGGCAACTGAAGAAGCACAAAAAAAATCAGTTGGAGAGATGGCGAATGGCCTAAATGCCTCTAGCAAATCCTTGCAAGTTTTAATCTAAATCTTTTCAATCTAATCCAGCGCTCTAGAAATTCAATTTAATTTCAATTCAGAATATAGCTGGAGGGGACCTTGGAGATCTTCTTGCCTAACCCCCTTGCTCAAGCAAGAGACCCAATACCATTTCAAACAAGTGTCTGACCTCTTCTTGAAAGCCTCCAGTGGTGGAGCACCCACGATTTCTGGAGGCAAGCTGTTCCACTGGTTAATTGTTCTCACTGTGAGGAAGTTACTCCTTAGTTCCAGGTTGCTTCTCTCCTTGATTAGTTTCCATCCATTGTTTGTTGTCCTGTCCTCTGGTACTTCGGAAAATAAGTTGACCCCCCTCTTCTTTGTGGAAGCCCCTCAAATACTGGAATATTGCTATCATATCACCCCTAGTCCTTCTTCTCCAAACCGACCCAGCAAAAGATCTGAGGGCATCTTCAAAGATTCAACCATTTTTATGCTGGTCCTTCCATTCATCCCCTCTCGTTTCAGCTTGTATTTATTTCACTAGTGATACAAATTGGTTTTTATTCTGGAATCACTGAACAATTCAATCCCGGAGGAAGACTTTGGCTGCAGGCAACAGCTTGTGTTTTCAAACCATCACAAGCAAAGTTGCTGTCCTGGAAAAACATAAGAAGATCACCTCATCTTCCCCAAGACTTTAAAAATGTATAGCAAGTTTTGTTTTGTTTTTAAAAGAAATATCTGGATTTAGATATCTCCATGCCATTGCACCCATGCTAAAACATTTTGTAGGTAAAGATGAAATATGAGCGTGTTTTCTACCCAGTTCCTTTCTATCAAATGGAATTACATGTACAGCCTAACAATAGCTCAATTGTTGCCTAAGGACTTGGCACCCAGGAAAACGATGGTCTTTTCTCTTCCTTCCTTCCTTCCCTCCTTCCTTCCTTCCTTCCTTCCTTCCTTTCCTTCCTTCCTTCCCCTCCCCGAAGTAAAATTAAAACAGTGGGGGGGGAGTGTCATTTCAGGAAGACACAAAAAGCTTTCAGCAAGGTCTGATCCTTCCACCCACAATCCGTGAACATCCTCTGCTTGGGAGTTTTTAGGACTAGAGTGTTGAAGAGGATGATCCCAAATTTCACGAATAGCAGCACTGTCCACCAGAGAAGCTACAGAGCACATGTCCCAAACGTGCTTTTTCAAGAGGCAACTGGACTTTCTTGTTTTTCTTGGAAGACGTTTTGCTTTTCATCCAAGAAGCTTCTTCAGCTCTGAGTGGATGGTGCAGAATGGAAGGATTTATATTCCTTGCAGACAGCTGGTAGAAATCCTTCCATTCCCCACCATCCGGTCAGAGCTGAAGAAGCTTCTTGGATGAGAAGAGAAAAACAAGAAAAGTCTAGCTGCCTCTAGAAAAAGCACCTTTGGGACGGCTATGACCTGGGTGACGGAGGACCTCCATAGACTTGCAGAACACCTCCTCTTCAGCAACCAACTTCCAAATAAAGCCTGATTAACACCAGGTAAACCATCAAACAGGAAATAAAAGCAGTCCTCAACTTACAACTATTTGTATAATGCAGGGGTAGGCAAACTTGGCTCTTTTAGGACTCGTGGACGTCAACTCCCACAATTCCTGAGCCAGCTATGCCTAAAAGAGCCAATGTTGCCTACCCCTGGTATAGTGGCTCTTCAAAGTTACAATGGCACTGAAAAAAGTGACTTACAACCGAGCCTCACATTTACAACCGTTACAGCCTCCTCACAGTCCCATGATCAACATTTATTTATAAATAACCTATGTTTACGACAGTCGGTCACGTCATCACCCTTTTCAACCTTCCAGTTGGCTTCCAACAAGCAAAGGCAAGGCAGGAAGTCAGCTCACTTAACAAATGGAGGTGATGGAAGATTTCACCTCTCTGCAGATATCTGTTGTAATTTTGTAATGGTGAGTTGCTTTTGTACTTCTGAGATGTCATTCTTTGAGCTACTTTTGTTGGGGTAGAGACAAAGTCTTACAGCACCTCATCTGAGTGAATGGAGGGCTTCTAAATGCCTGGCATATCCCAATCCATCAACATTTCTGAGTCTCTATCCTTGGGACATGACAAAGAATAATCTTCAGTTTAACTCTAGTAAGACTCAGTAGCTGTGAGTTTAGAATCTGAGTATTTTCCATTTATTAGTTCTGATCTGGTTGGTTGGTTTCCACCTGACTTCACAGTAATTCTGAATGGTAAATACAAGTAACAGCAAAAAGAAGACTATTCCAACCACAGAATTAAGAATTACTATAGAACAGCAGGCCTTCATCCCTCAGAGGGACAACTGCATCCAGTAAACCAGCATTCAGTAAACCAAAAGCAGTAAAGCAGCAGCAACAACTTACAGCCAAAAAGCAGCAGAGCAACAACTTACAGCCGAAATGCAGGAGCAGCAGCCGTACCGGTGAACCAGCATCCAGTAAACCAACAGCTATCAACCAGCAGTCTGCAACCTGCAACTAGCAGCCTGCAACCTGCAACCGGCAGCCTGCGGCCAGCAACCGGTGACCAGCGGCCAGTGACCAGCAATTGGCGACTGGCGACCAGCAAGTCCAGGGGGGCTTGGAGCCGGCTCGCCTGTCGGAGGTGTCCATCTTGTCCTTCGCTGGTTCGCCCCGCTTCTGCCATTGCTGTCTGGCTTTATGTGGCTTTTTGGGGATTTTCAAACAGGAGAGTTTTTTGGTTTCCCTGCTTTTTGCCACCAATTGTTTCTCGGCCTCTATTTTGCCGAGTTTTGGTCCCAATGCTGGCTTGTCGGTGGAAGTGTATGCTGGTTGTCAGGGGACAATAACCAAGATACTATTTATGATAAGGATGAGGAACTGGGAACTTGTACAGCTTTGGTCGGGGGGGCTTGATTATGTCCACTGGTTGCTGCCCCCACTCGAGAGCCTTTTTACAGTGGAAGAGAAGATGTTGTGGGACATGGTTGTGGAGTTCCCGAGAGCAACTTTTAGTGAACATTTTTAGCTGACCTTCAAGCTCACTCTGTGCCCCTGATGAGGCGTTTTGGGGCGACTGGTTTATTTCTTGTATCTCTGCTTGTGGTTCTTTTAATTCATATGTTTTATACTGTGGTTTTTTAAATTTAATATGTTTATACGTCTGTTTTTAAATTTTTAAACTTTTAAATTTAAATTTTTAATTTTTATCAAATGGGGGGGGGGGTGAGTGATGTATGTATGGGACGGGGACATGCTTGAAGAATGTATGATAGATAAATGGACAGGCCTGCCGAGCTTGAGGGAGGCCGGGGACTGGGGAGATGCGGACTCTGGAGACAATGAGGGTTGGAATATACCGGTCATTCAGGGAAGAGGCAGGTATGGCGGGAGCAGGAGGGTAGGCCGCACACGGGGAACTCGGTCCTGCTGTCTCGTAGCAGTTCCTTGTTCTGGCCCTTCTGAAAAAACTTGCTCTCCCCACGATTCTGGTGATGGGTGTAGCTCGGGCCCTGGGCTCAGGCTATTGCTGCTTAACGCCAGGTCGGTTATCAATAAGGCTCCCCTCATTCATGATCTTCTCATGGATGAGGAGACCGACTTGGCGTGTGTGACTGAGACCTGGTTGGGCCCTGAGGGGGGAGTTCCCCTCACGGGCATGTGCCCATCAGGTTATCAGGTATGGCATCAGCCGCGACCCCAGGGAAGGGGGGGAGGAGTGGCTATTTTGGCCCGGGAGAACTTCAGTCTACGTAGACTCACTGTTTCCGAAATTCCGGGTTGCGAGTCCATCCTTATGACGCTGGACCTAGGGGTCCAGGTGGGCTTATTGCTTACGTACCTGCCTCCCAGCTGCGTGGCATCAGCCCTGCCTGTGCTACTCGAGGAGGTTGCTGGGCTGGCGGTGGAGTTCCCCAGGCTTATAGTCCTGGGGGACTTCAATCTGCCGTCACTTGGCGAATCCTCGGGATTGGCACAGGAGTTCATGGCCGCCATGACAACCATGGACCTGACCCAAGTAGTGCAGGGTCCGACGCATGAGGGTGGACACGCCCCGGATATGATTTTCCTTTCGGAGCAGTTGGGTAATGATCTGGTTTTAAGGGGCTTAGATATCATGCCTTTGTCATGGACCGATCATTTTCTGCTTCGACTGAATTTTACGGCCCCAATCCTTCCCCGCAGGGAGGCGGAACCGATTAGGTGGTTCCGCCCCAGAGGCCTGATGGATCCAATTGGCTTTCAGACGGCGCTTGGGGAATTACCGAGCTCCCTCATTCACAGTCCGGCGGAGTCCCTGGTAGCGGCATGGAATACGGCCGCGAAGGGGGCTATTGACCGGATTGCGCCTTTGCGACCTCTCCGTGGTGCTGGCCCCAGGAGGTCTCCTTGGTTTACTGAGGAGCTCAGGGGGATGAAGCGCCATAAGAGACGTCTAGAGAAGCGATGGAGACAAAGTAAGTCCGGATCTGACCGAACCAGATTGAGCTTATTTATTAAAGCCTATCTGAAGGCGATTAAGGCGGCAAGATCTTTGTATCTTTCTGCTTTGATCGCGTCTGCGGAATCTCGTCCGGCCGCCCTGTTTAGGGTGACCCGATCCCTCATTAACCCAAGGGGTCCGGGGCCTCCCTTGCAGGGTAGTGCCGAGGACTTTAATAACTGTTTTGCAGACAAAGTGGCTCAGATCCGGGCTGACCTAGACTCCAATTGTGTAGCAGAGTCGACTGATAATGATTCAGTTGAGGGGACAGGGGCATGTTCTTGTCCGGTCATCTGGGGAGAGTTTGAGGCTGTTACGCCTGAGGAAGTGGACAGGGCCATTGGATCTGTACGTTCTGCCACCTGTTTGTTGGACCCGTGTCCCTCCTGGCTGGTTTCGGCCAGTAGGGTGGTGACACGTACCTGGATCCAGGAGATTGTCAACGCTTCTTTGAGGGAGGGGTCCTTTCCGGCTCCCTTAAAGGAGGCACTTGTGCGCCCCCTCCTCAAGAAGCCTTCCCTGGATCCAGAAATTTTGACCAACTATCGTCCGGTCTCCAACCTTCCCTTTGTGGGGAAGGTTGTGGCGCATTAGCTCCAGCGGTCTCTGGAGGAAGCCGATTATCTGGGCCCTCTGCAGTCGGGGTTCAGGCCTGGCTACAGCACTGAAACTGCTTTGGTCGCTCTGATGGATGATCTCTGGCGAGCCCGGGATAGAGGCCAGTCCTCTGTCCTGGTGCTTCTTGACCTCTCAGCGGCATTCGATACCATTGACCACGGTATCCTTCTGCGCCGGCTGGAGGGATTGGGAATGGGGGACACCGTATTGCGGTGGTTCTCCTCCTATCTCACTGGTCGGTCGCAGTCGGTGTTTGTGGGGGATCGAAGGTCCACCTCTAGGTTACTCCCATGTGGGGTGCCTCAGGGGTCGGTTCTCTCCCCCCTACTTTTTAATATTTACATGAAGCCACTGGGTGAGATCATCCACTGCCACGGAGTGAGATACCATCAGTACGCTGATGATACTCAGCTGTACATTTCCACTCCTGGCCATATCAGTGAAGCGGTTGAGGTGATGTGCCGGTGTCTGGAGGCTGTGAGGGTTTGGATGGGTGTTAACAGATTAAGGCTCAACCCCGATAAGACAGAGTGGCTGTGGGTGATGCCTCCCAAGGACACTTCTATCTGTCCTTCGATTACCCTGGGGGGTGAATCTATAAACCCCTCAGAGAAGGTTCGCAACTTGGGAGTCCTCCTCGATCCACAGCTGACATTGGATCATCATTTGTCGGCAGTAGCGAGGGGGGCATTTGCCCAGGTTCGCCTGGTGCACCAGTTGCGTCCTTACTTGGATCGGGAGTCACTCCTCACAGTCACACATGCCCTTGTCACCTCGAGGATCGACTACTGCAACACTCTCTACATGGGGCTACCCTTGAAGAGTGTTCGGAGACTACAATTAGTGCAAAATGCAGCTGCGCGAGCAGTTGTGGGTCTTCCTCGTTGTGCCCACATTTCATCAACTCTCCGCACGCTGCATTGGTTGCCTATTGGTCTCCGAGCCCAATTCAAGGTGTTGGTTATTACCTATAAAGCCCTTCATGGCTTGGGACCAGGATACTTACGGGACCGCCTTCTGCCACATACTTCTCTACGACCAGTGAGAGCGCACAGGGTCGGCCTCCTCCAGGTCCCGTCAACGAAACAATGTCGTCTGGCGGGCCCTAGGGGGAGGGCTTTCTCTGTTGTGGCACCCACCCTCTGGAACCAACTGCCTCCTGAAGTCCGCGTTTCTCCGACCCTCCTGGCCTTCCGAAAGAATTTAAAAACCTACCTCTGCCGGCAGGCCTGGGGATGATTGTTGATTGTGGTGTGATTGATGAGTATGTATGGGGTTTGTATTTTTAATGTTGTTCGGATTTGTTGCAATTGTTTTTATATATATGTTGTGAGCCGCTCCGAGTCTTCGGAGAGGAGCGGCATACGAATCCGAATAAATAGAAATAGAAATAGAAATGTCTCACTTAACAACCTACATTTGGGGCTTTGTTGTGCTCCTAAGTCGAGGACTACCTATATATTGTACTCGACCACACAATCTATCAGCTCTGGATTTATCTGTGGCCAGGATAATATCTGCCGGTGCCCTGCTTAAAGTATGAACTCCTTCCTTCTCCCCACATATTTGCCCCATGTGATCAGGTAGTTAGGTTATTTCTGGCTTCTAGAGTCACCAAGGGACCCGCTCCAATTGTATAAAAACAGAGAGCCAACCAACCCATAAAGGCTGGATGTCACAGGGAGCAATCTTCTCCACACATTTTCAACTCCTGAAAGGCAGTGAAATCTGCCAGAGACGCCTATAACCAAGACTGTTGTTTTCCTCCTCTCAAGAGCCTATTTAAATCGCATTATAAAATGCAACCGTGCGCTACAGCTACCCATTCTTCACTCGGGTTCATTTAAGGTCCCTTGTTGTTTGTTTTGGCTGAAAGGCGCCACCGTGTTTATGAAAAACGGGTTACGTTTTTGGCACGGGATCCTTTCTGCAGAACCCGTGCCTTTTTTGGAAAATGCTCGACTTACCTTGAGATTCTGCATTTTCTACTCCTGAGATCTGGCACCCACAAAATTACTTCTCTTATGCGTCAGGATCCTTTCCCATCAGAAAAATACCAGCCACCCAATCTGCAAAATATCCTGAAATAAGGGTTTTAGCCTTGGGGGGGGGGGCAAAATGCTATTTTAAAACCTCAGAGCCAAACCTCAGGGAGATCCTTAAATGTGCCAAGTCAAAGCCTTAATCCTACTCTTACGTTTTCCCAGAATTCTTGACAATAGAATACGGAAACTTTACAGAAATATTCGAAAGAGTGAAAAACCTAGAAGGAAAACAGAGTGACTAGCTAGTGTTCAAAGCTACAGTAGCAGCAACACAATTTCCCAAGGTCACTTAGCCTGCATGACAAAGCAAAGCACTGAAACTATTTTCAAGACAGCCTGATAATTAAATGTTATAGTATCGGCAATTACCCTGCCTATCAAGATAACTGGAAAACACAAGATATATCCAGTGAAAACTTACCGCTTGGGGGGGGGGGGGGAAATCAGATCATGATTAAGAAAAAGTCACTTTCTTTTATTAAAATCCACAGCCCCCGTTTGACTTTAAGTCAGAAAACACAGCTATTTTCCAAGCCTCATTTCTGCTTCACCTTGCTTACAATAAAATCAGAGAGTAGGGAGAGATAGGGAACCCCTGCTTAAAAAGAAATACAGACTTATAACATTTCATTTAGTGACCGTTTGAACTTACAACAGCATTGAAAAAAAGGGACTTATGACCATTTTTTCCCACTTAGGATTGTACCATAGCATGGTCACGTGATCAAAATTCAGATCCTTGGCAATTGTGGCACATTTGTGACGGTCGCAGTGTCCCAGGGTCCTGTGACCCCCTTTTTCGACCGTCTAGCCAGCCAAGTCAACAGGGAGCCCATTGACCGTCTGCGGCGATTTGCTTAACTTATTGTGGCAAGGAAGTAAAAGGGGGCAGAACTCACTTAACAAATGTCTCACTTAACAACAGAAACGTTGGGCTTAATTGTGTGGTTGTAAGTCGAGGACTCCCTGTAGTTTCTAGCAGGAGCAGTGCTTGATCTCTAAGCCCATCGAGATTATAAATCTGCAGTGATCCGGCTCTTTTAAGGAACAGAAGCCACACGAAGCTTTTCTTTTAAAGTAAGAAGGAAAACACAGAAACAAATCACATTCGTAGATGGCCATTATTCATCACAACTGGAGTCAGGAGAGGAAGTAGGCAGGCAGTCACCCAACTTCATGATTTGTGCTTCTCTGCAAATGCGCACACTTTTCCTCCCTTGACTTCCCTTATTTACACCAACTTAAATGGCCTCTTCACTTCTGTAAGAGAGAAAAGGACTGGATGAGAGATTTAAGCTCAGTGGAGGAGTGCATATCCTTAAACTTGGACACACGGAGTGAAGAAGGTCTACAAATTTAAAATGATTGTATTAAGTTGAATGGCTTTAACTTGAACTTTTTCATTGTTTACATGTACAAACGGATATCTAATAATAAAAAAAAATTATTAAAACAAATAATAAAAAAAAGAAGAGAGCCAGTCTGGTTGAGGGGTTACGGTACCGGGCTACAAAGCAGGAGGTTGTGAGTTCTAGTTCCACCTTAGCCATGAAAGCCAGCTGGGTGACTTTCATCCAGTTATCCTCTCTCAGCCCAACTCATCTTGCAGAAGGAAGGAAGGAAGGAAGGAAGGAAGGAAGGAAGGAAGGAAGGAAGGAAGGAAGGAAGGAAGGAAGGAAGGAAGGAAGGAAGGAAGGAAGGAAGGAAGGAAGGAAGGAAGGAAGGAAGGAAGGAAGGAAGGAAGGAAGGAAGGAAGGAAGGAAGGAAGGAAGGAAGGAAGGAAGGAAGGAAGGAAGGAAGGAAGGAAGGAAGGAAGGAAGGAAGGAAGGAAGGAAGGAAGGAAGGAAGGAAGGAAGGAAGGAAGGAAGGAAGGAAGGAAGGAAGGAAGGAAGGAAGGAAGGAAGGAACAATCTTAATCATCTCTATATAAAGCTGATAATGATAATCATCTGTCTGAAACCTCAGAGTGAGATGCTGTGCTCAGAATTAGAATACTTGGCTAGACTGATCAATAATTCGGAATTTGGGCAATGACAGTTTTCTTGCATTTCCACTAGACTTGAATCAAGGGCAGGATTCAGCAGCCTGTCAAGCATCGATTGTTATCAGATCAGATTCAGTCTCTTGAATTTAGCCTAATTTTGTTATCCTGCTCGTAAAATCAGACATCTGGATCGACTTTCAATGAACCCACCCAACTGTAGTACGTTTCTTTCTTGCATTTTCTTTTTATTCATTTTTATTTTTAACGCACTTCTATGGGTAACTAGTCTGCAACCGTAGTAAACGTTCTGTTCTGTTCTGTATGTACCAATGCTTAGGGGGCAGGGTGGGGAACTATGGCCCCTTTATGATCTGTGGTCTTCAACTCTCAAAATTCCTGAGACAACCCAGCTGGCTTAGGAATTCTGGGAACTGAAGTCCACAGGTCATAAAGGGGCCATAGTTCCCTACCCCTGGCTTAGGGTGGCAGGAATCAGGATAGTCTGTGTTTAAGAGGCAGGAGATGGAAGGAGGAACTGCATCTATAAAGCATTTTTATCCTTCAGCCTTTAATTATGGAGAATTAAAAACTCAGGCGGAAGACAAATGCCGATATTGCCATGTTCCCTGAAGCTCAGAATGGGCACACATTAAGGAGATACACAAGTCACAGGATGTTCCCAAATAACAATGCCTTTAGGGCCAGCAACTCAAACTTTTGAACTTCCTCCATTAAAAACATCCATAGATACAGAAAAATCTGTATGTTCTCTGCTGAAGACGCAAAATATCAAAAGCTTCCCGTTAAGGCACAGAACGTGCAGTTTTGATTGTGTGGCAAATGATCCTTTTCCCCTCCCCGCCCCCTCCCCTTCTCTGCTCTATTTCGCTCCAGTTGATCGCTACCAAAATATTAACCTACATAGACATAAGCAAGCATGATTTAAGGCAGCAGGCCACAAAGCGGGAGATTGCGAGTTCTAGTCCACCTTATGAAAGCTGACTGGGCCAATCACTAGCAGACAGTGGATTCTAGTTCCGCTTTAGGCATGAAAGCCAACCGGGTGACTTTGGGCCAAATCACTAGGAGACAGTGAGTTCTAGTCCTCCCCTTAGGCATGAAAGCCAACCGGGTGACTTTGGGCCAATCACTAGGAGACAGTGAATTCTAGTCCTCCCCTTAGGCATGAAAGCCAACCAGGTGACTTTGGGCCAATCACTAGGAGACAGTGAGTTCTAGTCCTCCCCTTAGGCATGAAAGCCAACCGGGTGACTTTGGGCCAATCACTAGGAGACAGTGAGTTCTAGTCCTCCCCTTAGGCATGAAAGCCAACCGGGTGACTTTGGGCCAATCACTAGGAGACAGTGAGTTCTCACCCTTCAAGTATTGGAAGACAGCTACCATATCACCCCTAATCCTTCTCTTCGGTGGGTTACACTTACCTAGCTCCCTCAAGAGTTCGTCATATGATGTAGCCCCCAGTCCCCTAAGCCTCTTTGTTACTCTTCCCTGTGCATTTTCTAGGGCGCTCAGCATTTTTTTTTTTATTTCTGATGATCAGAACTTGACTTGACCCAGTTCAATTCAGTTCATAATAGAGGACCAAGGACTTTTGCTGGCAACCTGTCTATGGACTTCCTCATTTCATCTACCTTCAAAATAAGACAAAAAAAGTCATTGTATTATCCTGCTATTACAAAACACCAACAATATTGCTTTCTATCGTTTTTGAAGTGTTTGTGACATTCTAGTGCCAAAGGCAATAGAATCTATAGCAGGATCATAAAATTCCAGAGAAAAATATATTGCAGCAATAAATTATAACGAAACATAATCCCAATAAGCACTTTTAAAATACTCCTCGGGATGGCTTGGGGAACCCGTAGCATTGCAATTTGTGACTTAAAATATAGGCGGCATGTCAATTTCCTCTCCCTCAGCACAGTATTTCAACCAGGGTGCCATTATATGTGGGAATGACCTTGACAGACCCGAAGAAAGAGCCACAGACTGGACAACATCAACATGTAAAAGGTATCTCAGCCCACAGAAGGAAGAAGGTTGTGAGGAAGAGTCCAGAAGAACTCAGGACGGGTCCTTGAAGTTCTATAAGACTTTCTGATAAGCGGTTTGGGGGTAATGAACGAAAAAAAATTGGGAAGCTACAGTCAGATGAAGGAAAGCTACCTGATTTATCAACCTAAGCAAGTTGTGCTTCCTTTTTCTGGTTATTTAGCTATAAGTTATCATAGAATACAGTACAGATAATTGAACAAACTATGCTGCATTACATTCTTGATTAAATTATCTTTCCATTGATATATAATTTTATGGTACTACTCCCCAAAAAAAGTGGTGGCTGAGGAATTCTGGGAATTGAAGTCCACAAGTCTTAAAGTTGCCAAAGTTGAAGACCCCTGGTCTAGGCCAGCTAACCACTGAAGCACAGCATCCTTTGTATCAGTGCTCCTTAGTGTTGGCAGTTTAAAGACGTGTGGACTTCAACCCCCAGAATTCCCCCGCCTGCATAGCTTCATATCTTCAAACTGCCAACGTTGAGAAACACTGATCTATTCTATTGGTAAAGCTGCTTCTAGCAATGGGGACAAATCAATCACAGAGTTGATTCTACTGCAGGCCTACTTAAACCACCCTGTTGCCAGCAACGCAGACCAGGATGTCTTGAAAACAAAGTCACACAGAGGAGAACTGAAAGGAAAATCTTTTTCTAAGTCTGTGCTTGCTAATCCTTTTCTTTGGCAACTTGTGGCTGTTTCGAATCTGCCTTTGTCCAGGCCTTCTATGTAGTTCAATGTAGCACAAGATTGGCCCATAGAAACACCCAGAGGCTTAAGTCACCAAGCATCTATTCCAACACAAAGTAAGGCAATTATTTGCACAATACTAGCGCACGCATGTTGTATATAAGAGAGTCAGTTTGGTCTAATGATTAAGGCACCAGGTTAGAAAGTGGAAGATTGGAAGTTCTAGTTCTGCCTTGGTCATGAAAGATGCTTGGATGACTTTGGGCCAATGAATAGGAGACTAAAATAGCATGACAAAATGAAATTCAATGTAGAGAAAAGCAAGGTTCTATAATTAGGCAAGAAAAAACAAACATACAGGTACAGATTAGGTGAAACTTGACTCAATAGCAGTAACTACAAGAGAGATCTTGGAATCCCTAGTGGACAATCACTTAAATATGAACCAGGAGTCTGCTGCAGTGTCCAAAAAAGCCAACGCTGTGCTAGGCTGCATTAACAGAGTGATAGAATCAAGAGCACGTGAAGTATTAATATCCTTTATAAAAACCCTTGATAACACCACACTTGGAATACTGCATCCAATTTTTGTCACCATATTGTAAAAAAGTTGTTGAGACTCTGGAAAGAGTGCAGAGAAGAGCAACAAAGATGATTAGGGGACTGGAGGCAAAAATATATGAAGCATGGTTGCAGGAATTGGGTATATCTAGTGTAGCGAAAAGAAGGATATGGGTGACACGGTAGCCGTCTTCCAATATCTGAGGGGCTGCCACAAAGAAGAGGGAGTCAACTTGTTTTCCAAAGCACCAAAAGGCAAAATAAGAAAAAAAAAATGGATGTAAACTAATTAAGGAGAGATTTCCTGGAGCACAACTTGCCTTCAGAAGTTATGGGTGCTCCGTCACTGGAGGCTTTGAAGAACAGACTGGGCAGCTGCTTGTCTGATGTGATAAAGGGCAGGGGTGTCAAACTCGCGATGTCATGTGACATGTCGCAACGTATTGCGGCTTTTTTGCCATTGCCAGCATGGGGTGGGCACAGCTTCTTCTGCTTGAGCTGGAGGCTGGACTAGAAGACCTCCAAGATCCCTTCCAACTCTGATGATGATGATGATGACCGTCTAGTTCAAACTGCTGAAGAATAGTTCTTTATACAACTGATTTGCCATGTATCAAAATAGCCACTGCATTTAACAACAGTAAGGAATATACGGAGTTTCCTGTAGAACACACACACACACACACACATACTTACGCACACAAATCAGACACAGGCACGCTGTAAACATAGCTTTTTTCTCTCCTAATAATAGATATAAAAAGAGAACTCAAACCATCCCACCCTCTACCACCCCTACAAAAACATCACATATTTCGTTCCATAAATAATTGCAATAGGACACCATAGCTTTTCCTAAACAAACAATAGCCTGATTGTGTGATGTTTTGCCATGAGCAAAGCAAGGGTGGGGAAGGGGGAGAGGAAGGGGACAGACAAAGGGCTGCTTTCAGAAGGCAGCACGGGGGCTTCGCCCAAGTCAGCATCAGCAAAGAGGCTTGAGAAGGGAAAAAGAAAAAAGGAAAATTAAAATACAGGTAATCCTCAATTTACAAGAGTTTCATTTAGTGACGGTTCAAAGTTACAAAGGAAGGCACTGAAAAAAAGTGACTTAATGACCATTTTTTCACCTGCAGCAGCCCGATGGTCACGTGATCAAAATTCAGATGATTGGCAAACGCCTCATGTTTATGGCGGATGGCTGTGTCCCAGGGTCACGTGATCGCCTTTTGCAACCTTCCGACAAGCAGAGTCCATGGGAAAGCCAGATTCACACCACAACTGGATTACTAACTTGCAATGATTCACTTAACAAGTGTGGTAAGAAAGATCCACGGAGGCAAAATTCACTTAACAATTTCCTGACAGTGAGAACAATTCATCCATGGAATGGATTTCTCATCAGAAATGGTGGGTCCTCCAACACCAGAGTTTTCTAAGAAGAGACTGGACATCCGTTGGTCAGAAATGGTATAGGGTCTCCTGCCTGAGCAGGGGGTTGGACTAGATGTCCTCCAAGGCCCCTTCCAACTCTGTTATTCTGTTATAAATGGCCCGTTCTCCAACATAAAAACCCTCAAAATGATGACACTGCTGTGGTCCAATTCAGCCAGAGGCTCTCCACCCATACTGGTCATTCTCCATCCTCCTGCCCACCTTTATCAAGAGTTTTCCCTTCTCCCACTCCCCACTCCTTGTATTACTTCCTAGAATGTGCATTCAGTTGGAAACTAAAACAGCTGCAAAGCAGGAGGCCCCGTGCAATTGACTCCCTCTACCAGGCCCCCCGACACAACTATCTGAAGTGCAACCATACACAATCTTTGCCTGGGGAGCCTCTTTGGTGCCTGGAAAACAGTGTGTTTACTACATCAGACGGGGACAGATTTTAACCCATTCTTTTCCTTCCAAAAACACCCTGCGTGTGTCCCCTTCCCATTCTACCAGTAGCAAAGAACGAGTAGGGATTGTAGAAGAGTTTCCAGCTGAGATTAGAATGTTAGAATAGAGTAGAGCTTGAAGGGACCTTGAAGATCTTCTAGTCCAGCCTCCTGTTCAAGCAGGAGACTCTATACCATTTCAGAGAGATGGATGTCCAGTCTTTTCTTAAAAGACTCCAATATTGGAGCACCCGGAACTTTCGACAGCAAGTTAGTCCCCTGCTTAATTGTTCTCACTGTTAGGAAGCTTTTCCTTAATTCCAGGTTGCTTCTCTCCTTGATTAGTTTCCATCCATTGTTTCTTGTCCTGCCCTCTGGTGCTTTATTGTTTTTCCTTTTCAATCTGTCGTGTTAAAATTACAGAACGCTTTCCAGGCTGGGTAGGTCTGCTTGTGCTACATGAATTGCTACCATAGCAAGGGAAACAGGTAAGGCCACACTTGGAATACAGCATCTAGTTTTGGACACCACGATATAAAGAAGATGTTGAGATTCTGGAAAGAGTACACAGAGGAGTACAGAGAAGAGTACAGAGAAGAGCAACAAAGATGATCAGGGAACTGGATGCTAAAACATACGATGAATAGTTACAGGAATTGGGTGTGTCTAGTTTAATGAAAAGAAGAACTAGGGTTGATATGATAGCGATGTTCCAATATTTGAGGGGCTGCCACAAAAGAAGAGGAGGTCAAGCTATTCTCCAAACTGCCTGAAGGTAGGACAAGAAGCAACAGATAAAAGAGCCAAGGCTGCCTACCCCTGCCCTAGTCTTTTTTTTCTCTGGACTGGTCATACCCAGTTCCTGCAACTGTTCTTCCTATGTTTTGGTCTCCAGCTCTTTAAATGAACCCATGAAACGAATAGACTAAAACGATCCCATTGGACTCTGAAGAGAAACAGGAAAGGGGAAAGGATCCGTGGTCAAAGAACAGATCAGTGTTCCTACCAGCACATCGGCCTGCAAAACGGTTCTTTAAACAGTTCGCATGATTTGGCTCGAGCCGATTTGTTCTCAACAGAGTCGAAACTCTTAATAGGATTACCTGAACAAATCCTGCAGACCATTTTCATCAGCTCACTCTAGACAGTGCAGGGAGGGGATAGACACTGCATTTAAGGCCCATCTGTTTCCTCATCCCCCTTTTCTCCAGCACACTCTGATGATTAGGGAGCTGGAGGCTAAAACGTATGAAAAACGGTTACAGGAATTGGGGATGTCTAAGAAGAACCAGGGGTGAGA
The DNA here is from genome assembly GCA_034064705.1 of Bothrops alternatus. NCBI lineage: Eukaryota > Metazoa > Chordata > Lepidosauria > Squamata > Viperidae > Bothrops > Bothrops alternatus. The sequence continues at coordinate 2,251,057 of JARGCV010000195.1, read as the reverse complement.
TGGTAGCACTGTTCCAATATTTGAGGGGCTGCCACGAAGAAGAGGGGGTCAAATTGTTTTCCAAAGCACCAGAAGGCAAGACGAGAAACCATGGACGGAAACTAAGGAGAGAAGCATCCTAGAACTAAGGAGAAATTTCCTGACAGTGAGAACAATGGAACGGCTTACCTTCAGAAGCTGTGGGTGCTCCATCACTGGAGGCTTTTCAAAAGAAATTGGACAACCATTTGTCTGGTATGGGGGGTTGGATTAGAAGACCTCCAAGGTCCCTTCCAACTCTATTATTCTATGTTTTCTGTCTTCCCTGCTAGCCATCCCAAAGCTATCTCTCTGTCCTGCTGTAAGGTCAGGAACGTGCTCCTCTAAATAATCCCAAAACAGGTGCACCGGCGTGAGCTATGAAGTCATCAGCATAGCCTGAGCATGACTTCAGTACAGAAAGATCAGTCAAGGGCTTAGAAAGGAATCTTTTTTGGAGCCCAGAAGCTCTCTTAAGAAGGAAGACGGTTGAACTGCAACAGGACAGGAGAGCAATGATCCATCCTGCCCCTCTTACTTCTTGCGTAGGATAAACTTCCAATATTACCAAGGTTTTCCAGGCTCAGTTTAGCGTCAGAGAGAATAATATCAGGGATGCCCTGTTGCAAAATGTCGATCCTATTATTCCCTTTTTCCACAGTGGCAGGAAAGAGATTTATTGTTGAAGTTTTAAGGCCGAATGTTTATCTAGCAGATTGAAACGTCTCTGTTTTAACAGATGAGAAAATCTTAAGATATACCGTACACACAGCTAGATCTCAACTTACAACCGTTTGTTTTGTGATGGTTTGAACATACAACTGCACTGAAAAAAGTGACTCATGACCGTTTTTCACACTTACAACCGTTACAGCATTGACAGGATCACAAGTTCAAAATTCAGACACTTGGCAACTGACTCATACTTACGACAGTTGCACTGTCCAGGGCTCATCTGATCATCTTCTGCGACTTTCTGACAAGCAATGTTGATGGGGAAGCCAGATTCGCTTAACTGCAGTGATTTGTTTACCAACGGTAGCAACAAAAGGTCGTAAAACGAGGCAAAGCTCACTTAACAACAGAAATTTGGGGCTCAATTGTGGTCATAAGTTGAGGACTACCTGCATAACTGAAATTAGGCCCTTTAAGAGCCAGTTGCAACATCTCAGATAGGACTCTAATTACTCATTAGGGCTTAAGAGCTAAGCTGAGTGTAGGCAACCTGTGTCAGCTGCTAGAAAACCTCTGTAGCAAGTCATAACAGCACTTGAGGAAAACCAGATAAATTCTTACACTCAAAACATGAATTGAACAAGCCGTAAGAGAATGTAAACAAAGGAGACAGGGCCGTGAGCGCCAATTCCCTCCGAAAAGGCAGATGAGAGGGGACTGACTCCATTATCTTTAATGATAATGCAGGTTGATATTTTCGCTTTCTTGATACGCACTGCAAACAGCCTGCACATTGCAGAGAGATTGAGGTAACATTCAACGGGTAAGGATCTTCCCTTTTCCAACCCTATGGAATTAGGACCATGGGAAGGAATCCTAATTTCTAAGATGGCGGCCACAGGGAAAGCTTGGTTACATTGTGGGAAGAGAAGCTGCTATTAAACTAAGTTATCTTTAACTAAGACAAAACGGTAGGAGAAAAGGGAAAGAGGGAAAGATAAGTCAGAAAAATAAAAAAGGCTGAAGAAGAGAAAAAGCGAAGAGGGATCTGCAGAGCAGAGAGAATCAACTGTGGGGCAGAGAGGAAAGCCGACTGAGGGCAGTGCAATGACCCGGCAGAGAGGAGAAACAGGACAGCAGGTGAGATAGTGGAGAAGGGAGGAGAGCCAGCCAGAGAGAGAGAAGAGGAGAGCTTACTGTGAACCATCCAGGCAGCCCTGTTTGCTGAAAGAAGCAGAACACCAGCGCAATGGACCACCAAATGGAAGCTACGTGGCTGTGGAGCTGTTGGTAGGAGTGGTGAAATGCTGCAGCACAGTAGACCAGGGCCGACAGACAGACGGCAGCAGACCAGGTACTACAATCAGCGGCAGACCAAGCACTATGGATAGTGGTAGACCAATTAACCAGTGAAACCAGTTGCCTTCAGAAGTTGTGGGTGCCCCATCACTGACTGGAGGCTTTTAAGAAGAGGTTGGACAGCTACTTGTCTGAAATGGTGTAGGGTTTCCTGCTTGAGCAGGGGGCTGGACTAGAAGATCTCCAAGGTCTCTTCCACCTCTGTTGTTCCGTTATTTTGACTTGAGAGGGGGAAAGGAATAAAGCATTATTAAGGACCACAATTGGACATTTGACATACATAATTTCCGATCACCTAAGGAGGGATAAGTCTGTTGCCTGCAATTAAGAGTGGCAAGCCAATGTTGACAAAATAACAGCTATCTCACAATGGGAGGGTCTTTGTGTGTATATACACTCTCACTCTCTCTCTCTCTCTCTCTCTCTCTCTCTCTCTCTCTCTCTCTCTCTCTCTCTCTCTCTCTCTCTCTCTCTCTCTCTCTCTCTCTCTCTCTCTCTCTCTCCCTCCCTCCCTCCCTCCCTCTCTCTGTGTGGCTGCAAGTCCTCTCCCAACAAAGGGGATGAAGCAAGAGCTTCAAAGAGTTTATTGTTTCTAATTAGGTTTCTCATCCTATGCAGTCACCACTGCTAGAAGGCTGAAATGACCAGCTTTAAACTGGACTGTCCGTGTCTTTGTTGTTGTTGTTTTTAATTTGATAGAGGCTCAATTATGCCCCCAAACAATGGCCAGCCTCTTTGTCCGTCCACTGGGTAAATAGGAAACAAGGGTGCCACGGTCAGAAAAATGACAGCACAGTTGTGAACAACAGACGTGGCTGAAATGCCACCAACTGCAAAAGGATCCAGGATATTTGGAAAGAAGTGGAGGGGGGGAGGGGGGAGGGGAAAGGGCAAGACCCCCATGATCCCAGAGCAGTTCTCCTTTTACAGGTAGTCCCCACTTAGTGACTGTCTGAAGTTACAACTCTGCCCCGCAAAGCTACTTATCACCTTTTTCTGGAGTTCCGACAGCTATACAATTGAGCCTCAACTTTCTGTGGTTAAATGAAACAGTTGTTACGTGAATTTTTCCTCATTTTATGACCTTTCCTGCCGCAGTTGTTAAGTGAATCATTGCAGATGTTATGTTAGTAACGCATCTGGTAAGTGAATTTGGCTACCCGGGTGACTTTGCTTGTCAGAAGATCGCAAAAGGGGATCACATGACCCCGGGACACTGCAACCTTCATGAATACGAGTCAGTGGCTAATTTTGACCACGTCTGAATTTTGACCACGTGACCATGGAGATGCTGCAATGGTATAAATGTGAAAAATGGTCATAAGTCAGTGCTGTTGTAACTTTGAACAGTCACTAAATGAATTGTTGTAAGTCGAGGACCACCCATACACAAATATAACTATGGTCACATGACCACATTTTCCTGCTTGACAACCGGATCAATTTTATAGCCAGTTAGCGTTCTGCCATAACATGGCTGCAATTTACAGGGTTTTTTTTTTAATCATATGACTGTGATAGATTTAAGTGCAAGAACTGGTTATAAGAAGTGCCTTTCTAGTAACTTTGAACCGCTACTAAAGAAAAGATTGTTAATTCAAGGATTATTTTATTCTGCCAAAAAAAATCACAGTAAAAAAAAAAGTGAGGACAGCCAATTAATCAAATCGATATAACCAGAAGAGGTTTCTTGAAAGTACACAAAGTGATGAAATGGCATTATTCAAACTGTCATACATGATCAACCAGATACTGAGATTAAAATGAAAAGTTTGTTCAGAGTTATTAAAGAGAATCCTGGTCTCATTCTGTTCCCAGCCTTGTAGACCTTTTGAAAATGTAAACTATAAAAAACTATTCCTCTGTAATAAACACACTGAGGAATATTTCGGCAAGGAAAACACAGATTTCTAAATTCAACCGCTTATCAATGAACCAGACTCAATGGAGACATGGATTTTCCACCTCCAATAAATCAACATGCTTGTTGGGAGAAATTTCCACTTGCAGCATTTGAGGCTGAGAGGTTGACAGACTGCACAGCTGGATCTGCGTGGCCACATTTAGTCTCCTGGAAATGTTAAAACTGATTACTTCCATCCCATTTAATGCTGCCGTGCCCTGCTCTTCCTGGAAAGCCAGGAGAACACAAGAACAGCTTTTGAAGCTATTCAGACAGTAGGAGAAGGAGAAACCATGGAAACGACACTCGCATCCTGCCCCTAAACAAAAATACGTGATCTATGGAGATTTGAGTTGTTAACTGCAAAGGACCTCTGCACTCAAATACAGCCTTAAGTTGGGGAGATGGCTCTAGGTTTTTCTTTTCAGCTCACACCGATTTGTGAAAGCATAACAGAATAACAGTGTTGGGAGGGACTTTGGAGGTCTTCTAGTCCAAACCCCTGGTCAAGCAGGAGACGCTTTTACCATTTCAGACAAATGGTTGTCCAATGTCTTCTTAAAGACCTCCAGTGGTGGATTTCCCGCAACTTCCAGAGGCAACCTGTTCCACTGGTTAATTGTTCTCACTGTCTGGAAATTTCTCCTTAGTTCTCGGTTGCTCAGCTCCTTTGTTAATTTCCAACCATTGCTTCAGGTCCTTTGGAGAATAGGTGGGCCCCCTCTTCTTTGTGGTAGCACCTCAGATATTGGAAGACTGTATTATCATGTCCCCCCTAGTCACTAGACTAGACATTCCTGCAATCCTTCTTCATATGTTTTAGTTTCCAGGCCTTTAATCATCCTAGTTGCTCTTCTCTGCGCTCTTTCCAGAGTCTCTTTTTACATCATGGTGACAAAAATTGGACGCAATATTCCAAGCCTGTAACTTGAAGACACTCACTTTGGCTTCTCCTTTCCTTTTTCAGAGCTAACGGTATTATTATAAACGCCAGGATTAGAAGAATCCCTGAAGGGTGCAAAATATATGAAGCCCAGATTTGAAAAGTAGGCATCTTACTCTACAAAACTGAACCCCACTGATGTGCATCATATAAGACCGTACAGGTAGTCTTCGGCTTACGACTACAATTGAGCTGAAAATGTCTTTTGCTGACCAACACAGTTGTTAAGTGAGCTTTGCTGCATTTCACGAGCTTTCTTGCCACCGTTGTTAAATGAATCACTGCAGCTGTTAAGTTAGCACATGGTTGTTAAGTGAATCTGGCTTCCTCATTGACTTTCCTTGTAAGAAGTGGGCAAAAGGGGATCACATAACCCCAGGACACTGCAACCGTCATAAAGATGAGCTAGTTGACGAGCTGCTGAATTTTGATCACATGACCTTGGGGAGGTTTCAATGGTCGTAAGTGTGAAAAGTCGTAAGTCCCTTTTTTCAGAGCCGGTGTAACTTTGGTCAGTAAACACACTGTTGTAAATTACTGTTATTTCCAGCCATTATATACATTAATCTGAAGTAGGAGAGAGAGAGTGAGAGGCAGAGAGGAAGGAAACCACCTTTGTAAGTTGGTTGCTTATCAATGTAAAAATAAAAGAACAGGAACTCAATTATCTTTGCTCAGTTGAGATATGAAATCTCTCCAACCAAACCTGCAGAAACACACAGCTGTAGCCTGGAGCATCCGGCAAGGTCAACTCTGAGGATGAAGCAAGGAATGAACAGGAGGCTGCTCCCTTCTCAGCAGAAAAACAACACCCGGAGGAATACAAGAGGTTGTTTGCTCTCTGACGGAGCTGCTGCGTGCTCGGCAGCGTGTCAGGCAACTTAGCGCAAGGATGGATCCTGGGTTCCTGGAATGAGCAGCAAGTACAGGTAGTCCTCAACCCGCACTGAAAAAAAGTAACTTACGACCGTTTTTTCAGAGTTACAACCTTTGCAGCATCCCCATAGTCACGTGATCAAAATTCAGACACTTGGCATAAAGTCAATGGGGAAGCCAGATTCTCTTACACAAACCTGTTGCTAACTTAGGGCAAAGCTCATTTAACAAACGTCTCACTTAGCAACCGAAACAACTGTGGTTGTAAACCAAGGGCTGCCGGCAGCTGGACACACATCAACCAAGCCAGGATCCATTTCACCTGATGGAGGAAATGGAGATTAAGCGGTAGAGGAAGCAAATCCATTAAGCATGTCCTGCCTTTGCTGTCTCAGAATAAGCACACAAGGGGCTCCAACAGGGAGACCCTCACGCCCACCCCTCCCCACCCCCAGAGACAACGTTTGGGAGCTGAAGGGCCAGGGCCGGCCGGCCGCCTGCAGAAGTGCAAAAGAAGACAGACGATGCTGAGGCTTTGGGCTTCCAGAGCGGCTTCCAATAGGGAGCTTCAAAGCAACCCCATCCCCTGCACACAAAGGGCAGAAAGGGACCACCATCACCCCTTCCCTCCTCCCCCCCCGCATGCCACCCCCCCCCATTTGAGGTGCCTCTCTGACCCAGAGCTTCTAATGCCCAAAGCAGAGCGGAGCAAAGCAGAGCAAGCAAGCAAGCGATGGGCCTCCAAAGAACGTGGGGGAAAATATTTCTCAGTGAGGCCCTTTGAGCTGCCAAGGTCCCCCCCCTCTTTTTTTTCTCTCTCTCAACCCAGGCACAAACTTTTTTTAAAAAAATCAAACAAGGAACATTGGTGTCCTGTTTTTAAGTTGACTGCACAATCCTAAACAACTTGCACGTTTTATGCAGTCGATTAGGGTTGTGGTTTGTTTTTTTTAAAAAAAATCCTTGGGGCTGATCCAGATACACATTAAATTAATGAACTAAGTGACTTCTGGTACCAGCATACCCCTGTGGGTGCTCTACAACCTGCCCTCCTTAAATATCTGAGTGGGCAAGGAGCGTTAAATCGGAGGGTGCCACCCCCGAACAAGAATTCCATATATTCCAGATTGTCCTTGATTTACAACCACAATTGAGCCCAACATTCCAGACAGTTGTTAAATGAGTTGCATCCCATTTTATATTTATATGAGTAGAGTAGAGTAGAGTAGAGTAGAGTAGAGTAGAGTAGAGTAGAGTAGAGTAGAGTAGAGTAGAGTAGAGTAGAGTAGAGTAGAGTAGAGTAGAGTAAAAAGTTAGCAGCAACCAGGGACCATTTAAGTCATGGAATCTCCCACTTAAGGAATGCCTTTGGTGGATGGCCACAAGACAAAAATGTGTAAGAATATCAAACATAATCTCTCTTATATCAGCACCTACGCACAACCCCTTTACAAACTTCAGCTTGAAAGAGTGTGGGGTAAAGATGGATTAAATCCTACTTTCTCACAAAAAGAGCTTCTTTTTGGGAAGACCAGGACTCACTATGATTCACCTTCTCTCTGGATAGGTTTAAGAGTCTCTTTCAAATAAACAGTAATTATAAAACACAGAGGAGCTGATTAAACGGGATGTGGAATGCAGCTCTGCATGGCTCACCAGGGTAGGGTAGCAACTGCATTCAGTAGAGTCCTTTCATGGCTCTTTTATGGAGAGTTTAAGCCAAAACACCAAACTAATGAAAACCAATTCCATGCTTAGGAGATATTTGATTGGTTTGATTTAAACCCTTATTTAAAAAATATCAGCAATTGTTCAGAAAAATAGAGGACTTGGAGGGGAACAGGCCAGTGAGATTATTGTTATTTACATGGAATTATTTCAGCAATTATTTCAGCAATGCTAAACAGAAACATTTATTGCACGTTGTGCAAAACCAAAATGAAGCCCCCTCCTCTTGCAACACAAAACCCAAACGGTTTTAGCATTTTCTGTGCAATCGAAACTGAGTTTTCCAGATAGCAGAAATAACGGATCCCCAAAGGGCTAGTATCCCACTCTTTACCCTACTCTTACTTACTACAGGAAGTAAAAGTGCTGAGCAAAATGGACCTCAGCGCTGCCATTAATTAAAGGAAGACTTAACTGATGAAGCCTGGTTCAGTCGGAGGGAAGTTCTGCTGGTGTCAAGGAAAGGAAAAGGATTTTGCCCTCAATGTGGTGATGAAGCAATTATTTTTTCATGCTGCTTTAACAGCAATTTAATCTTGCTATTTCATCATAGTGGTTGGTGGTCTGTTTATAGGCTGCCCAGGGGAAATTTTCTCGAAGAAAAGCAAATAAATTTAACAATATGTACACTGTACAAGAGGAGACCTATAAAAAAAGAGAGAAATGCAGAATGATTTTTCTTTGGGGCAAGTTTTTTTTTTCCAACCGTGTGAACTTTAAAAAGTGTGGACTTTAAATGCCCAGAATTCCACAGCTAGCCATGCATATTTTCAGAGAGCTGGGCGGCATAAAGATTCAATAAATATATAAATAAATCTGTTTGCAGAGTTCTTACTTTCTTTAAACTTCTGGCCCAATTTTTTTTTTTTGCACCAGAGGTTTCTGTAAAACAAAGGTTTATACAGGCATCCTTGACTTACAACCACAGTCGAGACCGCTGGCTGAGGAATTCTGGGAGTTGAAGTCCACAAGACCTAAAAGGGCCAAGTTTGAAGACCACTGGTACAGAGTCTCCTGCTTGAGCAGGGGGCTGGATTAGAAGACCTCCAGGGTCCCTTCCAGCTCTATTCTGATTGGATGGGGTTCCGTGGTGAAGAAGAAGTTTGAGAACCACCGCCCTGTTGGATTAGAAAGAATGCAAACAGGGTCCGCCATTTCAACAAAACACACCAGGCAGTGCGAATCACAAGCAATCAAAATTAGCTAATTTTACTGCCAGGGCAACTGTGCTTTCTTTGCAAGGGGAGGGTAAAGGAGACTCGCTAATTCATCAAAATGTCTCCCTCAGAAAGATTTAACAAGGCTTCTTTATTTACAAAATTCATATACGGTGGGGGCAAGAGTCTCTCCTGGATTAATTTCTATTTACAGGTAGCAAAGCTGTCCCTGCATGAACTGGACTATTTCAGGACTATGTGTAGACAAACATATTAATCCCAAATCCTCTTCTCTTATCATTATCCCAACCCAAAACTCTTCAGGAAGAAAGAGGAGATAAGTAACCTACGCTACATATAAAAGTGTGATTGTGTTTATTTCTTGCACAAACACCCAGCCCCGGCCCTTCTAAACAGGAACATCCTTCTACCAAGCAGGCACCTTCTAAGGCTGACCAAGGCTAACTAACTCTCCAGGAAATTCAACTTTTAGGATTTAGAGATTAAGCGTGCGTAGATTGGATTCAGACGTTGCACTTAATAATTACAGCTGAATTATTTACCTAAGGTTGAGACAAGCAGGAGATGGAAGCATCCCCCCCCCCACCCTTGTGCATTCATTTTGAAGCGCGTGCTGGCAATTTGAAGGATTTAAAGATGAACAGGCCTGTTTACCTTCTTCCTTGGAAATCTTGTTGTCTGTTGCAAAGATCTCCGTGAATTATTTATAGGTAGAATTTGCAATCAATAGCCGGAAAAGCATTCCCTCCCCCCCTCGCTGTCTTTAATTTCACCTGGTTTAAATAGCTTCCTGCATGCCCACCTCGAAACAGGGGAAATTATTTTATTTATTTATTACTCACATTTGTCTAGCTTCCTTGACACAGTAAAGTGACTCTAGGGAACCATGGTACATCAAAAAGTACCAGTAGATATATTTAAGACCCAGTTTCCACTTTGAAGTTGAAATCTGTAGTTTAAGTCAGAGGTCCCCAACTTTTGGGCACCAGGGACCGGTTCCATGGAGACAGGTTCTTCCACGGACTGAAGGGTGCGTGGTTTTGTGTGCTGCCTGCATCCCACAGATGGGGGCTTTGCTTGTTTGTGCGGACCGGTACTAGTCTACGGACCGGGGGTTGGGGACCCCTGTTTTAAGCTACAATTACGAGCCAGGACTGAAAGCCCTATTTTGATACCATTTGTATCCAGAATTATAATCCAAATTTAAAATATTATTTGTGATGTGGACAAATTGAGATTAGGCAAGATATCCATTATAATGGTCTAAAAGTCTCAACTGATTTTAAGATGCTTAAATCTTAAATCAATGGAAACCAGCCTCAAGCATAATCGTAATTTTTCAGAAAATTTCTGCATCCCACAGATATTCCATAGGAATTTTTAGTAAGTAAAACTGGTTGGTGGCTGCAGTCCAAGATTTTGCAGGAAATCCCTTGATTTACAACAGTTTATTTATTTACAACCTTTGTAGCATCCCCATGATCATGTGATCAAAATTCAGATGCTTGGAAACTGGTTCATATTTATAACCACTGCCATCTCCCAAGATCATGTGATTCCCTTTTGCGACCTTCTGACAAGCAAAGTCAATGGGGAAGCCAGATTCACTTAACAACCAAGTTACTCACTTATCAACTGCAATGATTCACTTAACAACTGAGTTAGGAAAGGTCGTAAAGTGGGGCAAAACTCACTGAACAAATATCTCACTTAACAACAGAAATTTTGAGCTCAATTTTGGTCATTAAGTTGAGGACTACCTCTATTTGGAAGCCTAAATGTATTTTTTTTTATTTTATTTTTTTTTTGAATTTTTTTTTTATTATAAAAATTCTTTTATTAAGAACAATCAGCATTGGACATAAAAACATATTATGCCGCGATCATCATGACACCTGGTATACAATACTAAGTATTAGTCTTTGAAAACGTCTGACTTAGTAGGCCTTTTTCCCCCCCTCCTCGCGTCCAGCCTCAACTATACTCCTGTTACATTTTATTTTGATTGGTGTTTCTCTTATCTGTTTCAATATTAATGTGATCAACATTAAACATAAGATCTTATTGCTAAGCAATCCTCCTAGATGTATTTTTTGTGATGGAGTAACTTCCTTGTAGTTGAATAAGCCAGATATTATTTGGGATGGGAGATTAAGAATGCAGCAGTTGTTTGCAGGTGACTTCCAATGCTGGGACCAGTTTCATCTTGCATTTGTTGATTTAAAACAGAATACAATGCATCAATAAAGTGATAATTCCTGTGCTCTAAAATTAACAAAAACAATAATTTCCTTATGATACATCTTGATTCAGCAGCAATATCCTCCCCCATTCACAGACTGGGCTGGGGGTGTTAACTTCACTATAATAAAAGGCATGTTTAATTAGAAGTCTCTTAAAGATCCTAATCTAATCATCACCCACTGAAAAAGGTGTGGGCAGAGAGGCCAGGCAAGCAAATGTCATAAATGCAAATTAAGTATCTGTTCATTGCACACTCCCCAGGAGTTAATTTGTCTGGTGGAACTATTCACAGGGACAGTTAATTCCCCACAACAGGGCTTACTAAACCTGGGTAAATGACCCCAAATTGGGTTAAAATTGGGGTGAGTTTTTTTTAGGAAAAAGTTGAGAATTCAGAATTGCTTTCACCAACGGGATCGCTTAAGCCAGCTTTCTCCATTCTGGGATCCCCTGCAACGCATCTGGGAGGTACAGCTTGACATGTCCAGATGGAAAATATTTGCAGAATGCTGCTTTGAGCTAAGAGCAAACAACATATCAAAACCTACTAGTTATCTTTCTTGTATGTGAGATAAACACAACTGTTGGGCGGTTTCGGCATTCCTAAGCCCTGTCCTTTTGATACTGGAATGTAAATTGATCCTTCCTTCCCCCCCCCCATCCCTGTTTTCAAACCTCAATTAGTGCTTTCCCTATCTCGGCTTGTTGTCAGATTTGAAATAGGTTTGCTGGTGTTTCATCAACTCCTGCAACTAATATTTCCTAGGGTCTATTTAAGTTCACTTTCCAGAATGTCTGGCTCAGTGATCAAACCTTCCTAACTATGTTTGATCTGGATATATTTTCTGTGCATTTCTTCAGCATTCATGACATGTTTATATCTTCTTTCCACTATAAATCTTAGTTTTTCTTGTCCTATCTTGCATCAATCTTTGCATCAATGTTCTTCCTCATTTGTGCAATTTTTCCCATTAACTTTGCTTGTCGGAAGGGGATCCCGTGTCCCTGGGACACAGCAAGAGTCATAAATAGGAGCCAGGTGCCAAGCATCCAAATTTTGATCACGCGACCATGGGGATGTTGCAACGGTCATAAGTATTAAAAATGGTCATAAGTCACTTTTTTCAATGCCACTGTTAACTTTGAATGGTCACTAAATGAACTATTGTATGTCCAGGACAGCCTGTATTTTGAACAAGGTCAAGAAGGTAAAGGGGAATAGATCTTACCTTAAATCTTATTCCTCCTCTGATGCTTCACCATTTTTATAAGGAAAAATGTGAAAAATTTGAATCTTCTCTTTGATGCCTTTCCAGCCATTAAAAAGGATTGTAATTAAACAGATCAGTCGGTTGTGTGGGCTAAAACCAGAAAAACTTAAGTTTTCAAGCATTCTGATAAGAAAGCAGATGCTCAAGAGCATCCAAGTCTAATGAAACCAAAGTGATCCCACATTTCCAAACAGATTTTGACCTTCTTTTGGGAGGCATTGGCAGAAAAACATAAAAGACATTTCTATGCTCTTCTGAGGTAAAAAATCAAAATGGCTGCCTCTCTAAAAGAGAACAACATTAGCTGATTCCCACCAAGATTATACGTATGCACAGATCTGGGATCCAATCAATAATTAAGTCTCAGGGCATGGGCAACTTGATCACCACCCAAAGTCCTTTGCCACTAGTCTGATCTGTGTAAATTTTGGTTTGTACTTCAGTGCATTATGTGAAGTTAGTAAACTATGGTGAATGCAATAAGCCATGGTCAATCCAACTACGGCTAGTCCTCAACTTACGACCACAATTGAGCCCAAAATTTCTGTTGCTAAATAAGACAATTGTCAGTTTTGTCCCATTTTACAACATTTCCTGCAATAGTTGTAAAGTGTATAACTGTAGTTGTTAAGTTAGCCAGACACGCTGGCTGAGGAATTCTGGGAGTTGAAGTCCACAAGTCATAAAAGGGCCACGTTTGAAGACCCCTGGCTTAAGCATTGTGCAACGCAGCATCACATCAGAGCTTCCCATCCTGAGCCAACGATCTTTTTATTCTCCCACTTCCCTGCAAAGCAAAGCAACACCCCAGATAGGGTGGCCTCTCTGCCTCTGCCCCATGCCAGCCTTCTCCCCAGAAATGCCACACTGCCCAAAGGCACCCACTTCCTAAAGGGTACGTCCCACGGAGCAGCCTGGGATGAGAGAATGTGCTATTCATAGTGGCTGCATTATTATGTACACAAACTCTCCAGCAACAGCCATTGCTTGGTAAATAAAGGTAATTATTAGATAGCGTTATAACAAAGAGCCCTACAACACTATTATAAAGCGGGTGCAAATGTTCATAGTTCCCACTTCTCCCACAATTGGGCCTGAAGCCAGAACGCCAATAATTATATTTTATCGCTGTGTAAACGGACTTCAATGCTTCATTAAGATACAGAAAAAAGTAGTTCTGGTCTACGGCTAGCACACACATCTTTGCTTGGTTAACTTTTGTGTCTAACCCAGATGGATTTACCTCTTCAACAAAAGCCCATTTTTCCTAGTGCAGCTAGTCCTCAACTTGCAACCAAAATTGGGACCGGAGCTTCCGTTGCTAAGTGAGGCAGTTATAAAGTGAATCGTGCCCAATTTTGTGACTTTTGCCACACTTGTTAAGTGAATCACTCCAGTTGTTAAGTGACTCAAATGGTCGTTAAGCAAATCCAGGTTCCCCTTCTTCTTTGTGGCAGCCCCTCAAATACTGGAACACTGCTTTGCTATCATGTCACCCCCAGTCCTTTTCGCTAGACTAGACATACCCAATTTTTTTCTCAAAAATTAAATAAAAGAAGTGGAAGGGCTTTCTTATGGAAAGGCATTTGGGGGGGGGGTTCCCCCAGGAAGCCCACACCCAAAAGGGAGACCAGCATCCCAGGGTGAAGGAGAGTTGAAGTTATCCATTAACCACCAAAAAAGGAATGCAAAAGGTCACTGCCAAGAGGGGAGTGCTATATTTTCACAAAGGGGAACCACCTCCATCAAGCCAGAGAAGAAAAATCAAGTGCAAACTTCAATTTAGGCCCACTGAGAGCTTTTGAAATGTTCAAAGGCGAAGGGGATCTTCAAAAGAGGCAAAAGCTTTCAGAAAAATAAAATAAAAAAATCTGAATCTTTAGCCAGTCCAGGCCACGTTAATAGCTCTCCTGCCCTCCAAGCAACATGGGCGACAGAATTTTGCATCTCGTTCAACTGAAGGCTACCAGCTGCAGAAATGCCGTCTTCCTCCGAGAAAATCAGAAATACAGGTATACCTCGACTTACGACACAAGCGAGCCCAAAATTGTTAAGTGAAACATTTGTTAACTTTGCCCCATTTTACAAATTTTCTTGCCACAGTTGTTAAGTGAGTCACTGCAGTTGATAAGTAAGTAATACGTTTTGTTAAGTGAATCTGGCTTCCCCATTGGTTTTTGGTTGTCAGGAGGTTGCAAAAGGGGATCACATGATTGGGGACACAGCAACCGTCATAAATATGAACCAATAGCAAACCTTTTAATTTTGATCACAGGATCCTGGGGATCCTGCAAAGTCGTAACTGGTTGCAGTCAATGATTGCATGAATGCAGGAAAAGGTGCTTTTGCGATCAAAAGATCTGAGCATTTTGATGACTTTATCCTTTGGGGGCTAAAAAGATTAGGTTTAAACTTCGCCTAGTGTTTATCCCGATGCTTCCACGTCAGTGAACACCATGGCAGTGTTTTATTTACTCCAGAGAAATACAAAGTGATTCCAAATTAATCAGTCTCTGATTAATGAATCGCTCAGAATTCCTAAGTGCATCCCTTCTCTACGAGCTGCCCTCAGCTGGGCGATGTGTCTGCTGCGGGGTGGGCGTGTGGGTTTGTGCGCACACGTGCTATGACTGAGGCTGCAGCTGGGCAGTAAAACTTCTGTGCACACCTGGCATATATTTACACATGCAATAGTGCACCCAGGCCATACGCAGGAAGAAAGGCAGCAAGATCAGGTGTGAAAAAGCCACAGACAGCCTGGGCAGTGTGTGTAGGTGCATGCCTGTGTCAAAACGAAGAACAAATGTTTGTCTCAGGGTATACTTAAGAATCCAACAGATTTTGCCATCTTTCCCCCCCCCAAAAAAAATATCCTCCAGGATGCCAGTGGCTGTACATTCAAATGCCAAAACTGCAGCATGCCGAAATTGGCAACAGGATCAACCTGGCAATTGCCATGTGGGCAGCTAGTAAGGAAGTTATGCCCAAACTGGGTGCCAGGGAACGCCATCGTGCCGTAAGAGGACAGCCCACCTGGCTAGAAAAATACACAATAAGCAGAGAGGGGCTGTTGGTAACCCGCCAGTCTGGTTTGCTGGTCTAGTTCAGCCTCTTTTCCTGGGTTTCTAGAGGGGACGAGGGGATTGTGCCATGTTTCTGCAGAAAGACATAAATCGGCCTGATGCAGAGAGGCCGGGAAATCCCCTCCCATGGGGTGTGACTGCCAACCTCCTGCTCCTATAAAAATAGGACACACAGCAGCCCAGGAGAGTGGGTGGGCTTCTGAAGCAAGTCTTGCACACACTGCTTCTAGTTTTAAAATACAGGAAAATAACAAGCACACAGTCACTATGACATCCTGGGAATGTTCTGTGATAGAGAAAGGGGCTGGGGGTTCATTCAGGGCAGAGGACCCCAACCCCCAGTTCGTGGACCGACACAGGTTCGCGGCATACCAGAAACTGGTCCGTGCAAACAAGTGCAGCCCCATCCGTGCACACGCGGGATGCAGCCGACATGCAAAACCAAACCCCCTCCGGTCCACGAAAAACACTTTCTCCATGGAACCGGTCCCTGGTGCCCAAAATGTTGGGGGGAGCGCTGATTTAGGGGGGCAAAAATAAGGAGGGAGATGGCCAGAGGGGGTTCTTAGCTACAGCAGGGGAATGGCAACCAGAAGAAGCAGGAAGATTGGAGCAATGAAACGGAAGTCAATATTGTTTAAGTGAAACCCAAAGCAATAGTAAAACAGCTAGTCCATGACTTACAATCACAATTGAGGCCAACATTTTTATTGCTGAGCGAGACAGTTGTTAAGTGTGTTTTGCCCCATTTTACGACCTTTCTCACCACAGCTGTTAAGTGAATCACTGCCCTTGTTAAAGTCAGTAACACGGTTACTAAGTGAATCTCGCTTCCCCAATGACTTTCGTTTGTCGGAAGGTCACATGAACCCAGGACACGGTCATAAATATGCGACCATCATAAATATGAGACTTACAACAATCCATTGTAAGTTGAGGAGTAGCTGCAGTATCTTGCACTTGGTGGGGGTCTTTTGCCAACGTCAAGAAAATTAAGCAACTTTCTAGAGCCAGTTGAAATACTTAGAAGATGCAATGGGCTACTCTAGGCCCAAGATAAACTGCTATTTTAGCTACTCCCCCCCCCCAAAAAAAGCTCTCCAACACCCCAATGCATCTTTGGCTTTTTTTCCCTTCCTCAACACATACCAAGTTTCCAAGCAAAAGATGGAGCTGCAACACAATTTTTTCTTTTCTAAGGAAACTGAGAATATCCAGGGGTGGTCCAGAAGTTTATTTGGAAAGATAGAGGCTGAGGCTTGTTTGAAACCATGTCTGCTTCTATTTGTTTATTTTTAATTAATGGCGTATTTTTAAGAAATCAAAGCCAAGAGAATTTGTCACAAACCAAGGGAGGATCCATCGGGCCCACGAGGATGATACTGGGGTGTGTGTGTGTGTGTGTGTGTGTGTGTGTGTGTGTGTGTGTGTGTGTGTATGCACCTTGGAGTCAGTGTTGACATGTGTTGACTGCCTGGATTTAGTTGGGATTCAACTAAAAAACAGGACACTTCCTTAAAGATCATGAGAGTGGAAGCAGTTTCTGAATGGAATTACCGGTATATCACAGAACATAGAAAAGTAGGGTTGGATGGGACCTTGGAGATCTTCTAGTCTAACCCTTGCTCAAGCAGGAGACCCTGTTCCATTCCCTTACAAATGGTTGTTCAGTCTCTTCTTAAAATCTTTCAGTGATGGAGCACCCATAACTTCTGTAGGCAACCGTTCCACTAGTTAATTGTTCTCGGTGTCAGGAAATTTCTCCTTAGTTCTAGATTGGATCTCTCTTTAATGATCTTGTTACTTCTCATCCTGCCTTTTCTCTGTGACCGTCCTCAAGTACTGGAAGACTGTGAAGACAACTGAATGTACTCACACTGGGAAAGCAGAAAGCTCCCACGTTCTCCTGGTCTTCATACCAAGACCCTCAAAAGCACAAAACTGCCTTAATTCACTTGATGTTCTCAAGAGATGAATCAAGACTGTAGCTTTTTGTATTCCAAACCAACAGCCCAAACTGGCTATCTCAGAGTTCGTATTACTGCCAAGAATGTGAATCAGGTCTACCAGAACAACACTTCATGGCAGCTATGCTCCAGGAGAAGCAATTTTGCCCTTGAGGTGCTCCACAGGTTATAGGTAAAATGACACAGCCAAGCGTAGACAGTTTTTAAACTTTGCTCCCATTAGTCTTTAGAGCTTTCCTTGGACCGAGATCATAGTTAATTTAATAAGCTTGTATTTAATAAGCCAAAAAAGGATGGATTCACACAACAGAATGGGCAAGAAACCAACCAACCAGCCAGATTTCATTTGGCACAATATGGGAACTCAGATATCAGCTGGTTTAAATCTCTTTTTCAAAATAATGGATAAACAAGTCTTAAAGGAAGTTCACAACCACAGCCCTACAACAGTACAGTCTTGGATTAATCTTTGTTAATCCAATAAATAGATTGTTAATAATGCTTCTGGACCTGGGGGCTCCTTTGATCTCTTACACCAGATGGCCAAGGCAAAAACTGAAATACTAACATTGTAATACATCCTAGCCATGGATATGTACTTATAGTTCAAGTATTGTTTGCATTGACAGACCACTAATTCTCACCCAGTTTTGGACAGCTGAAGACTTATCCAAAGATGCTTGGAATTAAATCGAGACCTTTGGTTATAGAACCTGTGATTTGCCTACAAAATGATGGAAAATTCATTTTTAGCTCAATTCCCAGAATGGTAGAAGGAAATACAGGTAGTCCTCAACTTACGACCACAATTGAGCCCAAAATGTATGTTGTTAAGTGAGAAACATGTTGTGAATTTTACCCCTTTTCTGGCCACATTTGTTAAGTGAATCACTGCAGTTGTTAAATTAGTCACAAGGTCATTAAATGGATTGGGCTTCCCAATGTCAGAAGGTCGCAAAAGGGGATTGCCAAGACTCTGGGACACTGCGACCGTCATAAACACGAGTCAGTTACCAAACATCTGAATGTAAATCACATAACCGTAGAGATGCTGCAATGGTCGTACGTGTGAAAAATGGTAGTCAGTTACTTTTTCCAGTACCGCTGTAGCTTCAAATGATCGCTAAATGGACTCTTGTTAAGTCGAGGTCTACCTGTACTAATGGATAGGAACAGACTGGTTAAAAACTGCTGGGAGAAATTCACCATGCACTTCTATGGCTGGATATAAAAGGTGTATTAGATTTCTACACGCAACCACACACCTGCCTGCAAAGCTTGGGAGAAAATACTTGAAATTCCACAGAAACCTGAGCCTGCTTCAATCTGACCCAGCGAAAGAAGGGGGTGGGTTGGTGAGAGAGACGGCAGAACAGCCCCCCCCCTTCAATCGGCCTGCGAATCCTCCCAAACACCTATGAATTTTCCAGCTCCAATTTTGGCAAGCTGGAGGGTGAGGATGGGAAGGACCCACCTGCTCTTCTCCATGATTTAGGAGTTTCAAACTGAAGATTAGTAATTTTGCCTACAGCAAGACCCCATTCTCAGGAGGTGAGTCAATCCGCCAGAGACAAAGCAGCCATGTGGTTAAGGGACATGCTGGGACGCAGGTGAGAATCTTTTGATGAGCTGGTAAACTTCTCACAATTCTTTGGGGCTACAAAACAACAAAAGGTTTGCAGAAGATATTTCCATTCCCCAAAACCAGGGTGGTGAGGACTTCAACCAGAAATAGAATTTGAATGAAAAGGAAAGCTTTGAAAATTGAGTTACGGCAGTCCTGTGCCCAAGTTTCTACCATGCTAAACTATGACTTGTTGAAAAAACAAAATTTGCTGAATTCTCATATCACACTAAGACACAAAGCATGTTTCCCAAACCACAACTGGTGGGTCCACACACTACATTAAGCCCAAACCAAGCAAACTGTGCAATTAACAGAAGAAAATATTTATAGCTCAGGGTTGAATTGTGGGGTCCTCAGTGCTCTCTGAACTTGGTTATTTTCTTGCAGATGTTTCATTACATAGCAGTCACGTAGATGTGTTGTTGTGTCATCAGGACCATTCTGGGCGGCAAACCCACAAACTGTATGAAACAGCCTTAAAAGAAATATTTACTTGTTGACCAAGTGGATACATTATCAGACCCGCAATCCCTGTCGTAAAAAGGCATTGTGTCATTTATAAGACGGCTTGATACTTCAAAACAATGATGGCAGGCGACAATAGATCTGCAAAATAAAAACAGCAGGGATTTCCCCCTCACATTTGGGGGAATAAAAAAATAAATGAAAAT
The DNA here is from genome assembly GCA_034064705.1 of Bothrops alternatus. Taxonomy (NCBI): domain Eukaryota; kingdom Metazoa; phylum Chordata; class Lepidosauria; order Squamata; family Viperidae; genus Bothrops; species Bothrops alternatus. Next base: position 2,231,514 of record JARGCV010000195.1, on the reverse strand, counting down.
TCAAAATGACTGTGAAAAGCAGGTAAAGGAAGACCTCGACTTATGAGCACAATTGAGATCAAAATATATGTTGCTAGGCAAGGTGCTTGGTGAGTGAATTGTGCCCAATTTTACCTTTTCGCCACAGTTGTTAAGTGAATCATTCGGTCGTTAAACAAATCTGGCTTCCCCCACTGACTTTGGCTGGGAAGGTCACAAATGACGATCACGTGATTGTAAGTGAAGAACCAGTCGTCACTGGCTGGATGGGGAATTCTGGGAGTTGAAGTCCGCTCGTCTTAAAGTTGCCAACATTGGGAGGCCCTGGTTTACCGGAAGGGCACGTGTTTGGGCACCCAGCCTAGAAATTCAAATTGGAGGATAGCAGGAAGCAACTCAAGCCTAAAACTGCTCCTACCAACCAGATCCGTCAGCTGGAGAATTCCACCAGAGGCACACCAACCTCATTTGGGCTATTAAATGCTGCCTACTTGAAACGGCTCAGCTTCCATAGGAAGGCAAGACTCCAGCCAGATTCTCTGGAAACCCTCAGCCACAAGCACGCCTGGAAGAACGGCATTTAATTCAGGTTCTGGTAAACACCACCACTCCTCCCGATCTGCCCCGTCAGCCAAAACTGCAACTCGACACCCCTGCACGTCTGAACCAGAGGTTCAGCGATCCCATCCTGATTGGCTCAAAGTCAACCAACTGGCTGTCATGCCTAAGGTGGGACTAGGTAGAACTCACTCATTCCACTTCCTGGAATGTTATCAGCTCCTTGGGTGGAAAGTGAGTGCAAGAGATGATTCATTTATTTGTATCCAACCTGTACTATTTTTACAAACAATCCAAGGTGTTAAACGTATCCAATACATCTTCCTCGTCCTATTTTCCCCACAACAACAACCCTGTGTGAGAGAGAGTGATTGGCCTAAAGTCACTCAACTGGCTCTCGTGCCTAAGGTGGGACTAGAACTCACAGTCTCGTGGTGATTGGCCAATGTCACCCAACCAGCTTTCATGGCTAAGGGAGGAATAGAACTACTGTCTCTTATAAGAAATAAGAACATAAGAAGAGCCCTGCTGAATCAGGCCAAAGCCCATCGAGTCCAGCATTCTGTGTCACCCAGTGGCCCACCAAATGTACATGGGGATCTTGAGCAGAAGGAGAAGGCAAAACCCTCCCTTTCCCTTGACCCCCAAACAAATGGTACTCAAGGGAATCCTGCCTGCCTCAACCAACATAGAGGCGGCACATGGACAATCTTATGATTGACTCAAAGTCAACCAACTGGCATTTCATGCCTAAGGCCGGACTAGAACTCACCATCTCCTGGGGATTGGCCAAGTCTGTTTTCATGCCTAAGGTGAGACTACAACTCAGTGTCTCCTGGTGATTGGTCCAAAGTCACCCAGCTGGTTTTCTAGCCTGGTATCTTCCATCACTACACCAAACTTGGTCCAATGTAAGTTCCAAACCACTGTGTTCCTCGCTGGCCTGGCCAACTATAGCCATGAGGATGAAACACAATTTAGGACTGCCACATCGGAGAAGGCCAAGACAGAAGGCAGCACCAAACACAGAGGTTTAATATCCTTCATTATAGGGGGGAAAAGACACTAGAGAGCACAGCTCCATCGTTTCCAGAAACAAGCGGACAGGAGATGCTGCTGTAAAAAATATGCTGTAAAGTTTTAAAATGCTGCAGCTGCTGCAGAGGAGCTATTTAAACTCCAGTCTCAAAGGGGGAGAAGACAAAATGGATTCCCCCCAAAGCTACTCAGGAGGTCTTAAAATTCCTAGGGAGTAAATACAGATTTTTTTTTCCCCCTCCGCTCAGGAATTCAGAACCTCTGTCTGCCACATGTAGCAGAGACAAACGTCTCCAGCTCTCAGAGACTCAAAAAAGGAAATTACAGCTAAGCAGACACAAAATCAAAGCTCTTTAGGAGAAACAGAACAGACATGTTATATTTTTATTTATGTAATACACACACACACACACACACACACAGAGGTAGTCCTGATTTTACAACATTTCATTTAGTGACTATTCGATGTTACAACGTCTCTGAAAAAAGTGATTTACGGCTATTTTTCACAGTTATGACCTTTGCAGCATCCCCAGGGTCACGTGATCAAAATTCAGATGCTTGGCAACTGACTCATACTTATGACCGTTGCTGTGTTCCGGGGTCATGTGATCCCCCTCCGGTGACCTTCTGACAAGCAAAGTCAACGGGGAACCCGGATTCACTTAACAACTGTGGGAATAAAAGTTTTGTAAACTAGGGCAAAACTCACTTAACAAATGTCTCATTTAGCATCGTAAATTTTGGGCGCAATAACTTATCTTACGCCCAAAATGTATGTCACTAAGTGAGACATATTGATATATATATATGTGCTAAAATTGTAGATCCCTGACCTAGAATAACATCTGATTATCTCAGTCCCAAACAGACCATGCAATATCTTTGTATAAGGTAATTAAGGGCGAGTGAAATCACAAGCTTCCTGTTGAAGTTACGAGAAAGATAAAATTATGGACAGAGCATGAAACTCTAGTATCAACTTGTTTTATGATGAGCCAGAAAACTATGCAGCAACGCTTTTAGCTGGAGAATACCAGTCACTTACTGAGTTCATGACATCTGAGTGGTAAAACTGAGAGAGATTTATAACTTTCTCTCCCCTCGGAAACAGGCGTGGGCCCTTTTTTTGAAAATAAGTTTTTTTTTTAAAAAATGAAACTCTATGGAAGCCCACTATTTAATAATTTTGGCTGCTTGAATGGCTGCTATTGTAGTACAGGTGGACCTGGACTTACGACCAGAGTTGACCCCAAAGTTTCTGCTGCTAAGTGAGACATTTGTGCCCAGTTGTTAAGTCAGTAACACACTTGTTAAGTGAATCTGGCTTTCCCCCGTTGACTTTGCTTGTTGGAAGGTCACAAAAGGTGATCCCGTGACCCTGGAACACCGCCTTTTGATGACGTGACCACGGGCACTGACATGTGAAAAATGGCCATAAATCACTTTTTTCAATGATGTTGTAACTTCAAACGATCACTAAACTTAACTGACAAGGGCCTACCTGTATCTAAAGCAGATGTCAAGATGATGTATGGAATCAGCAATTAATTTGATCTAAGATGCGAAGGTATTTCCAAACATCCCCATCCATTGTGCTTGGTCAACATTCTTTATGCATCCTGGAAACCCGTAAAACCTAAAAAACATTCCTTTCATTACCAAAGACACAAAGAGCTAAGAAATGTCAGTTAGATTTCAGGTCTTCTGGAGTGAAGGATAAGAAACAGTCCTGCAAATAAGTCATAAGCAATGACTTATTATTTAATAATTGCGCATAACCCAATGCAATTAAATAATGAAGGGGTTGTCACAGAGAAAAGAGGGCTGGACTATTCTCCATGGTTGCTAGGAGTCAAAAATGACTTAATGGCCCGTAATCAATAATATTTTAACTGTATGATTATTTTCTTGTGTTTAGTTACTGGAGTTTTACAAAATGTTGTACTTTCTATCCAAGGTTCTACAAACTATAAATCAAGTAAAAAAATCATATTTGTCTTCTCAGATTTAAGCAATTCTTGAGGGCTTTATGTGTTTGCATGGATTGTTATTCTGGGAATAACAAGCAAGAGATGGAATTTAAATTGGCTGCCATCCCTTCAAGAAGGCATTATATTTTCCCCAAAAATGAAAGACTGACGCTTCATGTCTTCCTATTGTTACCTGCTCAATAAGCCAACATTTTATCTGTCTTTCCTATCTTATCTGCAGAAAGAGGTAAGCAATAGATCTCTGATTTCTTCCCAATTTTAACAAAACATTTATTAAAATAAACTGAACTCCTAAATTACACTTTTTTCTTTCTTTCGAGGAGGTAGAGGCAAAATTGGAAGGCAATACTGGCTTAGTAGATGTGCAATAGAAACAAAAAAATACTGATTTATCAGCCAAGTCCTCATAAATATATTCCTGGTCCAAAATTAGGGTGTTTTTTTTTCTTCCTTACATCTTCCTCACATCTAAGGGTGTTTTTCCAACTTGGCAACTTTAAGATGTGTGGACTTCAACTGCCAATAAATTGAATCACCAAATTTTTCAAACTTAATTATTCCAAATCACCAAGTTTGAAAAACACAGATTCAAGATAATTCCATCCTGAGTGGAGTTTGCAAAGACCATTGAAAACCAATAGTGTCACAGGGATGCCTAAATGCCCCTTGCACATGGCACTAATTTTTAATTCATTTCCATAAAACAGCTCACTCCATAAAAATGGGAAATAAAGATACGCGACCAAGATGTCTTTAATAAGTAGAGCAGATTTTTCCTATCAGCTTCTCTATGTTGAAGCCAACACTAACAAGCAGAAGAAGTCAAAATATTCTTCCCAGCACTGTGCCCGGCAAATATTTTCAAAAGCAGTTCCCATCTTCATTCACCGCTGAGACAGATGAGCAGAAATGAGCAAATCTAGAAACGGCTGACATAAAACCATCTGCATGATATATGGTTTTAAATGTATATCATATGGCCATCTCTGTTACAGATGTGTATTCGTTCTCCTGGTTTTAATAAAGTGCAGCATCAATTAAAAGAGAGAGAGAATTAAAAAAAACATCTCCACCATATGTTATTCCATCTACAAAAAAAATTTTTTTTTTTGAAAGAAAAGTTTGTTTTCAAACTTCAAGTCAAAACAGACTCTCTAATTCAGGGGTCTCCAACCTTGCCGACTTTAAGACTTGTGGACTTCAACTCCCAGAATTCTGTTATGCTGGCTGAGGGACTCTGGGAGTTGAAGTCCACAAGTCTTATTAAAGTCGCCAAGGTTGGAGACCCCTGAATTAGAGAGTCTGTTTTGACTTGAACTTTGAAAACAAACTTTTTTTTCAAAAGCACTTTCGAAAGGTGTTTGACAGGGCACTGGGGAAGCCATCAACATTGTCTTCAGGTGCTTGGAGAGGCCTTGGAGAAAGTCTCCCAACACCTGCCTTCTAAACACTACCCAACTTCAAAGTAACAATTACGGAGGGAGCCAAAGGAAAAAGCCAACGGACCTGGGTAGACAACTTTTGCCCAAGGCGGTGTAGCTAGATCTGCTGTTAACGGAGCAGCTAAGCAACCCCCCCCCCAGACACACATACACAAAGTGATTCCGACTCAGGATCTTGAAGTTGTAAACAACCCAAAAAAAGGGACTGATTTAATACATCAAGTTCTTCCACGCACGGCATAGAACAAGACCATCTGGAAGAATGACTCATACACTTTCTATAAGATGGCTGTTTTCCCCTTGTTGTTGCTGCTACAAACAAATCAGACTCAAGACCTCTTTACTCTACTACGGAAAAAGAAAAAAAATGAACCCTAGAAAACAAAGTCACTTCCATCCTTTTACAACCTGGAGTTGTATTCATTTTCACCAAAACCCAATTCTTAAGACAGTGCAAATCCTAAAAATGCTACATTACAACACCAATGTATGAGATACAGGTAGTCCTCGACTTACAACAGTTCATTCTGTGACCGTTCAAAGTTACATCGGCACTGAAAAAAGTGACTTGTGATCATTTTTCACACTTACAGCCCCTGGAGCATCCCCATGGTCACATGATCAAAATTCAGATGGTTGGTAACTGGTTCATATTTATGACGGTTGCAGCGTCCCAGGGTCATGTGATCCGCTTTTGTGACCTTCTGACAAGCGAAGTCAATGGGGAAGCCAGATTCCCATAACAACCATGTTACTGACTTAATAACTGTAATGATTCACTTACCGACTATGGCAAGAAAGGTTGTAAAATGGGGCAAATTTCACTTAACAACTGTCTCACTTAGCAACGTAAATTTTGGGCTCAATTGGGGTCATAAGTTGAGGATTACCTGTATAAAATCCTATACTGCTGGCTTATTCAAGCCTTTATTTTTGGCTGACAAGAGTCCCATCTATTCAGTTTTATACCCTGGAAATCTGCTATATTCTTTGTTAATTTTGAATAAGCTTTGATATTGAAGGATCACATCAGATCCTCTCTGTATGGCGCAACCTTTATTTCCTCATATATTTCTAACCTCTTATAGTTCTCCAATAAGTGCACCCAAAATTTCTGTTGCTCATCGTGAAGTGAACGTGATTGTCTTGTACCTGGGGTCATCTCCACAGGAAGGGGAGTCAAAAAAAACCCAAGATGGTGGCTGAGTCTACAGATGCCCTGCTATACTGGCACTGCCTCTACTTTTATTAAAATAAGAAGTGTCAATTGCTCTTCTCTGCACTCTTTCCAGAGTCTCAACATCTTTTTTGTAATGTGGTGAGCAAAACTGGATGCAGTATTCCAAGTGTGGCCTTCCCGAGGCCTGATAAAGCCATACTACCTTAGCACTTCACGAGATCTTGATTCATCTTAAGGTCCTTGCCCTGTTGGCCGTTTCACTTGGAACTGCCTTTCTAATGACCCCCCACCTCAACGTCGGATCTTTAAGACCCTGATTCTCCAACGGTCTACCCATTTGATTTGCCCTGGAAGTGAAACACGACTTCTTCCACATCAAAACAGCTTCCATTTTAGTGAAACAATCCATCTGCTGCATGTGACTCAGAGCTGCGCTTTAAGAATGCCCCACTGTTCAGGCCAACGGTTGCAGCAGCCGCTGCGTGCACAGCCTGTTTTGTTCACATACATTCCTTAGGGATGACACATCCTTATCCAAGGGCCTCTAACGGATGGGGCTTGTGGCTTCTCCCCCCTCACCCCCACCCCATTTCATCCGCCCAGCACGAGAATGACTAAGCTGATAAAAATTCCTAGCCAATTATAAACCCACTTAAAGGGCCAGGCAACCCCTTCCCCACTGAAAATATACACACCGCAGGTCTCTCGTCATCCTATACTGGACGTTTCTATTCATAGGAGAAAAACTAAATGGATACCTCCATCCCCAAGTTCTCATCCATCCAGTTGGATCTCTGTGTTGCCTTTTTGAGACCCACACATGCTCCAGATCACTTTAGAAGCCGTGGCTGCTTTTTTTATTTAGAAGCATTTGCAGGCTGAGCTTTGATGGGACTTAAATTGCAAAAAGGAGGCATTTGCAGTTATTCACAGAGCTAAAATAACACAATGCAAAATAGTCCTTCGACGTGAACTGTCAAAATAAAAATAAGTATTAAGTGACTAATACTTTAGTCTAGTTCACTTCTCTCAAGATGAAAGAAAAGCAACTTTTTAATGGACATCTTTTTTTTTCTTGTCTTGCTTAGTTTAGTTTAGTTCTGTTCTTGTTTTCTTTTTCTTTTCTTTTTTTCTTTCAGAGTTTGTATTTTAACTTTGGGAATAAAATAAAAAAAATATTTTAAAAAAGGAAGAAATGGCCTGTTTCCTGCTTTCACACATTCCTTGAAAAAGAGGGAGCTAACCCTGGGGTTTTTTTTGCCACTCAGCGTTTGCAAGACAGCATTCATCTGGCATTATATTTAACATTTGTCTGACATTTTTTCCACAATTCACCACCTCCCTCTGACTTGCCCCCAAGTGTTAAAAAAAAATAATATCCTCCCTAGAACTGGCAGCTCTCTCTCTCTCTCTCTCTCTCTCTCTCTCTCTCTCTCTCTCTCTCTCTCTCTCTCTCTCTCTCACACACACACACACACACACACACACACACACACACACACACACACACACACACGGGTTATCACTCACCATGTGAGACAATGATCTTCACTTTGGCAGTGAATTTAAAAAATCAAACCATCCAAGATCCAGCGTTCTTTCCTGCTTCTAAATTTTGCATTTCCAACTGGCAACTTTGAGCAAACTTTGCACTTCCCAAAACATCGAGCAGGCCTCCAAATCCGAGGCCTGGGCTGCCCTTGGCACAAATTTTGGGGAGCCATTCAGCTACTTATTGTGTTGCAATCAATTGTAAAACAAATTGAGCCTCTTGTAGAGTAGCTGAGGAGTAAATTGCAACTCATTCCACAAAGGAAGTACTTTTTCCCCCCAAATCTCTACTCCATCTACTTTTTTCCCCCATAATCCCATTTCCACCAGCATTTTTTCATCAGTTTATTTTTTTTCTCCACCCCATCTCTCTGTCACTGTCACACTGTCTGTCATACCTGGCTGTCAATGTCTCGGTCATGAATGACAACTCTAGAATAGAGGTAAGTCCTCAACCTACGACCACAATTGAGCCCAAATTTTCTGTTGCTCAGTGAGAGAGTTAAGTGAATTTTGCCCCGTTTTACGGCTTTTTTGCCACAGTTGTTAAATGAATCACTGCAGCTGTTATATTACTAACATGGTTGTTAAGTGAATCTGGCTTCCCCATTGACTCTGCTCACAAAAGGGGGTCACATGACCCGGGGACACTGCGACCATCGTAAATATGAGACAGTTACCAAGTGACTGAATTTGGATCATGGGGCTGTGAGGGTGCTGCAACGATTGTACGTATGAAAAATGCTCACGTGTCGCTTTTTTCAGTACTGTCGTAACTGTGAAAGGTCATTAAATGAACTGTTGTAAATCAAGGACAACCTGTATTGGACAAAAGGACAGAATAGCAGGTTAACCATAAACCGTCACTTTTTATAATGTGAAGTTTTATTTGCCTTGCGCTCCACCCTTGATACCTTCATGGGGACATCTGAGAAGGAGAGAGGCAACCTGGAATTAAGGAGAAACTTCCTAACAGTCAGAACAATCAAGCAGTGGATTGGCTTCCTTCCAAGAAGTTGTGGGTGCTCCATCACTGGAGACTTTTTAAGAAGAGACCGGACCTAGGGTCTCCTGCTTGAGCAGGGGGTTGGACTAGTCCATGGGTAGGCAACCTTGGCTCTTTTAGGATTCGTGGACTTCAACTCCCAGAATTCCTGAGCCAGCTGTGCTGGCTCAGGAATTCTGGGAGTTGAAGTCCACGAGTCCTAAAAGAGCCAAGGTTGCCTACCCATGGACTAGAAGAACGTCAAGATCCTTTCCAGCTCTATTCTGGCGCAACGGTTAGTATTGCAGGCTAATTCTGCTGATTTGTCAGTTGCCAGCAGTTCGGCAGTTTGATTCTCACCGGCTCAAGATTGACTCAGCCTTCCATCCTTCCACGGTGAGTAAAAACCAGGACCCAGATTGTTGGGGACAATAGGCTGACTCTGTAAACCGCTTAAGAGAGAGAGGGCTGTAAAACACTGAAGTGATATATAAGTCTAAGTGCTATTGCTATTGTAAGTTACCAGCCCCGCATCTGAACAGATCTTGCTGGACAAATACCCCTGTAGCCCTCATTCTCTCTCCTCTCCTTAAAGAGATAAGTAATCTCTTTTCAAAACTGCACGCTTTTGGTATCTTTCAAGCTTCTGTGTAAAGCAGGAGTTCATCCTTCTCCTTCACCCTCTCAGATAAGCAATGTTGACCCACCAGACACTGGAGAAATGCAATTAAGATATGCAAACCGCAGGCTGGGGGCTGGCCAGCCCGAGAGGCAGGGACTGATCATTTGGCCATCACAACCACTAGATATTTACCATATTTGCATATATAATTTGATGGTTATCTGGACACTTTGTGATAATCAAAGGGCTGCAAACACTAGTTTGGTCTAGTGGTTAAAGCATCAGGCTGGAAACCAGGAGACAGTGAGTTCTAGTCCTGCCTTAGGCATGAAAGCCAGGTAGGTGACCTTGGGCCAGCCCCTCTCTCTCAGCCCAGTCCAGCTCACAGGGGAAAATAGCAAGAGGAAGTTGTGTCGGGTATGTCTGCCATCTTGAGTTATTTGTCCAAATAATAAAGATGGGAATATAAATAAATATAAATAAAATTAAAGATGCCAGAAGTGAATGGGAATCTCCCACCACTAATTCACAGCTTCAGAACCTTTAGGGCCCCCAATCAAGAGAGCATGATTCTTGTCAACCTCGTCCACGTGTTAGCCATGCCAAGCCAAGCGTGTTTGGGGGATTCAGACATTTGCTCACTTATTACAGCTTCCCTTGTGGGTCTCAGCAGCATTCCACAGGCCAGAAACGCACACCCAAGCCGCAGCTTATAAATATTACAGAAGGAACCAATTCAGAAGCAGAGGCATTTCCCCCCCCCTTTCCCATTCATGCCCGCATACTTCGCATAGATTCAATATTTTCTAAAGGACAAAGAACGTGGTTTGACGACTGAAGGAGGAGACCAGAGACCCGGACGGGGAGGGGAGAGGGGAGAGGGGCGCCTTGTAATTCACTCAGCCCGCCGAAGCTGACGGCACAAGATTTTCAATTGACGTAAATAGCTGCCAGGACTTTAAAATCAAAAGCCTGCTTAATTCAGCTGCAAAGGGGTCATCCTATATGGCCGTTTCGTTGGCTGGCCTGCTGCAGACCTTAAATCCAAACACCAAAGGGAGTTAATTCCTGATTACCGAATTGTGCTGCAAAGGGACACACAAAATGGACCCTTCACTACAGGAGAGACTTGCATTTCAAACTAAGTTTTAGTCCTCAACTTACAACCCACAACTGAGCCCAAAATTTAGGTTGCTAAATGAGAAATTAGCTAAGTAAGTTTTGCCCCCATTTTCTTGCCACATTTGCTAAGTGAATCACTGCAACTGTTAAATTTGTAACACGGTTGTTAAGTGAATCCGGGTTTCCCCACTGACTTTGCTTGTCAGAAAGTCACAAAAGGGGGTCACATGACCCACGACGCTGCAACTGTCATAGATGTGAGTCAGTTGTCAAGCATCCGAATGTAAATCACATGACCATGTGGATGCTGCAACGGTCATAAGTGTGAAAAATGGTTATAAGTCCCTTTTTAGTGCCGTTGTAACTTCAAATGGGCACTAAGCGAAATGTTGTAAGTCAAGGACTGTCTGTAAATCCATATTTAGGTTTCCTCTGGACCCCTTGGGTGAGCCTCCAACCCCTAAAGGTTCTTTGCACTATTGAAGGCTTTGCTTTGCAATAAATTTATGGGCAATCACATTTCAATATGGCCTAAATGAAGAATTTTAAAACATATGACAGGGATGCTTCTTTAATAAGATATCAGAGCTCCATTTCACGTTTATCATTGTCCCTGTCCCAGAAGCATTTCAATGTTGTTTCTCAACACTTCTATCTTGCTTTTTAGCCCAAAATATTGTAAGAAGAAGAAGAAATAATGAAAGGCGGGGGGGGGGGAATCAAAGCATCAGTTTTTAAAGTCCAGGTAGATTTCATGAGTGTGTGTGTGTGTGTGTGTGTGTGTGTTTATGTGTATCATTTATTATTAAAAAGCATGATCCATCCTTCAATCAAACTTCCCATTTAATTAAATTCTTCGCTGATCTTGCGTAAAATCAGCCTATATAGCGTGAACAGCACTCACTACAGTAGGTGCCTCTAAAAGTATTACATCTCCACAAGCAGCATAAATCATATTTTCGCACTGAAGACATTAAGAAGCATCAGACACCAGACAGACTAAAAAGAGATGGGCACAAATTAAAAGCTCTGGCCAATAAAGATGCTTTTTCCCCCCCCCCTTTTGCTTCTGGCACACCAGATGGCACAGTGGGACACAGGCCCACAAAGGCTTAAAAAAGGAGATGTGGTTTTATTGATGCATTTATATTTATACGCCAATTTTTCTTGAAAATGCAAAGTTGCACAAGGCGAGTTCGCCTCCCATTTATTCCCAAGGAAATTCAATCTGATCCAAGCAACCCTGATACACGTAGTCCTCGAAGTACGACGGTGATGGAACCTGCCCATCACAGTCGTTAAGTCGGGACAGCCATAAAAGTGTTTACAGCCTCTTTTGAAGGTGGTTGTTAAATGGAAGTCACTAAGTAAGCAAACACTGTAGATTTTAAGGGGATGCAGTTGTTAAGCAAACTCAGTTTGCTATGGGTACAGTTCTGCCAAAAACTGGAAGTAAGGGCTGGTTTTTTACAAAACCGTTGTAAAAGGAAAACACGTTATCGGAAATTTGGTCACGGAGGGAAGAGGCCAAGTAGTTCTAAGGCAGCTCCATCATAATTTCCAACGGTCGCTAAGCAACTGCTTGTAAGTCAAGGACTAGTTGCATTTCTTTTTTTTTTTTACATATTTCACTCATTTTTATTAATGTAAAATACTTTTGAGTGAAAGACGGTACATGGAAAAATGGTCACCCAATTACTAAACAAGGTAGTTCCCTGCGCCAGAGAGAGGCAGGATGGTTATTTAGCACTTTTAGCATTATTAGCCCGCATTTTTTTTCAGCCCTTTCTTGTTGTGCTTCTTTGCAAAGCGCATATTCCTCAGGAATTTGGGATCCACCCCCTTCAGAGATTCGTATCTATTTGCGAGATTGATTATGTGTGGTATGGTTCTTGGACTTGGCCATGGCTAAATGCGTCCGCCAAAGTTCAAGCCAAAACCGGAAAAGAAGTAATTGTCGACTAGTTGCATTTCTTAATACAAAAGACAATTCTCACACTCAGAAGCTGCAACAGCATTAAAAAAAGGGGGGGCCATGCATTTTCGCTCATTTTTTCCACAAAGATATAGGCCTGCAGTGAGAGATTATCGTGAAATTATTAGCGAAGGTCCCGCTGTTTTATCCAAATTTATCCCATTTTATCCCATTAACATTTATATGGCAACCTCGTTAGGAAGTTTCGTACAGGTAGCCCTTGACTTATGAACACAGCTGAGCCCAAAATATCTGTTGCTAACCGAGACATTAGTTAAGTGAGTTTTGCCCCATTTTATGACCTTTCTTGCCACAGTTGTTAAGTGAATCGCTGCACTTGTTAAGTGAGTAAGACGGTTGTTAAATGAATGCGGCAAACTCCCCATTGAGTTTGCCCATCAGAAGGCCGTAAGATGGGATCAGACGACCCTGGGACACTGCAACCGTCATAAATATGAGTCAGTTGCCAAGGGGCTGAATTTCAATCACGTGACCCCGGGGATGCTGCAGCGGTTGTGAAAAACGATCCTAAGTCACTTTTTTCAGTGCCATTGTAATTTCAAATGGTCACTAAATTGTTGTAAGTTGAGGACTAGCTGTACTTGGTCTCCTGGAAAATGCTAACCATGCCATCCTTTCTCCAAAGCCTATCCTAGTTTTTCTTTACAATTTAAAGGGGGGGAGAAAAACCCCCCAAAGCTGGGAGAAAGGGGGAGAAACAAAGAACGGGCTCGCCTCCTCTCAGCAGCTGTGGCAACCTTCCAACCACTTCGCTTTTCCGGAAATCCGGAATTGCAACATCATGGCCCAATGCTCCTGCCAAAAGGAGATGTAAGTGGAAAGCAGTTGGCATCTTCTCTGCAGCCCCAGAAGGAAAAAAAAAAAAAAAGCAGAGAGTAAATATTGCAGGATCAACCTTGCAAAGGCCTGGTGGGAATTTACCCCAAGACAACTACTGGGGGGAGGGGGGGAGGAGGAGGAGGAGGAGGAGGAGGAGGAAGTCACCAAAGACAGCAGGAGGCAACTCAAGCTTCCTCCTCACCCATTTAAAAAAAAAAAAACCCTGCAAGAATAAAAACCTTTTTGCATTTTTTTCCCATCCAGTTTAATTATTATTACAAAAATGCCATGGATCGCCACGCAGGCGCTACCAGCAGCTCGCCCTGCCCACTGCTGGCATTATTTCTGGAAGAGACGCATCCGGAAGGAAGCTGAGGGTTTTTTTTTCCCTCCTTTGTTTGCGATAACCAGCTTCTGCTCAGGGACAAAATTAAAACAACCAGTTTGCTCCAAAGGAACTAAGTGTTCCCAGCGCAGCAGTGTTCGCCCGCCCACTTGGTCTCCTTTAGTGGAAGGGCTTGAGAGAACAAAGGGATTCGAACACAGGTTTTTCCTGGGGAGGTGGGGCTGCCAACCCTTCCAAAGCAAGCAGCCAGAAGTTGAAATAAAGAGGACTGCAACCTTAAAGAGCTTCAAAGCAAGCCAGATCAAGAGCAGGGAGAGAGGACATTTCCAATGACAGCTAGTCCTCGACTTACGACCATAATTGAGCCCAAAAATGTATGTTGCTAAGTGAAAAATGTAAGCGGCTTTTGCCCTTTTTACGACTTTTCTTGCCACATTTCTTAAGTGGATCACTGCAGTTGTTAAATTAGCCACACAGTCATTAAGTGAATCTTTGACTTTGCTTCTCAGACGGTCGCAAAATGTGATCACATGACCCGGGGACACCGCAACTGTCTTAAGTACCTGCCAGTTGCCAAGTTTTCAAATTCTGATCATATGACCATGGGGATGCTGGAATGGTTGCAAGTGCAAAAAGTGGTCGTAAGTCTGTTTTTTAATGCCGGTGTAACTTCGATCACGAAATGAATGGTTTGTAAGTTGAGAATTTCCTGTATTCTCCAAGTAGCAGGACAAGAAGTAACTGGTGAAACATCATTAAAGAGAGAAGCAACCTAGAACTAAGGGGAAACTTCCTGACAGCGAGAACAATTAACCAGGGGAACAGCATGCCTCATGGGATTGTGGGTGCTCCATCGCTGGAAGTTTTCAAGAAGAGACTCAGCCTGGCCAGCACCCCCGGCACCCTATATAAACTCTCCTGTTGCAGAAAGAACCACCCAACTTTTGTAGTGTACATACTGCACCATACAGCCTACAGCCTGCTTACTTAGAGCCCTGCTTGTCTCCGGTATCTGTCTAGCTGATTGGATTTGGCACAGCTGGTTCACTTCAAGTTTGATCAATTACATCACATCTTTATTACGGTCATAGACCAGCATACTATTGATTAAACGGCGTTATCTATCGGGACCCTGGAGGTGTGCCAAGTCCGTAGCACCACCTTTGCAAGGGAGAATCAATCAGTCAATCGGAATAGAACTGGAAGGGAGCTGGGGGGGGGGTCTTCTAGTCCAACCCCATGGTCAAGCAGGAGATCCTGTATCATCACTTCAGACAGGTGGCTGAGCAGTCTCTTCTTAAAGACCTCCAGCAATGAAGCAATGAATGAAATCCCTTGCTGCACCACAGTTGCCAGCTTTTGCCTTTATTTTTGATGTTTTCTTGATTTGAGTGCAATTCTTTGGATTGTGGTGAGAGCTGCAGAATCATTCAAGAATCGGATGGGCATGTAATTTTAATAAATTAATTCTGTTGTGTGGGTTATTGACTTCCTTGCAACCATACCGTGCTGGGGATGTTAGAAAAATGTTGTCTTTAGCTTGACTGGGCTTAGGTGCTGATGAGTATACAAATCCTAAGTTCAGGATCGTCCTGAAAACACTGAGACTTTGTTGTCTCTTACCTCCTCCCCATCCGGCTCCTTTTGTCGCCCTTCTGCTCCCTTTCTTGTTCCTCCCGAGCAGAGTAAACAGGACGCTTCCTTTTAAACAATTGAACATTGATAATTCCCTCGTTTTTTACTTCCAAAAGAGCAGTGGTTCCCCCCTCCCAGCACAGTGCTGGCAGAGATCAACTTTTCCTTCTTGACATTCAGGCTCACTGTCCCGAGACCTTTTCACAACGTGGCTCTTGATACTTCTGCAGCATCTTCAACAGGGAAGCAACCCAGCTAACTACAGATATTAAAACAGAATAAGAGTTGGAAGGGACCTTGGAGATCTCCTAATCCAACCCCTTGCGCAAGGCAGAACACCTTATACCAGGGGTAGGCAACCTTGGCTCTTTTATGATTCATGGACTTCAACTCCCAGAATTCCTGAGTCAGTCATGCTGGCTCAGGAATTCTGGGAATTGAAGTCCACGAGTCATAAAAGAGCCAAGGTTGCCTACCCCTGCCTTATACCATTCTGGTCAAGATGATTAGGGGGGTTGGAGGCTAAAATACGTAAAGAACGGATGGAGGAATTGGGTATGTCTAGTTTAATGAAAAGAAGGACTAGGACAGACATGAGATCAATATTTGAGGGGCTGCCACAAAGAAGAGGGGGTCAGTCTATTATTCTTCAAAGCACCAGAAGGCAGGACAAGCAGCAACAGATGAAAACTAATCAAGGAGAGAAGCAACCTGGAACTAAGGAGAAATGAATGTTTCTCAGGCTTTATTTGTTTCCAGGATGTATAAAGATCCCTGACCAACACACAATAGATGGTGTTGTTTGGAAATAGCTTAGCATCTTAAATCAAATTAATTGCTGATTCCATACATCTTTTTGACGTGTTTCCTTCTTCCTTAGATGCTAGATTTTCCTTCTAGATACTTTTTCCTTCAGTTTAGTTAGGTTGGGGCCACAGACTGGAGATTATTCACATGCAATAATGCATGAAGCTTCATGTTCATACTTCAACATGGATTCAAATAATCTATATCCAGCCAAGCTCCAACTAGGTTAAGAGTTTTCACTTCTCATATTTCATCACCTTCAAGAAATCAATCAGCAAAATGCAGAGACTTGGCATCTCCACAATAACATTTCTTCCAAGATAAACTGTTCATATTAAACAGGTTACAATTACAAGGGGAGTGTTGCTTTTTTTAAATGTATTTATTTGTTGTGTATTTCTTTTCTTTTGTTTCTGTGTATACTGAATTTTTCATCTTTATTTTCGGTCTATCTGTCTGAAAATGGATCAATGAAAACTACTGGGTGATTTTTAAAAATGCAGGCAAGGAAAGGCCAAGAGTTCAGATAATCTTTTTTACAGGAAAATAGGTAAGTGTAAAACAAAATGTGTGGTCCCTGCATCTCAACAAAAATCCAAATTTCCATTTCCATCTGTATAAAGTAAGGTTAACAAGTTCCATTTATCTTAGCACATGAAAAAGCTGCCAATGAGATGTTCTTTCCATTCTTAAAATACACTCTGTCAATGTAAGTCAACTTCTTCAAATCCATAGCAAGAAAACAGAGTCAGCTCTAGTCTCACACTTCGACTGAACATGTTCTCCAAATCAGACACCCAGGAGACCCCAAAATATCTGCCTTTATTAATGCTCACTTGCCTTAAATAAAGGATTGTGGACTCCTTGGTGCTCTCTGGGCTTGGCTGTTTTCTTGCAGACATTTCATTACCTAACTAGTTTTGAGACTAAACCCCACTCCTTTTTAGCACTGATGGTGTTATCTAGCTGGGTGATAAAACACCTGCAAGAAAACCACCAAGCTCAGAGAGCACCAAGGATTCCTCAGCTAACGTTCTCCAATTAGTTAGTTCCCTAATCAACCACACTCCAACTAACCCTGGCAAGGCAAACCATTTGTAAAGAGAAACCAAACCCCCCTCCCTTCCAGCACTGATAACATTACCTAGTTGGGTCATGAAAGGTCTGCAAGAAAAGCATCAAGCTCAGAGAGCACCACGGACCCCGAAGTTCAACCTGAGCTACAAAGGTTGGCTTCTACGGAGAAGAGGACAGCCTCCAACTTTGTTTTTCACCACACGAGTTAAAGCTGCATCCCTAAATAAAAGGGGCTTTGCCCAAAATGCCCGTTTGCAGCTCTCTGCTCTTAAGACACCATTTGCAGCTCTCTGCTCTTAAGACACCAAAGCAGAGTTTCCATTTCATGAACAGAAGGAAGGATCGCCAATCGCCAAAGAGAGGCTAGATAGGACGTATCTCTCCACGTGCCCATCCCCAAAACGGCTTGTTGAAAACCCAGCCCAATTAGTTCTTTTGCTTTTCTTGGTTTGCCTCGGATTAAAACCTCACCAGTAAGAACAAGACTGCAGTGTGTTTCTGGCCGTAACAGTGACATTAAACACACACACACACACACACACACACACACACACACACACACACACACACAGAGCGATAATATTTGTCCAAGAAACGTTTCTAGCCTCAAGTGCTTTGATGGAAAGTGAGCTGATAACCTGGATTGGATTCGTATATGTGGAAATGTTATGAATGCCAGTTTCTCAACACCTTGTGTCCTTAGCGCTGGGTCATGTTGCTGGATCTCAGGTTCCATGAGGCTATACTTTTCAAGAGAAATCAAGAGAGGGAAGAGGAGAGCTTATGGGCAGATAATTTCAGAGCTATGCAAGATCACAGTTGTATCCTAACCACTCTCTGGTCTGTGGTTGAGACATCCCTCTCTTTCGGCTCTCTCACACGTACACATTAAAGACAATTACAGGGCAAATTTCGAAAACATCCCGGAAAACAAAAACTACCCACCAGTGACCGGCAAGATACAATTACATCCACACTCCATTGTACCAAGATAGACAAAACTACAGGCGGTCCTCGTCTTACGACCAGAGTTGGGACCGGAATTTAGGTTGCTAAGTGATGTTGTTAAAGAAATCCTCGCCGAACCAGACCCCAATTTTATAACCATTTTTACTTCGGCTCATTAAAGGAATCACGCCATCGTTAAGTGGATCCAGCTTCTCCAACTGACTCTGCTAGTCAGAAGCTGGCTGGGGAGATGACGTGATCACAAGACGTTGCAACTGTCGTAAATGTGAACCCAAGCTGCAATCACGTCCTTTAGTGACCGTTCAAAGTTATAACGGCACTGAGAAATTGACTTATGACCATTTTGCACATTTAGGACCACTGCAGCCTTCCCATGGTCACGAGAGCAAAATCCAGACTCTTGGCAAGTGACTCATATTTATGACGGTTGCAGTGTCCCAGGGTCACGTGATCAACTTTTGAGACCTTCTGAGAAGCAAAATCAATGGGGAAGCTGGATTCACTTAACAACCATGTTACTAACTTAACCACAGTGATTAACAACTGTGACAAGAAGAGCCATAAAATGGGACAAAACGTACTTAACAAGTGTCTTGCATAGCAACATAGATTTGGAGCTCAATTGTAGTCATAAGCTGAGGACTCTGTATGTCTTCCTGACCACCATGAATAAATACATTATTCTCCATCCTTGCAAACCATTCTTTCAAATGCACGATTCTAACACACTATTATTTATTTGCAGGCCCAAATGGGACACTTCAAGGGCGCTTGATCCCAACGAGCATTTGCTGAAGTTAAACAGGTCAAGATAGGAGCTGGTTTCTACAGATCTCCTTGAATTGCCTTACAGAACAAAAATAAATGCAAATATAATAAAGGAAGATTGCTATCTTGTATATGCGTTCATAAAATTCCTAGTTCAAAATGGCAACCCAGAGAAGCTGGCTTACTGCAGACAATTTTAACCCCCGTGCATGATGCTTTAGAAGAATTTCTTTTTCTAAATGCACATTCTAAATCAACGCTAATATAGTACACTCAGCATAAAATTTATCCCAGGAACCTTGCCCAACACAGCACATACCAGATGATGGGAAGGTAACTACCAAATAACATGGCAATACTTATAAAGCAATAAAAAAACAGGATACATAAACATCTAATAAATAAATTAATGCCCACCGGGAACGTGGGAATTACAGTTCCAATACAGGTAGCCCTTGACTTACAAACCACAATTGAACTCAGAATTTATGTTGCTAATAAGAAATTTGTTAAGTGAGCTCTGTCCCATTTTCTTGACACAGTTGTTAAGTGAATCGCTGCAGTTGTTAAGTTAGTACCCGGTTGTGCTTCCCCGCTGACTTGTCAGAAAGTCACAAAAGGGGATCACATGACCCCAGGACACGGCAACTGGCATAAATCAGTTGCCAAGCATTTGAATTTTGAACACGTGACCATAGGGGTGCTGTAATGGTTGTTAAGTGTGAAAAATGGTCGTAAGTCACTTTTTTCAGTGCTGTTGTATCTTCAAATGGTCACTAAACAAACTGTTGTAAGTCAAGGATTACCTGTGCATCTAATGCAGGAGTGTCCAACATGGCAACTTGAAGACCCGTGACTTCAACTCCCAGGTCTTAAAGTCACCACAGTTGGACACCCCTGATCCAAGTTGGAGAAGACAACGTATGCATTTTTGTGAGTGTGTGTTATTACACAGGTGACAGCGTTATTAGTTAAAATTGAACCATCAATTAACTCTTACTTTTCTGGCAGTGGTTGGAAGTCCAGCAGCGGAAGCTATATTCATTATTTATGGAAGTCTTCTCACACAGCGGTTTCTCTTCTACCGTTCCTGGACACAAATCCCCACATTCTTTTGGCGATTTATTTCCTATAATGTAGTTGTTGGAAACGGCATCCAGGATCAGAGACCAGTCCACCGTGGAGAGATAACAGAGGTCAGAATTCTTCTCGATCCGGATGGCTCCCCGAGTGATGTTCCTCAAGTTGTACAGACCAATTTCCTTGAGGTTGGTCATTTCAAAGATGACCAACGCATAGTTGTAGAAAAGGTTTTTGCCCCGAATCACCGTGAGGTTCGGAAAGAGGTCACTGAGGGTCTCCAGGCCAGCCACGCGGAACAGCAACAAATAATCGGTGATCATGGTGAGTTTGGGGAAGCGGAAGTTGCTAAAGTCCTCCCCTTGACTGATCAACAGAATCTGGAGATACCCTTCCACCACTGTGCAGCCCTCCAGCTGCTTCAGTTGCTCCATACTGTTGCGTATGTCGATGTTTGGCCCACAAACTGGGGAGACAAAAGAGTGGGATTTAAGATGCTTCAGTTCATGTTAGAAATGCAAGCGTAAATTAACCTTCTCTCAGGCACAGTGAAGGTTCAAGTAAACTGCTTTAATGCTAAAAGGCTTCACATTCAAGGGAGGTTGTGGCCACGTAGGGATTCTAGGCTCATCCCTCTTTCAACTCTGCCTCCAGGTTCTCTTTCTCCTATACTTTCCTTCCAAATCTAATTTTAGCGAAACATTCCCTTGCTACCAGAAGAGGTTCCAACCCAATGTCCTCCATTTTTTTTAAAATCAGACTATAGTCTGATACTCTGAATATTAGGTAAGTTATTAAGGTAGGATGTACAGTAAATGGGTCACCCATTATACCGGACCTGAGCATATTATAGTCTCCAGGCCACATCGGGCCCGTTGGCTATCCCTGTGTGAAGTCAACCGGAAATTAGAAATCAAATGTAAATAAGTGCTTGCCATACATACAACTGCATCCTCTGCATCTAAGGTCATGTATGAATCCAGTGAGTTCTGTTTTTAACCCCAAATTTTGCCTGAGTTTTGTGTAAATGCAGCTATCTGTGATTTATCCAGTAAACCATAGTTTAATGGAAAATATGAACTGGGACAACATTGGGAGAATGAGTTAAGAATTCATCTAGGAAAATCAGTTCTCGATTTTTCAACAGTTTAATAAGCCTTTTATTCCCCTCAAGGAAAGCTTTGGCTTACAGAGAAATTGAATTTAGAGGTTTTAAAAGCAGTTCATATGACGGTTTAATAAGATTTGAATATTTTATACAATAAATCGTATCTAGCATTCAGCCATTGTATCTTTATCCAGCCAAGTTCACTTTTATGCATCTTGTTTTTCTTCTAAAAAAAATTCTTCCATTCAACTCTAGTTAATGACTGTATAATACGTCAGTTCTTATTTTTGTTTGTTTTGCCTTGAAATTAACGTAATAAAAAGACAATCTAATCCTTGTTCAAAGAGTGCCACAGTTTCTTTTTGGCTGCCGTGTGTTTTCATTGGACTGTGGTTTACACACCACACACACACACATATACACAGAGGTTCGAGTGTACAGCACACAAACACACACACACACACACACACACCCTGATGTGTCTTCCAAAGCATAAAATCAAACATAATGTTATTCATTCAGCATTTCACGCAAACTCTCTGTAATTTTCTTCTCACCACTAAGTAATTCAGAGAGTTTAACTACACATGGGTTCCTCTAGATGTGTTCAATTTTGATTTTCATAAGCAACTCTAGCATAAAAAGGAAGGCAAATTTATCCAATATACATAGCTTTAAATTTATTTATTTATTCAATTAATCTGGCTCAGCCATCTTGACAAGCAATACTATAAAAACAATTACAAATATTACAAAGGTTCAAATACAAAACAGCTTTCACAGCTCAAGGCTATGATAAAGTCCTTGATTTATAACAGTTGCTTAGTGACAGTTCAAAGTTACAACGGCACTGAAAAAAGTGACTTATGACAGTTTTTCACACAACCCTTGCAGCTTCCCCATAGTCATAAAAATTTGGACATTTAGCAACTGACTCATATTTATGACGGTTGCCGTGTCCCGGGCGTTATGTTTTTGCGACCTTCTGACAAGCAAAGTCAAGGGCGAAGCCAAATTCACTTAACAATCGGGTTACAAACTTAAGAACTGTAGTGATTCATTTAACAAGCGTGGCAAGAAAGTCATAAAATGAGGCAAAACTCACTTCACAAGTGATTCACTTAGCAATAGAAATTTGAGCTCAATTGTGGTTGTAATTTGAGGACTACCTGTAGCTATGTATGCGTTTGATAAATTTGTTGAACGTACATCACACTAAGCCATTATTTAGCTCATAAACCACAATAGTTCATTCACACAACACACTTAAGACACCACTGAGGTGATCATATTGTCATTTCATGTACTGAGGGAACCCAGCCTTTTTAATGCACCTTTCTTTGGCACATTAAAGTCACCACATCCTGGCTGTTTCAAAAGCTGCTCTCGCAAAGCAGCTGTGCAGGTGGGGGACGACCAGGGACAGCTGCATTTACAAGCTCTGTAAATGACAGGGCTGCTTTCAACCATTCAAAAAGAGGTGTTTTCAATTCAACAGGGGCAAGAAATTACATCTGCGGGTTCTAGATCCCTGCCCGCACACGGATTGCTGCATCATTCAAACTCTGGCTTACTAAACAACCCTCTGACTGCCTGTAACAGCAAGCCACGATACAGGGAGTTCTCATCTTATGGCCACAAGGGAGCCCAAACTTTCTGTGGCTAAATGAGACAGTTGTTAGGCGAGTTTTGCCCCACTGTACAATCTTTCTTGCCACACTTGTTAAGTGAATCACAGCAGTTGTCAAAATAACGAGGTTGTTAAGTGAACCTAACTCCCCCACTGACTTTGCTTGTCAGAAGGGATCACGTGACCCTGGGACAGTTCAGCCGTCATAAATACATGGCAGTTACCAAGCAGTTGCTGAATTTTGATCACATGACCCTGGGGATGCTGCAAGGGTCGTAAGTGTGAAAAATAGTTGTAAGTCACTTTTTTTCAGTGTAGTTGTACCAAGATACACAAGTCTCTCTCTCTCTCTCTCTCTCTCTCTCTCTCTCTCTCTCTCTCTCTCTCTCTCTCTCTCTCTCTCTCTCTCTCTCTGTGTGTGTGTGTGTGTGTGTGTGTGTGTGTATGAAGAATGATATTGTGAAATTCGCCTCTCAATCTGCAAGCAGAGGAAAGGAATTTGGGTAGAATTGACAGGAGGATGGAAGGCATAATTATATGCGTGTTTTCATTTACTGCCTTCGTCTCATTTTCTATCTTTGCATATTCTTCTGTTTCTTGTTTCTTGTACCTTCTTTTATATACTTTTTACTGTATTCAAAAATTCCATTAATACACATATGAGACAGGATATTCAATAGGATATAGGACATAATCTGAGTCCTGTGATGTTCTACAACACATATATACACACACACAAAAATAGAAATACAATCATACAAATCACTTTCATTTCCTTCCTTTTCCTTTTCCTTACTTTCTTTGTGTACTTGTTTGTTTCGTCTGTTTTTTACCACATTCAAAAATCCCACTGATACATACAGAAACGCACCCATCCACCCGGACACACCTATACAAAAATACAAATGCAATCGTACAAATCCTCGATTTGGTTGCCATGGGCCCACCCTAACCCTACCAACGGGTTTGATTTTGCCGCCTGTGTCAACCCAAGATAAGTAACGCCAGACCGGCCAGACCACCCCCCCCCACACACACACACACACATCCCCTGCCAACTGCTCAAGGAATGGCTGAATGTCCAAGGCAGACCCCCTTTGTGGCCTCACAACAAGCATCGCTGCCTCTCCTTCTTCAAAGACGGCCTTTACATACCAAAGGGAAATGGAAACAAACCATCTGCTTCGGACACCCCACCCCACCCCATAAATCTTGCAAGGAGCCCCTCAGGAAGTAGAAAAGAAATGTTTACAACCCTTTGCAAAAAGGGAGCTTGCATGAATACGGGAGCTTTTATCTAAAAGGGGTAGGAATTTCAGCTATTCTGAGCACTTGGCCTCCACACCTCCACCCCGAGACTCAACCAAAATGGCCAGGTCCCTCCAGTTCCTCTAGCTTCTCTAGGGAACTGACTAGGGGTGACACAAGAGCAATGTTCCACTATTTGAGGAGCTGTCACAAAGAAGGGGGGAGTCATCTTAACAGAATAACAGTTGGAAGGGACCTTGGAGGTCTTCTAGTCTAACCCCCTGCTCAGGCAGGAAACCCTATACCATTTCAGACAAATGGTTGTCCAGTCTCTTCTTAAAAACTTCCCGCGTTGGAGGGAGGTTGTTATTATAGTATTATATAATATTATTGTTTGTCTATCATCTATCAGATATGGGCAAGCATAGATATTTAATAAATGAATACAGATAGTCCTCGATTTATAACAGTTCATTTAGTGACTGTTTGAAGTTGCAACAGCACTGAAAAAAAATGACTTTTATGACCTTTTTTCAAACTTATGACCACTGCAGCATCCCCATGGCTACGTGATTTGTATTCGTATACTTAACAACTGACTCACATTTATGACGGTTGCAGTGTCCCGGGGTGATGTAATCATCTTTTGGGACCTTCTGACAAGCAAAGTTGATTGTGGAAGCCAGAGTCACCTAACAACTGTGTTATTAACTTAACAACTGCAGTGATTCACTTAACAAATAGGGCAAGAAAAATCGTAAAACGAGGCAAAACTCACTTAACAAATTTCTCACTTAGCAAATTTTGGACACAATTGTGCTCATAAATCAAGGACTACAGTACTTGTAAATAAAATTTTCAGGGACATGAGGACCCTGTCTGGACTGCATTAATTCACTACCTGCTCATCTGGACTTTCCTTCCCCCAAAAACTCTGGCCACCAAACTAGTCTAGAAAGGACTGTAGACATTTATTTTAATCTCTTTATTGCATGTTTATTTACACTTGCATAAACTATAGGATTTTTGAAAAGGGCTATTCTTTTGAAAAGTGAGATAAAATTGCAATAAATAAAATGAAAGCCCTGATACCAGCATGTGTCTATTAAATGACTCAGTGGAAATTCTTTTTAATTGTTCACTTTTCTAAGCAAGCTAATAAATCAACAAAACCCTTTTTGAGATGCAATTCCTTGCTGCTTTTTCCTGGTTGAGTTTTTTTTAAAGAGGTATTCATTCTTTACAGAGATTTTTAAACATATGCTTAATTGCCTATATCTTTCTAAATTGCCCTTGAAGGAAAAAAAAATGGGGCTTTCTGAACCATGTTGAATAGAAACGATAATCCTTTCTGCATTCTGGCAATAGTTCTCTCTTGTCTGTTGTGACTTTGGAAATATGACAAGCTGAGCATTAGAATATAAAGCAGTGCTTTCCAAACCTGGATAAATTACCCAAAACTGGCTTTTATTAGGGTATCTACACACAAACCCTTCACCCATCACAAGAGACATTTAAACAGATTTAATGATTGCCACGTATAACTGAAATACCTTCAAAAATCTCCCAATGAAGAAAAAAACTGATGAAATCACCCAGAGTAACTTGTTAAAATGACACAAAGATCATTCACAAAGATTCGTTGTTTCTATAATGCAGGTATTCCTCGGGTTACAACCAATTTTTCAGCAACCATCTGAAGTTAGGTCAGTGCTGAAGGAAGGAAGGGACTTACCAACAGTCCTCAAAATTCTTGAGAAGTGATTTGAGGTAATGATGAAGTAAAAGGTTGAGGAAGCAGAGGTCCATCAGCAGTCCTCGACTTATGAGCACAATTGAAGCCAAAATTTCTGTTCTTAAGTGAGACATTTGTTAAGTGAATTTGGCCCCATTTTGCCACCTTTCGCACCACAGTTATTAAGCGATTCACTGCAGTTGTTACATTAATAACACAGTTGTTCAATGAATCTAGCTTGCCCATTGGCTTTGCTTGTCAGAAGGTTGCAAAAGGAGATCACATGACCCTGGCACACTGCGACCGTCATAAATATGAGTCAGATGTCAAGCATCTGAATTTTGATCCCATAACCATGGGGATGTCACAACAGTCCTTAAGTCAGAAGTCATTTTTCAGTGCCATTGTAACTTTGAACGGTCACTAAAGGAACTGTTGTAAGTCGAGGACTTCCTGTAACACCTTGGACTTTCAAGCATTTTTAAGAACTCAACTCAAACCAGGATACAAAACACTTATTTTTACCTGACCGTTTACCTCAGGGCTTCTCAACCTTGGCAACTTTAAGACTTGTGGACTTCAACTCCCAGAATTCCTCAGCCAGCTTTGCTGGCTGAGGAATTCTGGGAGTTGAAGTCCACAAGTCTTAAAGTTGCCAAGGTTGAGAACCCCTGGTCTACCTCCATCACTGGAATTTCCCTTCTCCCGTCAGGTGGCATTCATTCTTACATTTCAATCAACTCCAAAGAACAAGAGACCCACTTCATCCAATCTGTCTCTCTTGGCATTCGTTTTCACGGAGTAGCCCCTCCACTAAATCTACAATTTACTTCTGGGAACTGCAAAAATCAAACAACAAACCTGAACGTCCCACCCTATCCAGTTACTAGGAAACATTTTGGCTACTATAGGAGGAAAGAGAGGGGTTGCCTTTCATTACTCACCATCTTCCTCAACTCAGGTGTAAGTACAATAGAGCCTCCAAAACAAATAAAAGCTCTTACAGCATTTATTTTCCACCTGTTCCCACAAACGCAAACAAACAGATTAGTTTGAATTTCCAAGGAGACGCCATTCCAGGTTCCCCTCCCACTGGTGGTATCTTGCAACATGTTCGCAATGCTGGCTGAGGAATTCTGGGAGTTGAAGTCCACAAGTCATAAAAGGGCCAAGTTTGAAGACCCCTGGTCTAGAGGCTAAACCATAAGATGGACTACTGAGGGAACTAGATATGTCTAGTCTAATGAAGAGAAGGACTAGGGGTGACACGTAGCAGTCTTCCATTATTTGAGATGCTGTCACAGAGGAGATTGACCTGTTCTCCAAAGCACTTGAGGACAGTTCATGAACTAACAGATGGAAGATCATTAAAGAGAGATCCAGCCTAGAACTAAGGAGAAAGTTCCTCACAGTGAGAACAATTAATCAATGGAACGGCTTGCCTCCAGAAGTTGTGGCTGTTCCATCGCTGGAGATTTTCAAGAAGAGACTGGACAGCCATTGGTCTGAAACGGTATGAGGTCTTCTGCTTGATCAGGGGGTTGGACTAGAAGACCTCCAAGGTCCCTTTCAACTCTATTATTCAATTTTCAATAAATCCCTCAATAAATCAATGGACTAGCATCATGGAATGGAATGGAATGGAATGGAATAGAATAGAATAGAATAGAATAGAATAGAATAGAATAGAATAGAATAGAATAGAATAGAATAGAATAGAATAGAATAGAATAGAATAGAATAGAATAGAATAGAATAGAATAGAATAGAATAGAATAGAATAGAATAGAATAGAATAGAATAGAATAGAATAGAATAGAATAGAATAGTTGGAAGGGACCTTGGAGGTCTTCTAGTCCAACCCCCTCCTCAGGCAGGAAACCCTATACCATTTCAGACAAGTGGTTGTCCAATCTCTTCTTTAAAATGTGTGGTGTTGGAGCATTCATGTTTTGCCTCCTTTATTTTTTACTTCATTGGGTCCTTTTTAAATAGTTGTAGGATTTGTGTGGCGAAGAGATTCCATTTTTGAACACTGAAGAGAATTCACCAACCCTTAAGCACCACTGTAGGGAGCGGAAATTGCTAAGGCTACCGCAACTGCGATTGCTACATCCTCAGCCTTGTTTGAAATCTAGGAAGCCTAGAAAACAAGAGTGTCACCGCTCTGCATTTTGTTTTAATAGCAAGACTGTTCAAATAGTGAAGTTAGGGAGAAGTCAAAAGGTCAGCGCTGTGTTTGCAGATGTGGCGCAGCAGAGAGCATCAAGCAGCAGGTTCCTTGGCCTCTCTCTCACAAACACCACAACCACAGCATCGTCTTCGGCCAGCTCTGGGCTTGCCTGGACCTCCCCTCCAAAAAGCCATCTCCCTCTTGGCCCTTTTGACTGCGTTCTCAGTTCACACTTCCAAGTAAACACAACTATCATGAGGGGTCATCAATCACAGAGCTGCACGTGATAACATTCTCCCCATGACTTTTTTTTTAAAGCTATTTATTGGCCTCAAGTCCTTCCAAAACAGGAAAAGAGAATGGAAGAAATGGAAAAGGAAAGAGGGGTGATTTTACATGCCCAGGGTCAGCTGCTTAAAGCAGAAGAAAAAAACACAATTTTATCCCGAAATAAACTTCAATGAACACAGGTGGGATTTTCCTCAGAGGAATCGATCTGTTGTTTCAAAAAGGCTTCCTTTCACTGGACGTGAATGGACGCGTACGGTCACAACTGGGATCACAAGTTTTGTGGCTAAGCAAGGCCATTATTAAATGAGCCATGCTCCCATTTTATCGAGCTATTTTGCCATGGCTGGTAAACAAATGACTGCAGTTAAATTAATCATGTGGTTGTTAAGTGAATCTTGCTTCCCCCACTGGTCACTAAATAAATGGTTCTAAGTCCAGGACTACCTGTGCAACGAATTTGCTGCATAAGGGAATCTTAACCGCCATACCATTCTTCATTTATTGTAACTTACTATAAAGTAGGAAACTATCATAGTGCTATTGCACATTTAGCCTACATCAAAAATGTCCAATCTTGGCAACTTTAAGGCCTGTGGACTTCAACTCCCAGAAGACTACAGACCTGGATGAGGAATTCTGGGAGTTGGGAACTTGGCCTTAAAGTTGCCAAGATTGGACCCTTCCCCCCCCCCCCACTACATTATTCATGCCAGCAAATGTAGTTCTGTAAATTCTGTAAACATATATTGTCTTTATTTATGTCCACAACAATTAAACAAATGAATTCAGTTTCAGGCTCCTTGTAACATCTACAGCAATTATTTTAGAAAGCAACACCTAAGAAACGTTACCTCAAGAGCTATAATCACAAAAATGTTTTGAAACGTTTTCAGCACTACTGTTCTTTTAAGGAAGTGTCTCTGTATGATGAAATAGTGAAGAACATTCCAGCTCTCAGTATTTATAACCTTGATGATGAAACCAGTATTTTCATGCTCTGCGTAGTAATAAGAATCTGAGTCGCTGATTTTGTACATATCTGGATTTTATTATAAACTGGCTAAGCATCTTAGGATGCTCCATGGTTCGGAAAGAGTTAAGTACAGGTAGTCCTTGACAACCACAATTGAGCCCAAAATTTTTGTTGCTCAGTGAGACATTTGTTAAGTGACTTTTGCCTCATTTAATGAACTTTCTTGCCATATTTGTTAAGTGAAGCACTACAGTTAAGTTAGTTAACACACTTAAGTGAATTTGGCTTCCCAATTCACTTTGCTTGTCAGAAGATTGCAAAAGGGGATCACATGACCCCGGGACACTATAATGGTTATAAATATGAGTCAGTTGCTAAGCCCGAGTTTTGATCACATGACCATGGGAAGGCCGGAATGGTTGTAAGTGTGAAAAACAGTCATAATTCACTTTTTTCAGTACTGTTGTATCATCAAACAGTCACTAAATGAATGATTATAACTCAAGGACTACCTGTACTATCCAAGTAGCATAGATAATAATAATGAAACTTCCTACCTCAGGGCCTACTGTTAGGGACCATACAGGTTAAAAAAATGTAACAGGTGTATAGTGGAGGCTTGGGGTGAAGAGTGAAGAATGTCTACCTATTGTTGTATGTTATGTTCTACGATGATCGCTTCTTAATATGATTGCTTCCTAATATGATCTTATGCTTGATGTTGATTACTTTCATAATGAAAAAGCAGACTGAATTTTTTTTTTTACCCCAGGTTATTGAATCTCTACTTCAGGATCTTTTGCTAGGGATCATAAAAGATAAAATACAACAGACATATAGTTGAGGCTGGAAGTGAGGAGTAAAGAATATGTACCAAACCAAGCGTTTACAAAGATTAATACCTAGTGTTATATGCTGTGTTCTCTGAGGATTGATTATTAATATGATTTTATATTTAATGTTTAACTACTACCTCAAGACCTATTATCAGGGATCATAGAGAATAAAAAATGTAACGGGTGTATAATAGAGGATTGAAGTGAGGAGTGAAAAATGTTTACCAAACCAGACGTTTCCAAAGAATAATACATAGTGTTGTATACCAGATGCTATGATGTTTGATGCATACAAAGATTTTATGTACAATGCTGAATGTTTTAATAAAGGAATTTTAAAATAATAATAATAATAATAATGAAACTTCCTGGATCAATTTCATAAACTGTGATCATGTTAACCATGGATTATGTCAACAGTAGCAGCCATTTATGATTAGATCACAAATCTACTTAAAGCTGCTTTCAGTGCTTTTAAGTGGGAAAAGCGAGAGAATATTTTACTTTTTAAAAACTTAAGTTCACCTATGGATTTAACCCAGGGATCCCCAACCCCCGGTCCATGGACCAGTACCACCAGGCTGCGGCATGCCAGCAACCAGTCCGCACAAACAGGTAAAGCCCCATCCAGTCCAAACCACGCACTCTTTGGTTCACAGAAAAACCTTTCTCCACGGAAGGGTCCCTGGTGCCCCAAAGGTTGGGGACCTCTGATCTAACCTACTGATTATTTGAAAAGTATTATTTTAGGTCAACCCAGACATTACTGTTTGATTCTAAAAATAGGAATCAGGATATACCAACAGCAGAGAGCCATAGAAAAGACTAGACAACTAGTGACCCTGCTTGAACAGTGGGGGTTGGACTAGAAGACCTCCAAGGTCCCTTCCAACTCTTGTGATTCTGTTATTCTGACCCACTGGGTTATCACTTCAGAGATATTTCTTTACCAGATTCCTCAAAGCCTCCAACAATGGCAGAGTTTCTAATCTACTTGAAAAACCCTTTAAAATTCCAAGAGATATTCAGAGATGCATTTGCCTCAAAAGCAGGCCATGGTGAATTGTATAGTACAATCAAATAGGGGGACTTGCACAAAAAATATTTTATTAAAATATTTTTAGTAATGTCGTGATATCTTATGTTAATTTTGTGTCATATTTTATAAAATTTGCCAATTTTTTTTATTCTAGGGGAATCCTGGATTTTAGATGCCTTCTGTAAATTGCTCCATTTGAGGTACTGTGGTTGAAAAATTGTTGCCCTATGATGCACCATTTCACCCAGCTAAAAGTTAAAGATACAAGAGTTTTAGAATTATGTAGATGTGGCTTAAGAAGGAATCCTATTACTGTGATATGAACATGCAGAAAATTTTCAAATTCTTAACTTCAATTCCCAGAAGTCCACAGGCCTGGTGGGGATTAAATTCTTAGTGCCAATTCCTTCATGCCTTACCAGCTGCTGTATCTAATACGAGATGGTTTACTATATCTTCTCATACATTCATTTGCTTGTATTCTTTTGCACCATAATATCTGGAGCAGATTCTTAAGGGTGTTTTTGCACTGTAGGCTGGGATAAAGGCACCCATTAATTCCTTGCCAATAATATTTGCTCTTAAAATTTAAGCACAGCCATCCTCAATGCTTGTTTCTTAACCAGCATCCACAACAAAACAAACAGCTGTCCTAAGGTACTAAAACACTTTGCAGTCTCCAAGGTTAAACCCAAATATCATTAGTTTGCAAACAAAAGACCACAGGCCTGATTTCCTAGGAAAGAGAGTTTATTGCTTTTTGTGTCTTTTGGCAAAGTGTCTTCAGCAGTTTTCCAAAGAAATCTCCCGTTCCTCTATCAACTAGATTCCGGAAAGGCAAACAATCCCTTTAGTGTCAAACCATTTTATACTCCGGTATCTAAATTACGCAGGGAATTTACTCGATTGGCTCACTCAAACTAACCATATTTGCTTTATCAGCAAGCGCATTAAGAGATATTGATGTTGATACTATACACATGCACACACAATTACAGCTTTAAGGGTTTTACTAAGTGTCCAGCTATAGAGATCTAACGCGGAAGAGCTGAAACACAGTCTATTAAAAAAACACAATTTTAGATCACAAAACCACAACTGAATTAGCTTCCCCACTTACAAGTCACACCACTCAATAAAACAAGGGAGAAGATTGGCTTAAAATGCTGGTAAATTCATCAGGGCAGAGGAAGAATTTCTACAGCAAGGAGCACACATAAAAACTGCTCTCTAGGGTGCAAAGGAAACCCACCTCATGCAAAAAATTGTGTTTTGCATTTGATTCCACAAACAACACTACTCCTCAAACACCCCAGCAGAACAAGCTTTTATTATTTTATTGAGAATCATTTTCGGCAGTAAACACTGCTGCCTGCCCAGGCAAAGGAAGCAAACAAAAAATGACATCTGACAACAGTATGTACAACCCACAGCCTCAAATTATGAGGGAGGGTCAAAACCAAGTCAGCGAATTTTAAGAATTTTCTTGAAGGCCTATAAAAGCAAACCAGGTCAAACCTATGATGAATTGGTGATGCCTCTCCTGTAAGGGGCCAAGCCAGATTCCCTTCCTCTATCACTGACATCTTAATTACTATTTTACCCACCAATCATACCTTAAATTTCAAAACTATATTAACTGAAGATCACAGAGACAGCCTTTCCATATTATTTTGGTTCCAACTCTTGTATATTCCTATTTAGGAATGCATGACTTCTTATGACCGAAAATGGAAGAGCGAGTTTAGCTATGACACATTCTATGTATTTAAAAAAAAAACTACACACACATAAAACTAAGACTAGATGTTCCTTGTGTTATAAGGAGGAGAGCAGTGCACTTGGGTGGGGGGGCTCTTTTCAAGAGACTGTTTTTTTCTTAAAGCCACAAAACAAATCAGCCAGCCAATGTGTATTTTCATTCTTCTTATCCGTTGTACGCACATTCATCCCACAACAATCCACTCTGCTTATTAAGATTTCTTTTACAGATTAATGAATATTTTAATACAGTCATCTAAATCCTGTTTTTTTCCCCTGCTGGCAATGCCAGTTAGGAAAACAGTGGATAACCAGATCAATAACAACAGCAAATAAAATGCCATTTTTATGCTCATCCTGTACTTTAAAAAGAACTACACCTAACAGGATAATCTTTTTTTAATCATCAAAGCTTGAGCACAATGTTTAGATGCAGAAATCAATGGGGCTCCTAAGCAGATGCAGTCACAATTTTTCTACACTGGTGTTTGTTTACTTGCCTACTTCTCATTTTACTCCAACACTAAACGGATTAAAGTTTTGCAGCTTTTTTTCTTTTACTTTTTGGGGCCTGGCCTAAATCCTTACATTAAACTGAGAAAAACACAGGGGGAAGAAAGCGTTGGGAAGATGAGGTGGAACAACCCATTTTAGAAGTGTGACTATGACTCACGTTTTGACCTTGTCATCTCAAAACAGTCATCCAGGCACTGTCCCTAAGGTCAAACACTTGCCCAAACGAAGCTTAGACCTCCCAAACAGACCAAATGTGCACAACCCAACAAGCTGCGCTTACACACTGACCATGTTATTGAATCTAAGGGGTAGTAAGTTCTCTTTCCTTCATACCAGCGCCAAGGGGAAGGGCACCACAACCCCACCACTAACAACAATCTGGAGGGTGTCACTTTCTCCACCCATCTGACTGATTCACAAACCACCAGAGAAAGTTCTCTCCCCCTCCTCCTTTTACACGGAGGTCATGCAGGATTTTTTCTCTCCCACACCTTCTGCTCAAGCATGAAGCCACCAGCTGTCCAGGGGTAGAGCTCCAGGAATTGCACCGAGCAGGGCCCAGCCCAATTCCCTCTCCCCCTCCACCGCCCCCTCTTTGTCTTTCAAAAAAGAAAAAAAAAACACCAAAACATTTCAGTGGGGGGAGGAGAGGAGGACAAAGAGGCACCCATCGCCTTCCTACTCTCACCAGCCCCGGAGCTTGGACGATGAGTATTCACTGAGTAACGTTTTAATTGCAACGTATACCTCTGCGTATAAACAAACCAGAGTTATATAAAAACGCTCTTCCTTTCTCCCGCGTTTAATCTGTTGTGCATAAGGAAGCAAAGTGTGAGGGGGGGAATACAATTCCTTCCCCCCCCCAGCATTTAGGGCCCATTGAGGTTCAACAGCCCCCCCACACACACACACACACAAATCTTTGTCCGCAAAAAGAGGCTTCCCGCTTGCTTGGGCTGCTCGGACGCGCGCTCCCCGCCACCCAAGCGCCTCACTTGCTCGCCTGCAACTTGCCCCATTCGACACAAGAGACCCCCCCCCTTAAAAAAGAAGGCAAGGCGGGGGGCTCGCGAAAGCCTGGCCTGGCTTGGTTGCCGCCGGGTGCAGCGCTCCAGGTGCCGGCGCGCTCGGCTTGTTTACGCAACGGCTGGCTCGCCGGGCGCCTCCAAGCCGCCCCCGGGAAGCGGGGAAAGCCGAGCCGGTTGCCTTGCGCGGGAGGCCGGGTGGCTCGCCTGGCGGCCCCCCTCCGGGCTGCTCGAGGGGGCGACAGGGCCAGACCCTCCCCTCCCCTCCGCCCGGGGCCGGCTGAGCCAGGAATCTTTCCCCGGGGGTCGTGGGAAGGAGCCCCCCCCAAAGCTTGGCGAGGCCGGGAATGGAAGCAGCCGGTCCGCTAAAAGGGGGAAACGACTCCAGCTCTCTCGGGTCCCCCGGACGCCGCCGGCCGAGCGGGGGGGAGGCCAGGGGTCCAGGCGCGTTTTGGGGGAGCGGGTTCCAAGAAAGGGAGCCCGCCTGCTTTGGGCTCCCCATCTCCGCGGCCTCGGCAGGAAGGCGCCGCTTGCCCTGCGCCCCCCTTTCCCAAACTAAAGCCCGGACGGGCCATTTCTCTCCCCCCCTCGGGCCCCCCCCCGGCCCATACTCACTTTTTCCATTTGCTGGCCGCAGGCAAAGCACGGTGCAGAGAAGCAGGAGCCCCCTCACCAAGGCCAGGGACCCCCCTCCGACGCCAGACTTCATTCCTCTGTTTGGCGGGTCGTAATTGGGAGCAAAACGGCCTTTGCAAAAAATAAAAAAAATAAAAAATAGATCCCGCAATTGAGTCCTCGCTCTTCGCCGCTTTCCCGGGACAAGCAAATCCAAATCCCCGGGGAGGGGGGGCAGCTTTTAAACCCCTCCCCTCGAAGAAAGGAAAAAAGAAAACAAGCCCACCCGCCGGGAGGGGGTTGTAAAAGGGAGGGAGGGAGGGAGGGAAGCGTCCGGGGAGGGGTGGCTGGAGCGCTTCTCCGGAGAGGCTGCTCGGTTCGGAAGGGAAATTCTCGGCCCACCGGGGGGGACCGGAACGGGGAGAGGGGGGGAAGGTCCGGGCCTGGTTCGGGGCTCGCCGAGGAGGCTCCCGAGCCGCCGCCGCCGCCGCCGCCGCCTCCTGCTTCTCCAGCTACGACGGGAGGCCGGGCAGAGCAGCTCAGCCTCGCCTGCTCTCATCCAGCAGGAGCCCGCACGGAACGCGCCGCAGCCAGCAATCCGCATCTTCGACCTCCATGTTGGCTTGGCTTCCCGGCCCCGCTTCCTCTAGAAAAGTCCCCCCGAGGCAGGGCGGGCTGGCGGGCTGGCGGGCTGGCGGGCCGGGGAGGGGAGGGGAGGGGTCGGCCGGGCGGAGGGCGGATGGGGGGCGCGCGCCGGTCCTGCGCCCGCCCGCCCGCCCGCCCGCTCGCTCGGCCCGCCGAGAGTCCGCGGACCGGAATCGGCCCTGGCCGGGCACCCAGCCGGAGAAGCCACGCAGCCCGCTGGCTTGAATCCCCGGCTCCGAGAGCGGAAGCAGCGCTTCCCCGAGAGCCGCCCGGGCTTTTGGCCGGAGCCTCCCGAGGCTGCCTGCGAAAGCGGCGATCGCGCAATTGCGCCGCGGCCGCCGCTTCGTCCCTCCTTGGCGCTTCCTTCGGCGGGCGAGAGGCAAAATCCGGAGCCGCGATGAATGGAGGCGGGCGGGCGGGCGGGCAGGCAGGCTTCCCCCGCGCCGCCCCCTCGGCGCTCCTCGCCTCGCCTCCTCCTCCTCCTCCTCCTCCCCTTTTCCCAGGCTCGCTGCGAAGGCCGCCCCGAGGGAGCCTCACCGGCCGCCGCGTCCCCGGCTGCCACTCGGCGGGCGCCGCGCTGCTGCCATGCGAGGGGCGGAAACGACACCGAGGGGAGCCGCGCGAGGGCAGGGCAGGGCCCGGCTGTTGCCGCCGCCCTCCCTCCCTCCCGCCTTCCGTCCCTCCCGGCCGGCCGGCCGGCCTCTCCCGCTGCCCAAAGCGAAATCGGCGAGGCGGAGGCGGATTCCCGCTAGCGCTCAGCCGCGGGCTCTCCGGGCAGGGGAAGAGCGCGGCCCGGTTCCGGCTCCCGCGGCTGCGGCTGCTGCTGCAGATCCACGCGGGGCGGCTGCGGGAACAAAGCAGCGCGACCCTCCGCTCGAGGCCGGGCTGGGCAGAGAGAGGAAGGGAAGGGAAGGGAAGGAGGGAGGGCGGCGGCGGCGGCGGCTTCCTCGGCGCCTCCTCCGCCTCCTCCGCCTCCTCCTCCTCGCCCGGCTTGCAGGCTGGCCTGGGCGCAGAGCCGCCGCCTCCTCCTGCTGCTGCTGCGGAAGGAGCCGCGCCGCGCAGCCGGTGCCTGGCCGCTTCTTCTTCCCGCGGCTGGCGGGCGGGCGGACCGGCCTGGCGCTCCGGGGGCGTCCTTCGTCGGGCTGCGTGAGCGGGTGGGCTGCCCGGGCTCCCCGGGGCGGCGGGCTCCCGGCTTCTTCTGGAGCGGCGCGAGGGAGACGGGGGGGGCTTTGGCGCTGTCAAGGGGGGCAACGCTGGCTAGCAGGAGGCGCAGCAGCAGCAGCAGCGGGGAAAATTAGCCAAATAAAAAGAGAGAGGAGGGGGAGCGCAGAGGCGGCCCCCGGTCTGCGGGCTCCCCCCGAGCCCGGGCAAAGAGCAGGAGCCGGGAAGGGCGGGCGGGCGGGAGCCGGGGAACGGAGCCTCGGGAGCGCGGGAGCCGAGCGCGCCTGCACGGCGGCTCCTTTGGCAAGCGGCGCGAGTCCGGGCACGCCGGCTGGGCAGAGCCGGGCCGCTCAACCCGCTCCGCCGGAATACGGAGGTTCCGAGACCGGTTTGGCACGTTGGGTGGACCGGCTCGCGGGGACGGGAGAGCCCGAGACGTCGAGCCAG
This sequence comes from Bothrops alternatus, assembly GCA_034064705.1. Taxonomy (NCBI): domain Eukaryota; kingdom Metazoa; phylum Chordata; class Lepidosauria; order Squamata; family Viperidae; genus Bothrops; species Bothrops alternatus. Next base: position 2,194,343 of record JARGCV010000195.1, on the reverse strand, counting down.
CCCGACGGGCGCCTTGTGCAGCCAGCGCGGGTTCACGTGTCGTGTGAACTCAACTGGTTTGGCGGTGGTTCTGAGGCCGGTAACTGCTCCCTCCCTGCCTGGCCTGATGCGTTGAACCCAGAATCTATTTGATGGCGTTCCCTGAGGGCGGGAACCAAGATTAAAACTCAACTGTAGGTGTGAATGCAACCTGCAGTTGTGAACGCATCCATAGCAATACCTTGACCCCGTTTGCATCTGGTGCTGTTCATACCTGACCCAAATCTCAAGCCACAAGGAGGCTATGCTTTGCTTTCAGGTGTTCAGTGACCCTTTTATTCCCCCACTGCCCCCATCCCATCTAAACTGAAGAGATTTAAATCCAGAGGCTAATAAATCTTGCCTGAAGCTTTGGAGGGAAAAAAAACAGGAATGGGTGAAAGTTTAACAAGGTCCTGGTTATCAGCAATACTCAGAGCAAGGTGTCTTGATAAACAGAGATCTTCTCAACCTGACCTAACAGTTACAACACAACTGAGAGCAGGATTTTGTGACACAATCCTTTATTAACCCTCCAAACAAGTCATCTAAATTGGCTGCTAGATTAAAAAATTAACACCAATAAAGTGACAATTTACCAGCAAACAAAATTCTTACAAAAAAAATATTATAAAATTCTAACAAAATAATTGCATTCAAAAATGACACAGAATCAGGAATTCCTGTCCTGGCATAATGGCTAACACAAAGCACAAATGCTTTTTTTTTTTTTTAAATGCCTATGTAGAATTAATGCAGAGCAAATAAGCTTTAATCAATTTTACTTAATATGATTATTCAACTGATTTCTTATAAAAATGTGCAGCTGGAGGAATCAGTAACATCTGCATATTAAAGCAAATGAGCAGATTAATGCAATCCAAAAAACAGTTTCTGGTTGCAAGTTCCTTCTGTGCAGCTTTAAAATGCACACATCAATTAAAATCAATTGCTTAATTGGATTGAAAGAAAATGGGGAATAAAGCAACCAACGTAGGCCTGGTTTATACAACATTCTAGAGCAGTGTTTCTCAACCTTGACAATTTTAAGACATGGACTTCAACTCCCAGAATTCCACAGCCAGCATTGCTGACTGGAATTCTGGGAGTTGAAGTCCACATGCCTTAAAATTGTCAAGGTTGAGAAACACTGTTCTAGAGAGAGGTGTTTGGCTTCTGGTTGTCTTGAAATCCATCTGAGTGTAGCTTATTCAGTAAACCATGGTTAAACCACAAGTCATAAAAGGGCCAAGTTTGAAGACCCCTGGCCTAAACAGTGTTTCTCAACCTCAACAACTTTAAGACATGTGGACTTCAACTCCTTGCTGGCTGGGGCATTCTGAGAGCTGAAGTCCACATGTCTTAAAGTTGCTGAGATTGAGAAACATTGGCCTAACTAACAGACTGAGGATGGTTACACGTATTATTTCAAATTGTGAGTCTCTATCTTGCAACAGAGCAGGTAAATTTATGAGACTATTGTCCAACATTTCTGGCACCGGTTGGCATTGTACAGAATTCTGGGAATTGAAGTCCATACATTTTAAAGTTGCCAAGGTTGAGAAACATTGTTTTAAATTCATCAGATAAGTAGCCTGTGAAAATACAGGTAGGCCTGGATTTATGACCACCGTGGTGATCAGGATTTTCATTGTTAAGCAAGGTGATTGTTAAGTGAGTCGTACCCAATTTTTATAACCTTTTTTTGCCACAGTTGTTAAGTGAATCACTGCAGTTCTTAAGCGAATCACATGGCTGGTTTCCCACATTGACTTTGCTTGTCTGAAGCTGGCAAATGGCCATCACCTGGCCCTGGGATGGGCAACTATTTTTTTTTAATATAAAGAATTCCTTTATTACAACAATCAGCATTGTACATAAAATCTTTGTATGCATCAAACATCATAGTATCTGATATACAACACTACGTATTATTCTTTGTAAACGTCTGGTTTGGTAAACCTTTTTTCCCTCCTCACTTCAATCCTCTGTTATACACCTGTTACATTTTTTATTATCTATGATCCCTAACAATAGGTCCTGAGGTAGTAGTTAAACATTAAATATAGGATCATATTAATAATCAATCATCATAGAACACAACATATAACACTAGGTATTAATCTTTGTAAACGTCTGGGATGGGCAACTATTGTAAAGTACATGTCTGCTCCCAAGCACCCGAATTTGGATCACATGACAGCAGGCTGTAACAGGCTCATAAGTACAAGGACTTGTCACTTTTTTTCAGTGTGATTATAACTTTGAACAGTCGCTGAACAAAGAATTGTAAGTTGAGGACTACCAGTATGCTACTTCCCAAATGTTGAGCCATATTGCTTATTCCTTCCAACCAATGGGCCGTGGGCCTGGGAATCCTGGAAATCCTTCAACATCTACAGATCCAGTGTTAGGAGGAATCTAAGAATAGATAGATGGAAGCTCATCAAGGAGAGAAGCAACCCAGAACTAAGGAGAAGTCGCAGATGGTGATGATGTGACTCTGGGACTGCAATTATCAATAGATGTCAGTTGTCAAGCACCTAAATTGGGATCATGTGACTGTGAGGCTGCTGCAGTGGTCCTAAGTGTGAGAACTGGTTGCAAAGTCATTTTTTTCAGCACCATTAACATTGAACGGTCACTCAACAAATGGTTGTAAGTCAAGGACTACCTGGTGCAGAGTTGTGCAAAAGAAGGGTCAAACATTATTTGATGAACCATGGATGGTCAGCCTCTGTCCTGCTCAGTTCTTCAGCGATGAGGTTGAGTTCATTCCAAACACATCCAATTTAATTGTTGCCACCAGACAAAAGCTTCATTGTGTGAATTCCTTGAACACATAATGTTCTTAAGAAGGCAGAGGAACTCTGAAAAGCAGGAACAGGGTTTATGTGCTTCAACGTTGAAAGGACTATGTCTTGTTTGAGTCCCGAAAGATCGGTTGCTAAGAATGGACATTGCAGTTGGCTGGTTGCATGAAGAAAAATTACATCTGAATTCTCATTCAACCAATTAAATAATAATAATTAAATCACATCTTACATTTTAATCGCCTATTATGACACATTTATTGCAACTGCTGGCAGGGATTGAAAAAACAAGGAGTCTTAGGTTTCTCTGTGGTATATAATAGGTCAGTGATTCTCAGCCTGTGATCTGCAGACTCAGGGGGGGCTGTGATGTCATCACGGGGGTATGTGAAGACTTGAAGAAATGTTATGATTTAAATCTTGAGTCTTGGCTGGGATCCGTGGCCATGGTCCGTGGCCACAAAAGGTATTTAAAGGAGGTCCGTGGTGAAGAAAAGATCAAGAACCACTGTAACTGGTTATTTTATTCAGACCTGTGGCAATAGATGCTACCGGTAGGCATTGAGGTCACCATCACTTGTGAACAGCAGCTGATAAAAATGGTAATGTAGCCTACCTCAGATGGGTCTGTTTCCTGTGCAGACCTACATCAAAAGGACTGACAACTATAGAAAAAAACAAATATCTTTAATTGTGGAGATATCATATTTGATCTGCAACATCAGATGACCACTTTAGGTGGACCTCAACGTGCATGGCAATTGGGACCAGAATTTCCATTGATAAACAAGGGGCTTGTTAAGTGAGTTGCATCTGATTTTACAAACTTTTTTTTTGCCGTTGTTTTGTGAATCACTGCAGTTGTAAAGTGATTCTGTGGTCTCCCCATAACTGATAGGTATCCTGGCCATTCGGAAAATATTTATCTCCAGTGGCTGCTTAAGGATGAGCAAGCAGTGATCACAGCACAGGTGCTAGATTCTGTACAGCAGAATTGGGGATGGGCCAGAAACATAAACATTTTAGATCTCTTTAATAGTCTTTTATAATTAATTTTATTACGTGTTTTTATCCAGCATCAGACTATACTCAATGTATGTTTATTGTCAAGTCAATATGATTCAGTTTTTCTGAAGGTAACTAGTTTTTGTTCTACTGTCTGTAAAACTAGGCAGACCTTGGTCACCCATTGATTACATCATTAATTGTAATATATTGCTATATCTTCTTGTATTTGGTTCTCTTTTGTTTTATTTGAATGTTTAATTTCTTGGCCTTTGGCTGTAATAATAAATTGACTGATTGATTGACGCCTGTGGTCATTAAATGAATTGTTTTCCCCCATCAAGTGAGGACACTTAACCAGTGGAAGGGCTTGCCTTCAGAAGTCCTGGGGGCTTCATCACTCGAGGTTTTAAAGAAGAGACTGGACAGCCACTTGTCTGGAATAGTATAGGATCTCCTGCTTGAGCAGGGGGCTGGACTAGTAGACCTCCAAGGTCCCTTCCAGCTTGATTCTGATTCTGATTCTTTACTTGTCAGAGGTTGGCTAGGAAGCTCACATAACCCAAGGACGCTGCAATTGTCACAAACATGCCTATTGGGGATGCTGCAACGGTCATAAGCACGAGGATTCCTGGTAAGTCCTTTCTTTCAGTGCTGGTATAACTTCACATGGCTGCTAAAGGTAGAGTTGTAAGTTGAGGACAAGCTCTAGATGTCCTCTTTCTAATAAGGTTCCAGGCTGTCAGCCACACCCTCGCTCAAGAGTTACACGGTTTTATCACCCGCTCTAATGTTTGTGTCCAACACAAGCACAACCATTAGAAATCAACCTGCTGAACAAATAAAATGAAAGACCACAAGAAACTGGAGCAGCTATCAAATTTCAAGCATTACACACTTCGCTATATATTGTGTTTGGTTTGGTTCTAATTCAATATGTCTCCAAGCTAAAGAATTGTGTTCTGTAAACCATGAAGGTTTAATTCTAATAAGATAATGACACAGCGTGACATGTGAATTTAGTGAATTTTTCGTCTTCTGGGTTTTAATATTTTTGCCTCTTTTTTCTTTTTCTTAAAACAGGTATACACTGAACGATGACACCAAATGGGTTATCTGATTGTGAGTTCAACCATTTATAAAAGTCAGTTTATAATCAACACATTCGGTGACATCGTTCATTGTATACCTGTTTTAGGCAGAATTGCACTTTATTCTATTTGTTTTCCCTCCACAGATCTATGAAAATATATCAATAAAGGAGAATATTTGTAGCACAGGGTTGAAATGAAGGGTCCCTGGTGCTCTCTGACCTTCATTGTTGTGTTGCAGATATTTCATTATTCAAACTAGGTAACATCATCAGTGCTATATAAATATATTATTTTATTTTTCATTTGTGCCTGAACATATTTACTCTGAAGCCTGCAAAAAGTTTTTTTTTCTTTAAAGAACCAAACTTTGACATAAAAATTCTGAACCATTTCACAATTTTGGTCCTATGAGACTTATTTTAATCCATCTTTTTGGTTCTGATCAGTTAACACTAAGAAAAAAGACCACAAAATTTTATTCAGAACCTGAATTCAATGTAAATGAAAGAGAAGGAGAAAACCAGGAAAAACACTGGATGAATGAGCTTTGCAAAAGTGATTGGATAACTTCATAATTAAAACAATATGAAAATATTGTTCCCATTATGTTGTTCGTCACTCCTTCACATCCTTTCTTGTGAACTCCATTGTCACCGCATAGATTTAAAACAAACAACATTTACATTTATTTAAATCAGAGTTTTGGGTTTCATGCAGCCAAATTCATCACTTGCTGCTTTTCAGTAATTTCTGAAAACATTTTTTTCTTCATCTCACTTCTTGAATGCTTTACATAATCTGGTGAACAACACATGAGGTTTCTCCTGTGATGCATAACATTCTTTGCATGCTTTTGGATATAAATCAGATAGAGTAGAAATATTAAAGCAAGGAAGGAAGTGAGTGAGGGGAAACGGGGAAAAAGAATCTTAAGCAAAGAAAGAAGAAGGAGATGAAGCAAGGAAGAGAGCAGAACTATCAGACCACTTTTAATAGTGAGCTGGACATTTTAAAACTGCTGCAGTTAACAACTTCGTTATTTGTTTTTAACTGTTTCACTATTTCAGCAGCAATTTGTTTATATGTCTGACGTTTGAGTTAAGAGCTTTTTGCTTTTTTCCTCTGAGATTTTTTTTGCAACACAAGAATTATACAAATGTTCAATTCCTAACATTTAATTAACCAGGAAGGCTAAAATGGGTGTTATCTTGGAAATCATGTATTCGCTTAACTAATTATTGAAAAGTTTTCAGCACGAGGCTTAGATAAATTAAAACCTGGGATTATTGGGCAAGTTGTTTTATATCACAACTTTCTCAAGCCTTGTAAAGGTTTTTTCTTCTTTCAGTACCAGTGAATATAGGGCAGAAACCAAGGAAAGTTGCTTTTCTTATGTCAGACATATACTCAAATTTCATGCAAAGTTTACCATGATTACATCCATGAATTTAGCAGGATTACTCTGCAGCTTCAGATAGGCAGGACTCAAAATTAACATGAAACTGAGCTCTTTCTCTGTGGTCTGATTTTAGTTAGTTGTACACACACACACACAATTAATAGGTTTCTCTCTGTTTTACTCATAGACAAAAAAACCACTTGCATTCCCAATCATGTTAGAACAATACAATTTTGTTGTTTTTTTAAAGCAATCAGTGGTTAGCATTTTTTTTTCTAGAGAGTTTGGATATTTCAACAAATCCATTGTTTTCTGCGTTTAGGAAATTATTATACAGTTATGTATTCAGGACAGCAATCATTAATTTTTTAATTCAGAAATTGAGGATGGGGTAGCTTGTTTCATGCACAATCACGATGGGTCTTCATGCTTAGCCTTCTTACCATTTTGCTTTGTTTTTTGGGATTGCATCTTTCATCCTAGATGTGGGGGGAAAAGTAACTGTAAATAAGTCTCTCCAGAGAAAATATTAACAGACTTAGCAGGTGCTTTTTCCAATAATCTGAGCAGAAATTATCCATCGTAATACAAATTTTTAAGCTCTGGCACTATCCAAGATTGTGGCTGTCATTCCTTTGAGATTTAACTGTTATTAAAACTTTTAAACAAGATGATAAAAACTAATACAAACTAATATAAAGTAAGGAAGAAACAAGAAAAAGAAAAAAAATATTAGAAAAAATTAAAAGTGCAAAAAAAGAGAAAAAAGTTGAAGAAAAAAATTATTTTATATATTTGCCAAATTTTGGTACCACCCATTTCACCCTGGGTGGTGTACAGTTAAGAGCACAAAAGCCATATAAAAATGCAGTATATCAGTAAAAGGAGCCAAGTACAAACAAAATTAAAGTAAGCTAAAAGACAGGGAAAGGAAATAGAAAAGGAAAAACATAAGTGGAAGTGGCTTCCAATATTTTTCACAGTTGAAATATATTTTAACTTCTCTCTTTAAATTGAACTTTATTACTCTTTCTATAATCTATGTTATCTAATCATTGAAGTCATAAATCAGATTGTTTTTCCCCCATTTTTACACAAAAAATCTATAAAAGGCTTCCAATCACCAATAAATGTAGATATTGCCTTTTCTTTCATCAAAGAAGTCAATTTATCCATTTCAGCAAAATCGGTCAACTTCACCAACCATTTTTCTATAGTGGGGAGGGCTGAATCTTTCATCTTTGCGTAAATAATAATCCCGCTGCAATAATCATATATCGAAATAATCTTCTGCACCTTTTTTCTAACTGTTTACCCATTCATCTTAAAATGTTCTTGCAAAGTTTGCATAGCCAAAGCTAAAGTAAGTTTTGCCACTGTGGATGGGCATGAATTAATCTGAGACCGGCTTCTTTCTAGACACATCTATACCGTACACGGAAAGCTCCAGTACTTAGAATTGCTAGAAGTTGGGTAGAAATTCAACAGGTGAAGTTCTTTGACTCTCAATCAGATATGTATAGCAAGGTAGATTTAAAAAAAAAAAAAAAGAGGTTAGCTTTTACAGCCAGGCCAACTCATGTGTTTGTGTGTGTCTTTCCAGCTGGCAGAACCACTCCCTTAACCCCCTACCTGTGGCAGGAATAGGCTACCTGTGGCATTCCAGATGCTGTTGGACTGAGTTCAGAGATGCTGAGATTTAATAATCAAACAATACTCTAATTTGGGCTTGCTTCGTATGGTGTTTAGTATAATCCCTATCCAGTTCTGCCTCATGCAATAAACTGTAGATAAGCAATCCATGAGTATCTGGAATGAGTGACTCTAATCTGGGGACTGTTACTTCAAATTTGAACTCACCTCCGAGTTTGATGATTGGGAGTCTGAGGCCAAAACATATGATGAACAGTTGCAGGAAATAGGTATGTCTAGTCTAAGAAAGAAAAAGACGAGGGCTGACATGATAATAGTGTTCCAATATTTGAGGGGCTCCTCCAGAGAAGAGGGGGTCAGCCTATTCTCCAAAGCACCAGAAGGCAGGACAAGAAACAAATGGATGGAAGCTGATCAAGGAGAGAAGCAACCTAGAACGAAGGAGAAAATTCCTGATATTGAGAACAGTTAACCAGTGGAACCAGATGCCTCCAGAAGTTGTGGGTGCTCCATCACTGGAGGCTTTTTAAGAAGAGACTGGACAGCCATTTGTCTGCAGTGGTATAAGGTCTCCTGCCACAGGCAGGGAGTTGGACTAGAAGACCTTCAAGATCTCCTTCCAGCTCCGTTATTCCATGTTGGATGTTCTGTGTTGTGAATTGCTATACAGTAGACCATTCTAAGCAAATAACCTAGCAGTGGATCACCCTCGGGGACCACATCCACAGGCTGGCAGGTGCCAGACCGTCTGCATTAGGTTAATGAATTGCACAACCTCTGACCAAGAAACAGGAGCCCACCGGCCTCCCCTTTCCGCCCCACCTTTGCAAGCGCACCCTTCCCAGCCAAGTCAGGTCCAAGAAGCAATCCCGATCCTGCCCAAGCAGCCATCCCAAAACCCGCTCCGGGTTTTGCGGCCACGCATATTTTGCTTATGACATAGGAGCTGCCTCCTCTGTCGTGCGGAAAACCCGGGACGGATTTCCAGGCTTCCCCTTCCAGAACCCGCCTTTGGGTTGACGCCCCCTCCACACAGACGCAGCCCCCAACTCCACTCCACCCGCCCCTCCCCATTCATGCAATGCCGAAGAAGAAAAACAAGCGACACAAAAGCCCGCAGGCTGCGCGGGCTGCGCTATAAATAGGCTGGGTTGATTTTACACGCATTTCGCAGGGCAGCGCCAGCCAGTCACGAAAGGCAGCGCGCTCCCCCGCCCTCGCCCCGCCGGGCGTGGGGATCGCTTTCGGTAGCCACCATGCCAATGAATGCTGGTTTAATCTACGCTGCCGGGATCCCGAGGGCTGCAGGTCGATGCCAAGCCGCGGGTTGCAAACGGGCGAGGCGTCCAGGCTGGGCAGTCCCGAGGAGGAGGGGGACAGCCGTGCTTCAAACGCGAAGGACCTGGAAAGCAAGATGGAAGAGAAACGGGGAAGGGGCATCTATTGTTTCAAATGGCAGAGGCAGAGGGGAGGCGGTGGGTTCCCGAATGCAAAAAACAAAACCCAACACCAGATGCAAAATCAAGAAGCAGCATGCAAGCCCGTCAGCCCCAGACAACAATAACAAAACAAAACAAAAAGCCATTTTTTGCAATCTTCCCTCCTGCAATTTCCACTATAAAAATACTCCGATGGATTGATTTTCCAAGCATCCAAAGCGGAAGGTTGAGTCTAACCCAACGTCTGCCACTCTCGGCCATAATCTCGTCGTTCAAAATTCTGCTGCTTTTTTTTTTTAAATTATTATTTCGAAGCGAAGGGCTTAGCAGAGAGCAGACATTTTACTGCTGGGGACCAAACGTGAGAAATTGGACTGGCTTCGAGCCAGCTCTCGCCCGGAGACCTCAAAAAGGCGTAGAAGTGGACGTGGAAACTGTATTTTATGTGAATCGTGCAAATCTGTTTGTGCGTTTTGAGTATCTGAAGTGTTGCGTCGTTGTGGATTAAAGTTGGGACACCTGCTGAAACAAAAACGTGAAAGGGCAACCGTTCTTCATATTGGTCACTAAATTAAAGATCAGACCCTCCCTTTCAGTTTTAAATAAGCGTTCCCACACATTTCCCCTCCTGGTTTGATTATAATGGTCTCCGAACTCTGATTGTGAATTGAAGGTTGGTTGTTGTTTTTTAGTATACATACAGGCATAGTTGTAATTCCAGGATAAACAGTGTGCCCTTTAAAAAGTGCCCAACTTAAAAGTCATGCAATATTTACATTATGTTAGCTGATGTGAAAAGCAGCTAATATCAATATGAAAAGGAAACCAGCTCCTGAAAAACAAGGACATATTTCCACTTCTTGCCAAAGATACTCAGATATGAACGTATAAATCCCCAGCTACGATATAATCCTTCTGAATTAGCCCTGTCAAATTCTGAATTTAAAAAATGTGCACCAACAGAGATTAAACTTCTAATTAATTCATAAAACGAACGGTAAACTCTAGTCTAGAGGATGTGTTTCAGCACAAGGAAAATAAACAAGGATGTTGTGGCAACGTGTCATCTGTTTACAAATTTCGAGCATCTTAACAATTCTAATTCCAAAATCTCATCTCATTGGCTTCTGACAGAAATAACGTGAAGGTTACATCCGAAGTTGTGGATGCTCCAAAAATAGACAAACATTTGACTGGGATGATATGGTTTCTCCTGCTATGGGCAGGGGTTTGGACTAGAACAGGGGTCTGCAACCTTAACAACTTTAAGACTTGTGGACTTCAGCTCCCAGAATTCCTCAGCCAGCTGTGCTGGCTGAGGAATTCTGGAAGCTGAAGTCCACAAGTCTTAAAGTTGTCAAGGTTGCAGACCCCTGGACCAGAAGATTGCAAGGTCCTTCCAACTCTATTATGCTATGTTCTATATCTTGAAAAGCTAGCAGTGTTGGTTAACACTGAATGGAAAAACAGCATTATCTAGGTCTGAGCTAGTTCAATGTTTCTCAACCTTGGCAACTTTAAGGTGAGTGGACTTTAGCTCCCAGAATTCCCCAGCCAGCATGGAATTCATATACATAAAGAAAAGACATCTATCTTTGGACATTTAAGCTGCTGCTCTCACTTCTGCATTAAAACGAAAGAAAAGAAAGGTAATGCAGGATTTGAAGGAACTTCTATCAATCAGAACAGAACTGGAAAGGGACCTTGGAGGTCTTCTAGTCCAACCCCTGCTCAAGCAGGAAATCCCATGCCATTTCAGAAAGGTGCCTGTCCAGTCTTTTTTAAAAAACCTCCATGAATGAAGCACCTACAACTTCTGAAGGCAAGCAGTTCCACTGGTTGATTGTTCTCACTGTCAGGAATTTTCTTCTTAGTTCTAATCTAGCTTGTTTCTCTCCTGGATTAGTTTCCATCCCTTGCTTCTTGTCCTGCCTTCAGATGCTTTGGAAAACAAGCTGACCCCCTCATCTTTGGGGCATCCCCTCAAAGATTGGGAAACCTTTGGCTCTGGAGGCTGGCAGGGGAATGAATTTTCTTGAAATCAGATGAAAGAGAAAGAAATAAACTTTTTTTTTTAAATGAATGAAAAAAATGCAGGTAGTCCTCAACTTACTACTGTTTATTTAGTGACCCTTTAAATTTACTGAAAAAAGTGACTTACAACTAGTCCTCATGCTTAAGACCATCACAATATCCTTACAGTCATGTGACCAAAATTTTGGTGATTGGCATCCCGCATGTATGTATGATGGCTGTGCCATCCTGGGCTCAGATGATCATTATTTGCAAACTCCCCAGCCAGTTTCTGTCAAGCAAAGTCTAAGTGGGAAGCTGGATTTGCTTAATGACGGCATGATTCATATAACAACAGCATGATCATTGAACTGCAATCATTCACTTAACAATCGTGGTTTTTAAAAAAAGGTTGTAAAATTGGCTGCAACTCAGTGCCTTGCTTAGCAACAGAAATTCTGATCCCAATTCTGCTTGTAAGTCAAAGACAACACTTCACTCTGTCGACTCTTAACATGCAATGGCTCTGGTTTTCAGCATATGATAAGAAATTAAAAATATTCCGATAACGCAGAGAAGGAGTAAAATGAAAACAGGAAGCTAGCAGCATCTTGGAACCTATAGCTTGGATACTCATCCTGTTTTGGCTAATACAGGACGAAAATCATGCAGACAGACAGATCCTCCCCTGCATTGGAGACACAGAGCTGAGGAGGCATGTGTTTATCCCCAAATATTTTGCCAAAATAAGCAAATATCTGATTTAGCACATCATCACAATGATAAGACGAGGAAATGACTAAACACAACCTGGTGCTGTTGGATTTCTGAGTAATAAGGAAAAATAGGATGGCACCAAAGGAAGTCATCCTGAAATAAAATGGACACACTAAAAAACATACTAGTAGATCATTTTGTCACTTCTACGCACCGAGACCATTAAAACCTCTTCTAAAAGATAATGAATTTTACCTCAGGACCTTTTGCTAGGGATCAGAAAAGATTGCACTACTACTGAGACGAATTTACGAGTTGTATTGCAGGATATATGATGGTTGCTTTTTGGTATGAACTCATGTATAATGTTGATGGTTTTAATAAAATAATTTAAAAAACAAACAAACAAACAGAAATTCCGATATTTTAGCTTATAGTTAAATCTTGACATAAGGAGTGAAGAATGTTTACAAATTTAAATCGATTGTATTAAGTTGGATAGCAGTTAGCTTGAATTTTCCCCTGGTTTACATATACAAATATATATCTATTGATTATTGGAAGATATATATCAAATAGACTAAGAATGTACTTGTTGAAGGGATGGGTGTATCGACATGGAAATTATTAACTTTAATAAGATGACTTGTTTGTTTGATGTCCAATGGATTGATCTGAAAAGAAGTGAAAGTTAAAATGTTTAAAATGTAGTTGGTTTATAGTTAAACTTGGATATATAGAGTGAAGAAGGTCTACAAACTTAAAATGATTGTATTAAGCTGAATGGCTTTAACTTGAAAAAAATTTTTTTTCTTTGTTTACATGTACAAATGGATATCTAATAATAAAAAATGTTAAAAATAATTAAAAAAAACCTCTTCTAAAACCAAATATTCTCCTGGGGAGGCTCCTAGCTTGCTCTTCTAAAGAAAGCTTGTGACAGAACGCCAGAATTTACCTGCAAGAATTTGCTTGCTCATGAGGTACACCTAGAAGCTAAAGAGTTAATTAGCTTCTCGTTGCTAAGCAAGGCAGTTCCTCAGTGAATTATGGCCCATTTTATGACCTTTCTTGCCTCAGTTGTTAAGTGAATCACTGCAGATGTTTAGTTGGTAATGTGGTTGTTAAGCGAATCTCAGCCCCCAAACCATGCCAGGCTTTGTGACAAGCCAACTGAAAAACAGCCTTCGTCATATTAGCATTGATGGCTTGTGAACTGGGCAAACCCACAGACCCACAACCAAGAGGGACATAGGCTAAGAAGATGAAGAGGACTAAGAAGCCAACTTAGTCCCTGATTTCAAGTCCAGGTTCCACCAACTGGAAATAGAAGTCATCCCCTGTTGTTCTGAGAAATGTGTAGATTCAGATAAACCTTGGCTAAAGAAAGTACAGACAATGCTAAGATGGCAGAGCTGGCATTTTTGCTAAGCTATCTGCTTGGCTTATCGCATCTTTGCTCCTTGTTAATACTTAGCCATATCCAAGTTCCTGTGGGCTCTCAGTCAGAACAAAATGGGGGCTAGTTTGGGGCTAAAATTGCTTTCTTCTCCCAATTCTACTTCCCAGGAACAGAGTCAGCAAATTCTCACTTTGCTATTTCCTAACTTTATTAACCATATTTTCTGAACAGGGTCACAGGGTAAACGAGCTATGAACTGAAAGACCTTGGGGAAATGTTTTCTTAGGATGGAGATGAGGTGGGGGGGGAAGTATCTAATGGTGGACTGATCTGGAGAAGGACCACTTTAGATCTATCTGAACTTTTGACTTTTGTAAATAAAACGCTAAGCTACCTGAACGCCCCAACTTTCTCCTTCTTAGAGAAATTAAACTTAAGCAACACACCTTGGGAAGCAGAAAGCGCCTAACAATATAAACCTTTGAGCTTCTAAGAAACACAACGGCCAGCCACAAAGAGTACTAAATTTGGAAGCTCTTCACCTTTTTCCCCCTGCAGACAGGTAAAGAAATAAATACATACTTAATTCTTTGACTTTTTTCTAAAATTTAAGGCCACACATTAACTGTTTGGAAGAGGACAGAGCAGTGGTTGCTAAAGTGTTGTGGTTTTTTTTATGATAACTTTATTAGATTTTTTTTTAAAAAACTGGAAACATAAAATCTAACAAAAAATAAAGAGAGAAGGGAAGGGAAGGAAGGGAAGGGAGGAAGGGAGGAAGGAAGAAAGGAAGGAAGGAGAAAAGAGCAGAGAAAAAGAAAGAAAGAAAGAAAGAAAGAAAAGAAGTAAAAAGCACAAAAAATAAGTAAAGAAAAAGAAATGACTTCTGATAGAAACTTATCAAACAGAGATCCAACCTAGAAGTGAAGAGAAATTTTTTTGACCATGAGAACAATCAACCAGTGGAACGGCTTGTCTCCAGGAGTTGTAGTGCTCCATCACTGGACGCTTTCAAGAAGAGACTGGACTGCCAGGGGATTGAACTAGATGACCTCCAAGGTCCCCTCCAACTCTTGTTATTCTGTTATCCTGTATTTTCTTTTTACCGCAGTTGTAGGTATAAATTCAAATAGACCTATCACTCCAAGGTCTATAAGATTACAACCAAAGTTTCATTTTTTCCCATTATCTGCTATTCTTTTCCTAATCCTTAAACTCATATATTGCAATTTCATTTTTTTCTCTTTCACTCAAAAAGTCCAAACGAAGTTTCCAACCAGTGTAAAAATGAACCAATATCTTTTCTCCAATCAAAGCTTTCCATTTTGCCATCTCAGCCAGATCCACTGTCTTCACCATCCACTCTTCCCATTGTGGGTAATGTCGCTTGCTGAAGCCATCCTGATGTCCATAAAAAAGCCAGCTGAACTAGATGAAAGTCTTTTCAAAAGTGCTTGCTCAATGACGCAATGGTGAAAAAGGAGGCCAAGCCATCAGAACTCCTGCTCATTATGATCCTGGAACTGTCTTCCATGCTAATATGGCCATTAATGTATGTATAATATAATGTACAAAGAGTCTCCCATGCTAATCCTTGTGTGAATGAGAGTCCTATGAAGTATAGACACAGTGGGTGGCCAGGACACAGCAAGCAATGCTGCAGAGAGAGGCTGTCAAACCACGCACCCAATCATCCTCTCCCAGGCTTCTCCTAAATGACACTTAACTAATCCAGAAGAGGAACTGGGCATGGCTTCCTTCACCGCATTCTGGCTGATGAAAAGACCTTTTAATAATGCTCCAGTCAACTCCATTGTGGGGCAACTGAAGAAGGATAATTGGAGTCTACATGATCGGCGATTATGTCATGCCCAATTCAGCCACCCAGGTCCACATTCAGGAGATACAGTGAGAAAATTCAGCTGAACAATCTTAGCCTCGGAAATAACAAGAAATGATCAAGGTGCCTCTGGCTGTCTTTGGTTTTTAGAAAAGCCCAATTTTAAAAAGCATTTATCATTCTCTATATCTCAGCTTGCAACAGGCAGGGTTGTAAATGAGTGGAAGATTCTTGGGTTTAGCATACAAAAAGTGAGCTATCTTAAATCAAAAGTTTGCAACTAGAAATCCTTTAGTGCTATACACAGTTCTTAGCCTAATTTTAAAAGTCCTTTGCAGTCAGTTAATTCACACAAAAGATTCTTCAGAGGACTCATAAAGGTATAGGAAGAGTCCATTCTTGGTTGTTATCAACTTCCTGAGCCATGTGGCCGGCATGATGTCACAGAACGCTGTTACTTCCCAATGAAGTGGTACTTATTTATCTACTCACATTTATATGCTTTTGAACTGCTAGGGTGGCAGGAGCTGGGGCGAGGACAGGAGCTCACTCCATCTTGTGGTGCTCGGATCTCAAACCCAGCTTGCCGGCTTTCCAGCTGACAAACTTTGGAATGAAACAATAAGAAAGAAGATCTAAATTGTCCATATATGTAATGGCACGTGACAATGATCTTGGGAACCAGGAGGAAGATCTGCAGATTAGATTAGACAATGGTCAGCTAAGGGACAGCTTAGCCCTCAGAAGTAATGGGGGTGGGCAAAGAGCTGAGAAATTCTGGGAGTTGAAGTCCACACGTCATAAAAGGGCCAAGTTTGAAGACCCCTGGAGTAGACATTGCAAATTTCCATCTGAACAAACTCAACCCATATCCCATTCTGGATCTCTTAGATTTAAAAGGGATAAACCCAGTGAACCTGCAGTGAAATTCCATTATGTCAACACTTTCTCCACCAGAGGAAAAAGGAAAATTATTATTTTTCCAACAACACTAACAACAACAACAAAGGCTTCCTTTGTTCTTTGTGGTCGCTGTTGTGACTCCAGGACTGAAAACAGATGAATACTTGTCCACAAACATCAGGATCATTTGCAGTGGTTCGTGGAAGTTTCAAGGTTAACTGGTATCCGAAGCAGAACATCCAGATTCAGTCTTAGTTTTGTTCCATACAGAATCAACCTTGTGAACTCTAAAGCTTCCTCCTTCCGCTATGCATTGAAGATGGACCGTTGATTAATATTTATATGTATTCATAGTAAAGGTGTAGGTATATACATATGTTGTATACAGCATGCTTATATGTGTGTTATGTCTGTGTACACTTTTGGGAGCAGGCAACAGAATTTCGTTTTTAATGTGTGCCAGTGTGCCCACAGTAAAAAAAAATGATAGTAAGGGTTATCTTATCTATATAACATATTCCTCTTATTATCTGTGACTGAGGAGAGAAGAGGTCCTGCAAAGTTTTGCCCAAGAGCATAGAGCAGGGGTTCTCAACCTTGGCAACTTTAAGACTTGTGGACTTCAACTCCCAGAATTCCTCAGCCAGCTTTGCTGGCTGAGGAATTCTGGGAGTTGAAGTCCACAAGTCTTAAAGTTGCCAAGGTTGAGAACCCCTGGCATAGAGGATGGTGAAGAAACCGTGGCAGAGGTGAGATGAGAATTCTGCCAGGCTCCCACACCCACGCACAGCACCCAGGCCTCTGGTGGAAGGCTTCCTAAATCTTCCACCTACATTCAGAATTTAGGGAGGGGCAGGGAGGGGCCATCATCCTTGTTTCAGGCTACATGGCACGTAGTCTGAAATATGAGTCAGTTATCAAGCATCCAAATTTTGATCACACGACCGTGGGGATGCTGCGTCTGTCGTAAAGGTGCAAACGGGTCCTAAGTCCCCTTTTTCAGTGCCGTTGCAATTAACAATTAAACAATCACTAAAGGAATGGTTGTGAGTCAAGGACTACCTGTACAGATATTCTTTGCTTTCACTGATGCTGAATTTATTTATTTATTTATTTATTTATTAATCAAATTTCTATACCGCCCCTCTCCCGAAGGACTCGGGGCGGTGTACAGCCAAAAATTTAAAAAACATATAAATATACAAAATTTAAAATAATTAAAAATGAATTAAATAATTTGGCCGAAATCCCCATTTAAAACCCAAAACATACAAAGCTTGAAATCTTAAAAAATACTCAGTCCCCCTAAAACATTTTGACCCTATTGGAACCGAAGCTTCTATGCCAGGCCGGCCTGTCGAAAAAGGAATGTTTTTAGTTCCCGACGGAAGGTGCGTAAATCTGTTATTATACGGAGTTCGGGGGGGAGCTCGTTCCATAACGTGGGAGCTCCCACAGAGAAGGCTCTCCCCCTGGGGGTCGCCAGCCGGCACTGTCTGGCCGACGGCTCCCTGAGGAGGCCCTCTCTGTGGGAGCGTACCGGACGGCAGGAGGTATTTGCTGGCAGTAGACGGTCCTGTAAGTATCCGGGTCCGATGCCATGGAGCGCTTTAAAAGTGGTCACTAACACCTTGAACCGCACCCGAAAGACCACCGGCAACCAGTGCAACTCACGCAGGAGCGGTGTTACGTGGGAGTGCCACGACGCTCCCATCACTACCCGCGCGGCCGCATTCTGGGCAAGTTGGAGCTTCCGGATGCACCTCAAGGGGAGCCCCATGTAGAGAGCATTACAGTAGTCCAGCCTGGAGGTCACGAGGGCATGAGTGACTGTGCGTAGCAAGTCCCGGTCTAGGAAGGGACGCAACTGGCGCACCAGGCGAACCTGGTAGAACATCCTCCCGGCCACGGCCGTCAGATGGTCCTCTAAAGACAGCCGTGAGTCCAGGAGGATTCCCAAATTGCGAACCCTTCCTGTGGGAGCCACTGTTTCGCCCCCAATACACAGCGATGGAATCAGCTGGCTGTACCGGGACGACGGTAACCACAGCCACTCGGTCTTGGAGGGATTGAGCTTGAGTCAGTTTCTCCCCATCCATACCCGCACAGCCTCCAGGCACTGGGTCAGCACGGCAAGGGCATCGTTGGGGTGGTTCGGCGTGGAAATGTACAGCTGGGTATCATCAGCGTACTGGTGGTACTCCACGCCAAAACCACGGATGATCTCACCCAGCGGCTTTACATAAATGTTGAACAGTAGAGGCGAGAGGACTGACCCCTGAGGTACCCCACATACGAGGGGTCTCGGGGTCGACCTCTGGCCCCCTGTCAACACAGACTGCATCCAGCCAGAGAGGAAGGAGGAGAACCACTGCAAGACAGTGCCTCCTATGCCCAGCCCCTCCAACCGTTGCAGCATGATACCATGATCGATGGTATCAAAAGCTGCCGAGAGGTCCAATAGCACCAGAACAGAGGAGCAACCCCTGTCTTGGGCCCGCCAGAGATCATCCACCAACGCGACCAATGCTGTTTCCGTGCTGTAGCCAGGCCTGAAGCCCGACTGGAACGGATCAAGATATGATGATTCCTCCAGATGCTGCGGGAACTGTCGGGCAACCACATTCTCAACAACCTTCACAAGAAAGCGAAGGTTGGAGACGGGACAATAGTTTGATAAAACAGCTGGATCCAGGGCAGGCTTCTTGAGGAGGGGTCTCACCACTGCCTCTTTCAAGGCAGTGGGAAAGACACCCTCACTCAAGGAAGCGTTGATAATTGCTCGGAACCAGCCTCGTACCACCTCCCGGGAGGCCAGCGCCAACCAGGAGGGGCACGGGTCCAGTAAACATGTGGTCGCCCTAAGTCCCCCCAGCAACCTGTCCACGTCCTCGGGGGTCACGGGGTCAAACTCAACCCAGGTAACGGTCTCAAGACCAGCCTCCGCCTCTCCCATTGGACATACCCAGTTGAAGTCGAAGCCTTCCCGTATCTGAGCAATTTTATCATACAGATATTTTCTGAAATCCTCAGCTCTACCCTCTAAGGGGTCTCCCCTCACCTCCTGATGAAGGAGGGAGCGGGTCACCCTAAACAGGGAGGCTGGGCGGTTATCTGATGATGCAATAAGAGCAGTGAGGTAGGAACACTTCTCTGCTCTTATCGCCATTAGGTAGGACCTAATGTGGTCTCTTACCAATGTTCGGTCAGATTCGGCACGGCTCAATCTCCAACTGCTCTCTAGGCGTCTTTTCCGGCGTTTCATCTCTCTCAACCCCTCGTTATACCACGGGGCCGGTCGAGACCCACACCGAATCAGAGGCCGCAAAGGCACAACTCGATCCAGGGCACCGGCAGCCGCCCTGTCCCAGGCCTCCACCAGCTCTCCAACTGAGTCGTGTGTCAGAACCTCAGGAATTGGCCCAAGCTCTGCCTGGAACCGCTCGGGTTCCATCAGCCGCCTGGGGCGGTGCCATCTCACCGGTTCCGCCACCCTGCGGTGGGGTGCAACGGTCTGAAAGTCCAAGCATAGGAGAGAGTGATCAGACCATGACAGGGGTTCAATGACTATATCCCCTACACTCTGACCACTCAGCCACTGTCCAGAGACAAAAACCAGGTCAAGCGTGTTCCCCCCTGTGTGTGTGGGGCCTTGAATTACCTGGGTCAGGTCCATGGCTGTCATGGAAGCTATGAACTCCCGAGCCTCCCCGGACGCCCCGCCCCCGGACGGCAGGTTGAAGTCACCCATGACTATTAGCCTGGGGACCTCAACCACCACCGCGGCGACAACGCTCAGGAGCTCGGGCAGGTAGGTTGATACGTGGCAGG
Organism: Bothrops alternatus; assembly: GCA_034064705.1. Classification (NCBI taxonomy): domain Eukaryota; kingdom Metazoa; phylum Chordata; class Lepidosauria; order Squamata; family Viperidae; genus Bothrops; species Bothrops alternatus. The sequence goes on along the minus strand of JARGCV010000195.1, from coordinate 2,174,216 downwards.
GCGCCAGGTACGTAATCAACACCGCCCTCGAATTGATACTAAAGTCATGCTTTGGGCCACTGGTTTTAAAACGGATATCAGAGTTCATCGCCAATTGCCCACCCTTGGGAAAGAAAGAACACAGGATGCTCTCAACTATGCTTTTTTTTTTAAAAAAAAGGAGGAAAGGGTTAAAAACAGAAACATTGGAAAGGGTAGCCAATTATTGCCTTAAAATGTGACCACCCAGGACTGTTTTGACCATCGTCATCCCGGTCCTTTTTAATAAGGGACACCCAGTCCTTTCCTTAACCCAGGGTGGCTTGTAGAACAGCAGACAGAGGGTTCGGGTTTTTGTAAAAGCTGTTCTCCAGGGCAGAAACCCAGGGGGAGAAGGGTACAAACAAAACAAAATGAAAAAACTGGGCCACCTACTACCGCTTCCCCTTCTTCTGTGTGACTTCTTTCTTCTGCAGTGCTCAAGCATAAACAAACTTGTTTACCATCCTCCGAATGTTAATGATAATGAAACCCTGGTAATCTGGCCACAAGGAGACGTAATTGGTGAAACCCTGGTAATCTGGCCACAAGGAGACGTAATTGGTGTGCTGCTAAACAAGGAGGAGGAAGAGAAAGAAGAGAAAGTAAGGTAGTTCTGGTTTGTAGATCCCCAAAAATACCCTTTGCAATGCTTCCTGTTGTGACCGACCCGGCTTTTTTCTTCGACTCTTTTCTGTGTGACAAATCAGCTTTCTCCAACTCCTATTCTTCCCTGAATTTCACCATTCCCAATCCAGCTCTTCTGTACCAGTTACCTACCCAGTTTCTTTCTTGAGCCTAAATTTCCATCTCTTTCCAACCGACGTGCAATTTGGATGCAGCAAAGAGGATGAGAAGATCTCTTACCTCATATATCATAGTTTGGAGCAATTTATAATCTCAATAATCACATGACATTCTAGCACCGATTTACAAAGCCTTAGTAAGACCGCACTAGGAATACTGCATCCAGTATTTTTAATAGAATATGCACGCTTGTCTAAGACGATCGATAGGTTTAAACAGCTAAACCTTATAACAGCCCTGGTGGTGCAGTGGTTAGAATGAGGCATTGCAGGCTAATTCTGTTGACTGCCAGCAGTTCAATCCTGACCAGCTCAAGATTGACTCGGCCTCTCATCCTTCCGAGGTCGGTAAAATCAGGACCCAGATTGTTGGGGGCAAGAGGCTGATTCTGTAAACCACTCAGAGAATGTTATAACACAGCGGTCCCCAAACTTTCCAGTTTGGTGGCAGGGGGAGGGCATGTGAGTGGCAGGCACACACACACACGCATAGCTTCATTTATGTGAGTGGCATGCCTGTGTGCCCTCCACTTGCACGAATGGAGCTTTGGACATGAGTGGAGGCTCCTTGAGCTTACACAGAATGCTCAGCCTGGGTGTGAAGCTCCACTTGCTCAAACTGAGGGCACTTGAGCAGTGTGGGCACTTGCGCTCACGTGCAGAGCTCCACTCGCACGAGCATCCTCTGCTCGTGGGAGTGGAGCTTTGTGTGCGTGCCCATGCTCCCCTGCTGCTTGTGTGAGGGTAACTTCACACACACACACCCTTGCCCATTTCTCCACAGCCCAGCAGTGGGCCACAGCCCAATCGTGGGCCACTGGAGTTGAGGACCCCTGCTTTGAAGCCCTTTGAAGCTGGTATTATTAAACCAATCAGCCAACAGGTTGGTGCAGATTTTTACTGAAGACAAAAGACATTTTCAGGAGCTGCAGAGCAGAGGAGAAGGAAGCCTTCCTTAGAGATGGCTATAAATTTGTCTCTGCAAGGGAGAGGAGAGAAAAGCAGTTGCTGCTGCTGAGATACTTCTTCATACGTCTTAGGAAGCCCGGGGAGCAAAGAAGGGCGTGCTACTTCAAAGAAAGCATCTCTTGGCCTTTGCTGCCGTCCAGCACAAACAGCCAGCTGGCCTCAGAATTGTTTTGACTGGTTAGCCCAGCTTGTTCCAGGAGTGTGCAAAAACATGTAGCTTATAATATTGGAGTAACTTGTCAGCCTGTGGTGTAATTCAGCAAAAAGAACAAAGATTTATGGAGTTGGGAATGCCTGGCTAGATGGGGGGAAATCACTTGCATGGAATGGTTTTGGGGGAAAATGAACATTTCCCACCTAAAACCAAGGGAGAACAACAGCCGTTGGTTGGATATAACTAAGCAGGTACCCTCAGAAATATCTATTGAGGATGAAGATTGCCGGGAGGGGATGAGATGACATGCAATGCTGCAAATATAAATTGTGCTTTCAAACAAAAACAGGCCACCGGGAAGTATTCTGATCCAGGGTGCAGCCTGTCTTTTAAGAGAGAACACCAGGAGCAGCTCAGAATAGGACAGAAGATGAGTAATCCTCAAGATAGGAGCACGACTGAGCCCAAAATTTCTGTTGCTAAGCAAGACAGTTATTAAGTGAATTTTGCTCCATTTTATGACCTTTCTTGCCACAGTTGTTAAGCGAAATCATTGCAGCTGTTAAGTTAGTAACACGGTTGTTAAGTGAATCTGGCTTCCCCCATGGACTTTGCCTGTCAGAAGTTCACATGACCTTGGGACATTGCAACCGTCATAAATGTGAGTCAATTGCCAAGCCTCTGAATCTTGATCACGTGATGGGGATGCTGCAACAGTTGTAAGTGTGAAAAACGGTCATAAGTCACTTTTTTCATGCCGTTGTAACTTTGAATGGTCAGTAAATGAACTGTTGTAAGTCGAGGACTACCTGTGAGTTGGAAGGGACCTTGAAGATCTTCTAGTCCAGGGGTTGGCAACCTTGGCCCTTTGATGACTCGTGGACTTCAACTCCCAGAATTCCTGAGCCAGCATGGCTCAGCATGGAAACCTCTCCCTTTTCCCTCAGCATGGCTGGCTCAGGAATTCTGGGAGTTGAAGTCCACGAGTCATCAAAGAGCCAAGGTTGCCTACCCCTGGTCTAGTCCAACCTCCTGCACAAGCAGGAGATACTTTACCATTCCAGACAAGTGGCCGTCCAGTCTCTTCTTAAAAACTTCCAATGCTGGAGCACCTACAACTTCTGAAGGCAAGCCATTCCACTGGTTGATTGGTCTAGCTGCCAGGAAATTTCTCCTTAGTTCTAGGTTGCTTCTCTCCTTGGTTAGTTCTTGTCCTGCCTTCTGGTGGAGAATAGCTTGACCTCCTCATCTTTGCAGGAGCCCCTCAAATATTGGAAGACTACTATCATGTCTCCCCACAAGGTTTAAAAATATTTTGTATCAGGTCATAAAATGCTTTATGATATGGTATGATATGATATGTCATAAATATTTTAAAAAATGTTGGAGTCATTCTATAGGTTAGCCCATTTTTTATTATTATTATTATTATTATTATTTATTAAACTTATATGCCACCCTTCTCCCAAGACTCAGGGCGGCTCACAACAAGAATACAAGTATAAAAAATAACATAAGATAAAAACAATTAACATTACTAATTCACAATATAAAAACTAAGTAGTTAATTTCACTCATACCACACACAGTCACAGTCAAAGGCCCAGGGGCAGAGCGCAGCTCACACGCCCCAAGCCTGTCTACATAGATGTGTTTTTAAAAATTTTCGGAAAGCTAGGAGGGAGGAAGCAGTTCGAACCTCTGAGGGAAGCTGGCTCCAGAGGGCTGGGGCAGCAACGGAGAAGGCCCTGGCCCTAGGCCCCGCCAGACGACATTGTCTGACAGACGGGACCCGTAGGAGGCCAACCCTGTGTGCCCTGACCAGTCGCTGGGATTCATGAGGCAGGAGACGGTCCCGCAGGTATCCTGGCCCATTGCCATAAAGGGCTTTATAGGTCATAACCAACACTTTGAATTGTGTTCGGAGACCAATTGGTAGCCAGTGCAGCTCACGGAGGGCTGTAGTGATATGAGCATGTCTTGGGAGACCCAAGACGGCTCGCGCGGCCGCATTCTGGACTACTTGCAGTCTGCATTTGAGGAATCTTGGCTGAAAAATGATTGCCCTACCATGCCTCATCCATTTACAGGCTACACACAGACAAACAGAACAGTTTTAGTAGTACAGTATTTATTAAAAGGAGGGGGAAAGATACAACACAAACATTCCAATGTTTACTCTGTTTTCAAATGAAATTCTTATAGAGAGAGTCATTTTTAAGGTGTCAAAACTCCTGTCCATTTCTTAGCATTCTTTCTATGCAGAGCCCCCCCTCTTTTGAAAAGGAGGGGCTGTTTGAATCATTTTGCCCTTTCAATAATTATCCTCCTTTGGTTATTTTCAGGAGGATTTCTCCCAGGACAGATGTAAGTTCTCAGGCTTTGGAATCAACTGAAATTAAAAAATGCAAACAAAAGCCTGTTGGTTTGGGAAAGAATCTCGGTCATGGATGACTTTTTGCCTCAAGCTCTAAGATAATTCAAGGGTAGACTTCCCTCTAGTAGTGGTATTTAAATATTTTAGCTTCAGGAAACTCCTTCCCTAAGGACTTTCTCCTGGCAAATCCCTCAGGCTGGCCAGGGAGATGGATCTTTTCACATTCCTAAGTGTTTTCACTTGGACACCCTGAGCTCATTTCCCGATTGCAGCTTAGCCATCAAACAGGTTTTGTGCCTTTTCTTAGAATGGTGATGTAATTGTTGGCACTCTAAATATACCAGGGAATGCATTTAAATACATATGAAAAGTAGTACGATGAATGATTGAGAGAACTAGGTAGAGAAGGACCAGGGGTGATAGAATGGCACCCCTCCCAGTACTTGAGGGGTTGTCACAGAGAAGAGGGGGTGGACTTATGCTCCAAAGCATCCGAGATGGAAGATTATCAAAGATTGTCAAAGAGAGATCCAACCTAGAAACAAGGAGAAATTTCTTGACCGTGAGAACAATTAACTAGTGGAATGGCTTGCCTCCAGAAGTTGTGGATGCTTCATCATTCTTTCAAGAAGAGACTGGACAGCAATTTGTCCAGAATGAGTAGAATGTTGGAGTAGAAGACATCCAGGGTCTCTTCCAATCCTATTCTATGATCTATGCTCTAGTGGTGCTACCAGAGTTGGCATGACCCTCAGCTAGTTGTCCTCCAGTGTTCCCCATACAGACACTTGGATATTCTCACATCTTTCACCAAGGTCTCCTGCTGGTTCTTCTTGTCTCTCCTCCTTCTCCTGTTACCACTCAACAACATTCACACTTTGTTTTTTTTCTTTAACTTTAGGTATGCTGCATAACAAGGCTGTTCCAATTTCACTTTTTACCTACTCCAAAGAATTTGCAGGGGAGGAGGAGGAGGAGGAGGAGGAGGAGGAGGAGAGAAAGAGAAGGGGAGAGTATTGAGATTGATGACTTTTGCATTCTTTAAAAAGCACGAGACTGGAATTGGGGCACCCTTAAGCTTTTGGCTCTGGATTTGTTCCAGAGAGTCTGGTCTACATGGCACCACTGATTAAAATATGTATATTAAGGCTTCTCTCTCTCTCTCTCTTTAAAGTGGGAACAGGTTGTATTAAAATTATGTGATGGAGACACACATGCTGTCTCTAGAGTTCCTGACAGAATTGCCAGGGGCTGTCTGCAAAAAATAAAAAAATAAAAAAATTCTGGACGATCTAAGACAGTATTTCTCAACCTCACCAACCTTAAGATGGCAGACTTCAAGAATGTATGGATTTCAACTCCCCGAATGTCTGGATGGGGAATTCTGAGAATTGAAGTCTACCCATTTTAAAGTTGCTAAGGTTGAGATACACTGATCTAAGACTCAGATTCAGAATTAGGATTCAGCACCAGAGGGCAGGACATGAAATAATGGATGGAAACTAATCAAGGAGAGAAACAACCTGGAATTAAGGAGAAACTTCCTAATACAGAGGACAATCAACCAGTGGAAACGCTTGCCTCCAGAAGTTGTGGAGGCTTTTAAGAAGAGACTGGACAGCCATTTGTCTCAAATTGTATAGAGTCTCCTGCTTGAGCAGGGGGTTGGACTAGAAGACCTCCAAGCTCCCTTTCCAGCTCTATTCTGATTAAGATTCCTTTCTTGCAAATCAGGCTTTGCTGTTGATTGACAGCTTCTCAAGAGATTCCTTGAGACAAGAAATGTCTGAGCATCTCTTATCTTTGATGTCTCCATTTCTTTGAATGTGGGGAGAGAAGGAGCACTAACGGGGGGCATCAATACCCTTTTTAAAAAATGCACCTATGGTGAAATTTAACAGACACCCCTCCATAATAATAACAATAACAATAATAATAATAATAATAATAATAATAATAACAACAACAATAATAATAATAATAATAACAATAATAACAATAATAATACTAATAATAATGTTGGAAGGGATCTTGGAGGTCATCTAGTCCAAACCTCACCTAAGTAGGAGGCCATACACCATTTCTGACAGATGGCAGTCCAGTCTCTTCTTGAAGGCTTCCAGTGTTGAAGCTTCCACAACATCTGAAGGCAACTTCTGGTCCAGTGGTTGATTGTTCTCACTGTCAGAAGATTCCTCCGTATTTCCAGGTTTAATTTCTCCTTGATCAGTTTCCATTCGTTATTCCTTCTCTGGTCTTCCGGTGCTTTGGAAAATAGGTTGACCCCCTCCTCTCTGTGACAGCCCCTCAAATATTGGAAGACGGCTATCTTGTCTCCCCTGGTCTTTTACTTCACTTTCTTTCAAATGCTTGAAATCTGAATCCACCCTGCCACTAAACACTGACATTATCCACATGCAGTTCTGCAGCTGAAAACATTCTTATATTGGTTTTTAATAATCCTGATCTTTACAGCTCTCCAGATTTTGGAGTCTGGGCTGAGAATGGAGAAAAAAACTTGAAAGCTCCATAAAAGTTTTCACAATACCTTAAGAAGCTCAGATAAAAGACTAATAGCCCCCCATGCCTTTCTGTAGTGAACCCTATACAGGAATGTGAAATTTTACACACTTGAGTGAAACATTCCACATGGCAACGCCAAATGGTTTAAATCTGCACTCTTCAAAGAAAGAATATTTTAAACTTTACCTCACAGGCTGCTTATGTAGGATTTTCAGCCCCTGAGACTTAAAAACTTCCCTCTTTAAATGCTGCAATAGTTTTATCCTGAAAATTGTCCTTTTTTTTTTTTTTTTGCAAATCCTGAGCAAAAAGTAAACCTCAAGGAACACTCAGCTGCCACTGCAGCATTTAGCTAATTGTACCTTTAAATATTTAGCATTTAAACATTTGAATACTGGAGAATTTGAGGAAAATAACAGCTTTGTATATAACTTGCTAATTAGTTAATTATCTAACATACTAAGCCAATTAATTTAGTATATTAGATATTTGCTCTTCTGATTATTTAAATGATTGTTATGCTTTTATGATATGGCAAGAAGTAATTGATAGAAGATTGATAAAGAGAGATCCAAGCTAGAAGTAAAGAGAAATTAATTTAAGCCCCAAATTGTTTTTGTTAGGTATAATAGTAGGAAACTATGAGAGAGAATCTATATACTTAATTTTACATGTATTAACCGCAGCAAGAATAGCATTTGCTCAATATTGGAAAAATGAAAACCTACCAACGGAGGAAGAATTAATTAAGAAAATCTTAGATTGTGCGGAAATGGACAGGTTGACATTGCAGATAAAAGAGAAAGAAGATTCAGTATACTTTAGAACATGGGACAATTTCTATCAATGGCTAGAAAATCAAGTTAGAGAGAAAGAAATGTGATATGTATTATGTAACATTAAATATGTATTAGTAAGAAGAAGACTATTGGGTGAAGTGAAGATGTAAGAAATATATCATTAACATATTGATTATGAAAATATAGAAACTAATTATTACTGATTGTTTTATATATATGTATATATATATATATATAAATATACACATATACATCTGTACATATGTACATATATACATATATTCTATAGGTGCATACCTATAGGTACATACCTATATATATATATACTATAGGTGCATACAACCTCCTTTCAAAATACAAATCTAAGTGTGAAATTTTCTATTGCTACAAAATATAAGATATTCAGAAATCATTTTTGCTCATCCTTCACTATTATTTTTCTCCCAGACTTGTGTCACTTATTCTTCCAGATTGTTATGTAATAACAACAATCCGTCTGTTGTTGTTGAATAAAATGAATAAAATGCACCATCTAGAGGCAGAGGCAGGAAGTGCAAGCACATTAGAATAGAATAGAATAGAATAGAATAGAATAGAATAGAATAGAATAGAATAGAATAGAATAGAATAGAATAGAATAGAATAGAATAGAATAGAATCTGTGTGTCAGATACAGACACACAGACACACTGTAGAACACAGGGATCAAACTCAATCACGTCACATAAAAGACCCATGGTTCCCCATCCTGGATTACAAGATACGTGTTCAGTTGGCTTTGGAGTTGAGCTGCTCCCAAAATATCCTCTGAGCCCATCCATTTATTCCACTGTGTGAGTAGATAGCAAAAACTAATGTTTTTGTGGTTTCTTACAACCAGTTGGGAGTTGCAGGATTTCACCAAGCTCAACACTATTAAAGTAGCCTTTTACAGACCCAAGATTTAACTCATATTTTTGATCACTTTGCTTGGTTGTGTTTTTTTTAGCTACTTGTGAAAGATTGGAAGCCTTCAAAATCATAAATCTGGTTTATTAGGTGGATTCTTCTTTAGTCTGTTAAGACAGAAAATTACAAGTTTCCAGCTTTGTAAGTTTTTTTTCTGGAACATATAGCAAAAGGGTGATAATAGTTGATTACTGTAAAGATTTAAATGGAATATTGGCTCAGCTGGGCTTAATGTAAGACTTTGAAGTTAGGTAACTGGAAAGGACCCTTGTTAATACTTGGATACTGATAAAATGACTTTGAAGAGTGGACGCTAGAGGGCATCAGACGGTAGTTTCAAAAGAAATGTGTACCGGGAATGCCCAGGAAGTGTTATAATTATTTAATTCCGTAATGGAATTGAACGGGAACAAACCGCATTGAATAACATTGAAACTGACTTACAGATGGATTTTTTTCAAAATATAGTCTACAAGAAAAAGATGGGAATCATGGATTTACAAAAGGAATTGGATGCCAAATGAAGGGGGGGTTTTTTTGGTTTTTTTTTAAGGGATGAAGTGGTGATAATTTGTTAATGTTTTTTTCCCCTGTAAACTGTATTCTTTATTGTGAACTGAACCCTAGACCTTCATTTAAATCAAGATACCATAATGCTTCAGGACATCTGTGTATGGAGCAATCTTGCTCTCCACATTTTTCTCGGCTTGCTTTCGGCGTTTCATAAGCTGTTTCTTTTTTGTATAGTGAACCTTGGCCTTCTCTTTGCGCTTCTCTTCCAGAGTGGCTGTGATGGCCTGGTACTTCCACCCAACCTCATGGGCAAGGCGGCCCAAATAAGCAAACTTGCGTGTGGGTTTGAGACGGACCACTTTCAGAGCAGCAGGGACGACCATTCTCTTGCGCTTATCGTAAGGTGGAGGGAGGGATGCCATCAAAAACCTTCAGCCTCTCTAAGGCAGCCTGACCACGTTTGGTTTTGTGAGGGAGCATTCCTCGAACTGTTCTCCAGAAAATTCGACTGGGGGCACGGAAGTGATACGGGCCACGGGATGGGTTGGTGTTCATCCGCTTGTGGAGGAAAGCAAGGTATTTCAATTTGTTGCAGTAGAAGTTGCCAGATATGTTAATCCCTTCACATCGTACAAGGACAACTTTGCGCCCCAGCAACACTTGCTTAGCCACAATGGCTGCAAGGCGACCCAGCAAATGGCCACGTCCATCAATCACCAATACCTCCGGCTCCGTCATGGCGGCTCCTCCGCGGCCACCGATAATTTGTTAATGTTGATTATTCTTGCTGGGGATGAAGGAAGAGGCTTCTTTTTCTGCTTCTTCTTTTTTCCTGCACTTTTGAATTTAACATTTTTCCTCTTTAATGTATTTCTGTGTTATGTACTTCTATTTCTTTTACCTGTGTAATATAATCTTTAATGGAGTTATTGGGGGGAAATGAAAAAAAATATCACAGATATATGACCACAACTGAGCCCAAGGTTTATGTTACTAAGTTCTCACTGTTGTTAAGTGAATTTGTCCCATTTTATGACCTTTCCTGCCACAGTTGTTAAGTGAGTCACAACAGTTGTTAAGTTAGTGAACACGGGTGTTAAGTGAATCTGGTTTCCCTATTGACTCGGGACTAGAAGACCGCCAAGGTCGCTTCCAGCTCTGTTCTGATCCTGTACCATTTCAGACAAGCGACTGTCCCGTCTCTTCTCCCCCGCCCACGCCAAATTCTCGCGGGAAAGGGAACTTTGGGTGGGTCCCGCTTCGAGGCCTCCCCAGGAGCGAAAACCGCCAGCAGAGGTCGCTGCTTGGCCGCCGCCTCAACCCGGCGCTCTCCCCACCCTCCGTCCCGTCCCGTCTCCAAAACGCCCGAGCAGCTGCCGGCGGTGCGCCTCGGAGGAGACCCTCGGGCCGGGCTGGGAGCCGGAGAAGGGAGTCGACCGGCCATGCAGCGGGACGAATGGGACGAGCAGAGCGAGCTGCGGGAGCTCAACGCCCGCCTGGAGCTCTACGTGCGGCGGGTGCTGGACTTGGAGCAGGAGAACCGGCGCTTGGCGCAGGAGCTGGCCGCCTTGCGCGGCTGGGAAGGGCGCGCCTGCCGCTGGCAGGAGACGGAGCAAGAGGTGGCCGAGCTGCGCTGGGTGGTGGCCGAGCTGAGCCGGGCTAAAGGCGAAGCCGAGCTGGAGCGGGAGGCGCTGCGCCAAGAGCGGGACCACTTGGAGAGGCTGAGCGCGCAAGCCGGAGAGCTGCGCCGCCGCCGCCTGGAGCCCGACCTGGCCCGGCAGCAGCAACGGCTGGCGGGGCTGCTGGCCGACTGCGCCGCCCTGGAGGCGCTGCTGGAGCAGCTGCTGGGCGAGCACGAGCGGCTGCGGGAAGCGCGCAAGCAACTCCCGGCCGCGCTGCCGCCTGTCCCGCGCGTCCTGCGGGCTGGGCGCGTGGCGCGGCGGCGGCTGGAGGCCGACTACGCGCTGGAGCTGCGTTGGAGCTGCGCGCAGAGCCTGGAGCGCTACGAGGCCGAACTTGGGGCGCTGCAGGAGCTCGAGGGCCGCCTCGGCCACCAAGAGCTGCAGAAGCTGCGCGCCCAGAGCCAGGAGAGCCGCCGCCGCCTCGAGGAGCTTTGGCGCCGCTGCCGGGAGCTTTGCGCCCTGGGCGAGCGGCTGGAAGAGGAGCGGCTGGCGCAGCAGGAGCGCCACGGCGCCGAGCTGGCCGAGTACCAGGTGAGGCCGTCGGGCAGGGCGAGCGAGGGAGCCCAGATGCGGGGGCTGAAGCGCCCAGAAGCGCCGGCTGCCCTTTTTAGAAAGCTGGTTGGGTCGTCCGAAAAGTCCCTTGGCCTGTTCCAGGTTTTTCTTTTTTTTAAACAGCGGTAGGAAAAGGTGACTCGCCTTCCTTTTCGGACTTGCCCGTTTTGCTTTCCTTTGCCAGACCCAAAGCGATCTGAACTAGCGGTACTAGACAGAATAAGAGAGTAATAGAGTGGGATGGGACCTTGGAGGTCTTCTAGTCCAGCTCTCAGCTTAAGGCAGGAGACCCAACACCTTTCCAGACAAACAGCTGTCCAATCTCTTCTTGAAAACCTCCAGTGACTGAACATTCACAACAATTCCACTGATTAATTTAGTTTTCCTCTAATGCTTTCATGCCATCACATGTATATAATCCCAGGAACGTTTACAATCACCTGATAAAACAGGTCAATGTTATTCCCACATTTTCAGCTCAAGAGTAACTGACGGAGTAATTTGCCCTCTGATAGTTTAACCAAGGCCCCCAATAAAGCAAGAGAGAGTTTATGCTTTGAAATCCTTCCTTATAGGTGTGGCATTTGTCAGTACAGGCAGTCCTGGACTTATGACCACAATTGAGCCCAACATTTGTGTTGCTAAGTGAGACAGTTGTTAAGTGAGTTTTGCTCCATTTTACAATTCTGGAAGTTGGAGTCCACCCATCCGAAAGCTTCCAAGGGTGGGAAACGCTGCTCTAGACCTGTGTTCCTGTTACTTTCCCCTTGCTACAAGCCTACAAGCAGTTATTCCTTGGAGGGTAAGGCATTAAATTCAGCCTGGAAAAGTTATTCCATCTTATCCCCACCAAGCAAAACGAAATGATTGGATGGCTCACATTTTGGCTTCCCCTGTCCAAGCCCAGAACAAAATGTTCCCTCTGGAAGAGAGAAATTAAGACATACCCTTTCTACCCTCCCCTGTTGGAAATAGCTTGGCCAGGTTTAAATTTCACTGAGGGCAGCTTGCCATGATTATTCTGCAGAGATTTTGGCTCCGGTGAAAGACTATAAAATGCTCAGATGGAATGGCAACCGGCTTTTTTATTTTATTTTTTTACAGAAAGCTGGTTGGACTCAGTGTGAAGAGACGGGTGTCGTGACACCTGTACCATTGAGTGAAAAAGCAGCTGGGAAAGTGTAATAAATATATCTCTGGGGCCGTCTGGATAAGCAGTATATTTATTACCCGAATGAAGGCGAATATACCGTATGTGTCCCAGGATAATATTGCAGGATCCAACCTGGGTTAGCTAGGCTAGAGAGAAGTATCCTGAAGATGGGCTTCTGCACCAGTCCAAAAACTTGGAAGATTAAACCTCTGGCCTTGACCCAGGTTGGATCCTGCAATATTTATTACACTTTGCTAGCTGCTTTCTTAAAAATTTGTATCTCAGCTTTATTTTGTCCAACTCAAGGGGACAAGTTCTATTTTCCCACAACAAGCACCTTGGGTTGAGAGAGAGGGATTGGCCCAAAGTCACCCAGCTGGCTTTCATGCCTAAGGTAGGACTAGAACTCACCATCTCCTGGTGATTGGCTCCAAATCACCCAGCTAGCTTTCATGCCTAAGGAGGGATTAGAACTCACAGCCTCCTGGTGATTGGCTCCAAATCACCCAGCCGGCTTTCATGCCTAAGGTAGGACTAGAACTTGTGATCTTCTGATTTCTCTAGTTCAGCATCTTCACCACTATATCAAACGGGGTCTATATGTGGTAGCTGGAAGGGTCACTGATCCAGACATGTGTGCGGTCCTCTGTTGCTATCAGTTGAATACATTTTGATCTCTTGTTGCATTTGAGATAACACAATTGTGCGTATGGGAAGTCTCACCAGGTGCACCAAAGTTCTATTTATTTACATTTTTGCTGTGCCACTAAGTGCCTGATGAGGAGAGCAGAAAAGTAAGAGTGATCTATCTCTCTTGCCGTTCCCAAACCTTTGGCGTTCAGGGTTATATGCCTCTGGATTCTCTGTGCTGTGAAAAGCCATAAATTCATCTGCTGAAATTTGGTTCTTCTGTTTTACTGCCATTAAGCTAATGGCCATTGTCATGCTTTTTGGCAGCACCGTTTGGAAATTAATTACAATAAGAACATCTTTGCTTAATGTTGAATTCCAGGCCATCAGTCACCTTGGGTGGCCTCTATGATTTTATAATAGAAAGGGAAAAGGAACTTGCTCTGAACTTTTTCTTCATCTTTTAGGAAGGATGAAACGGCTGCAAAGCAACCTTTATGATATTCTTACTATAGCGATTAGGGCATTTTCTCTCCTGTGGCTGCCATTTTTAATAAGGCTTAGGTGAAAGTTAATTAATACAGCTCTTTATCTCAATTTCCAGTGGAAAACATTTTGTTCCCATTAATGAAGAATGGAGCCAGCTGTGTGCTGCAGCTGCCTAAAAAGCCAATGCACTCCTAGACGGCATCAAAAGACGGGCAGCATCAAGAGCACGCAAAGTGTTAGTACCACTTTAGAAGGCCTTGGTAAGACCACACTTGGAATATTGCATCCAGTTTTGGTCGCCATGATACAAAAAAGATGTTCAGATTCTGGAAAGAGTGCAGAGAAGAGCACTGAAGATGATTAGGGGACTGGAGCTCAAACATAGGAGGAACGGTTGCTGGAATTGGGTATGTTGAGTTTAATGAAGAGAAGGAGGGACGTGATAGCTGTTGTCCATATTTACGGGTCTGACACAGAGAAGAGGGGGTCTGCCTATTCTCCAAAGCCCCTGAAGGCAGGACAAAAAGTAACGGGTGGAAGATGATTAAAGAGAGATCAAACCTAGAACTAAGGAGAGATTTCCTGAGGAAACAGTGGAACAACCTGCCTTCAGAAGTTGTGGGTGCTCCATCATTGGAGGTTCTTAAGAAGAGACTGGACAGCCATCAGTCTGAAATGGTGTAGGCCTCCTGCTTGAGCAAGGGAGTAGGTCTAGAAGACCTCCAAGACCCCCTACCAACCCTATTATTGTATATTCTAAGAAACTATGAACTGAATGAGTTCTTGAATTTAACGAACTTCAAGAACTTAAAAAGTGAATAATACTTTTACTCACATCTAAGTACTAATACAGATCATCATCATTTAGCGACCGCAGTTGGTACTGGGAACTCAGTCATTAAGAGAAGCAGCCACTAAGTGAATCCACAACGGTGCCTACCATCTGACTTCAGCTTTCCAAGTCTGCAAAGGTTGTAAATACAAAGATAAGTTGGAAAGCCGCCTTTTCATCACTGTCAGAACTAGGAATGGCCGCTAAATGAGGCACTTGCTAAACAAGGATGATGCGCCAAGTCCAAGAACCCAACTGCGATGGGAAGAGGCAGAATTATATTTGTTTGGATTGTCGGAATGCCTTTTCTGGAGGTGCCACGGCAGGTTGCAGATGGTTGCGATCCTGTCTTTCTTTCTCTTGCAGCCGGTGGGAGATATTTTAAGACTTGCATTATGTCTCCCCTCAATATTCGCCTGGCTAAGCTGTCCCAGCTTTTTCAACAGTCCTAATGGAGCCAAAGCACTTTCCCTACTCTTGAATTAAAGCACTTGGCGCCCCTCTCTTGTCAGCAAAAGGTTGGCGAGATGTTAGCCAGCCTTCCTGCCAGTTCCTGCCCTGCCCTCTGTTGTGACTTTCCAAGTCACTGCTGAACGGTGTTGATTTACGAGCATGCCAGTTGTTGTAGGCAAGACGATGACTTTCCTTCCCTGACTTTGCTTTTCACTTCACCAGCCATCCTGCTAGGTAGAGTCCTGCAGAGGGGGGAGCCAGCCGGACTCCAGGATTTTGCTAGGGCTTCCGTAATTTAGTAATCTGCTCCTCCTCCTGCCCACCCTGTTTGAGCATTCTTCCACATTGAAATAATGTGGAACAAAAAAAATCAACACCAGGAACTAAATCATGCCTGAGAGGAGGGAGGCAGGACAAGTGAAACTGACTAGCTCAAGGGTGTGTATCTACACCCTCTTTCCAAGATGTGGACTTCAACTCCCAGAATTCCTGAGTCAGCCTGGTCGCAAAGGGGCCACAGTGGCCCACCCCCTGGACTGCCTGAAGAAACATGGGGGGGGGGCGGGGAATCAAATGATTTAAATTGACAAGGATTGGGAAATGGACAGAATTCCATTCAACATCCAGTGTTATCTGTGGCACTGAAGAGGCAGCTGTTAGAGAAAGAGGGAAGGAGAGAGAGGGAGGGAGGAGATAGACAGATAGATAGATAGATAGATAGATAGATAGATAGATAGATAGATAGATAGATAGATAGATAGATAGATAGATAGATAGATAGATAGATAGGCAGGCGCTTTTTAGGAATGGGTGGGAGATGTAAGGAACCTGGTGGGATCAACTGATCGTGCTTTGTGATCAAACAACTGACTACCTGGCTATCGTGGTGGAAGAAAGTATTGAAAACTGCAAATCTCTAAAGAATTGTTTCCAGGTAGCTTATGCACAGGTGTCAAGCAGCTTAAAGCTCCAGTGTGGAAAGCCCCCCTCACTGCAAACCAAGCATTGATAAAGCTGGGCTTTTGATCACATCAACGTATCTCGATTTACAACCATTTGTTTAGTGACCGTTTGAAGTTACAACGGCAATGAAACAAATGACTTATGACCATTTATCATGCTGGCGTCCGTTGCAGCCTCCCCTTGGTCACGTGATCAAAATTCAGATGCTGGCCGACTGGCTCGTATTGATGGTGGTCGCAGGGGTCACGTGATCTCCTTTTGCCACCTGCTGGCAAGCCAAGTCAATGGGGAAGCCAGATTCACTCAACAACCGTGTGACTTACCTATTGTGGCGAGATGGGTCATAAAACGGGGCAAAACTCACCTAACAAATGTTTCATTTAGCAACATAAATGTGGGGTGCCGTTGTGGTTGTAACTTGAGGACTACCTGAACCAGCCAACAATCGTGATTATTTCTGTGTTTTGGTCTAGATGATAATTGAAGCCCTTGAAGAAGAGAAGAACTACTTAACCATGTCCATTGCAGAGTACCTGAAGGATTATCATGAACTCCTGCAAGTGAAAGCCGCCCTCAGCCTTGAAATTGCAACTTACAGGTAAAATATATATTTTACTCTGCAGGAAAACACAAGGGAAGCCTTAGCCTCATTTTACACCAGGGGTAGGCAACCTTGGCTCTTTTATGACTCGTGGACTTCAACTCCCAGAATACGTACATGTATATATTTGCAGAGGACAAATAAAATTAATCACTATATTCAACACAGAATAATATCCATTCATTTATTTACTTCCACTGTATTTTACTTATGGGACGTTTCAATTCACGTAGCAATGTTGAAACTGATTACAAATCTATGAAATTCCTTGGCTGCATTATTGTTTTATAACTCAGAATGAATAGAATAAGATTTCCTCGGTGTTTAAATATTGTGGGTCTTTAAAGGCAACTGACTTCAATTTCTTATTGCTTTCCAGGAATCTTAGCTATCAAACGTTTCCAAAAGAACTCCTTATAGAGCGTAGATAGCCATCCTGCATTATCTGCTCAAAACATTTGGCAGTGAAACTGAAAATGTTGTTTTGAGAGATTACACAGTTTAATACGGTATATTGTACTTGTTGCCTTTAATGAGTCCAGCATTTAATAGCGGTTGAAGGCGAAGGTCCATATTGCCATAGTTGTAACTTTAGCATTTCTTACGGAGAGATTTTTACCAGCAGTCAATTTGGCAGATCGATTTATTGTACCTTAAACATCTTTTTATATCTATCCATAATATAATTTTAAAAAATTCAAAGGATATATTTTTTAAAAATTCTGTTTTCAGAGTATGAGCCAATTGTCAGTTAGCAATGATACTGAGAAACAAAACATCTTCAAAGAAAAACAAGAAAGTCTAGTTGGGAAAGCACCTTTGGGGCAACCATGATCTGGATGGCTGAGAATCTCCGTAGACACAGCCAGGATAGTTGCTTGGGTCATATTCATGTTTCTGATTGAGAAATACTACACTGGACATACACCTTTTAATTTGTTATTAATTCACTTTTGTTTTTCTGTACGGTAGAGCTTTGTTAGAAGGAGAGAGTAATCAGTGGATTCTCATGTGGAATGAAGAACATGGAAGAAAATTACCCCAAGGTACAAAATATGAAAATGTATAAATGCCTTTAAAAGCAGAAGGGATGGATCAACATCCATTTCTGTTTTGCTCCAAACTATATGGAGCCTGTATAATTAGATACACAAGTAGTCCTCAGCTTACGGCCACAGCTAAGCCCAACCTTTCTGCTGTTAAACAAGACAGTGGTTAAGTGAGTTTTGCCCCAGGTTGCAAAATCAGCTGCTTCAGACATGCAAAGTCAGCGGGGGAAGCTGGATTCTCTTAGCAACCAGGTGATTCACTTAAACAGCTGCAGTGATTTCCTTAACAAAAGTGGCAAAAAAAAAAAAAAATCAAGCCCATCTTAATTAACCACCTCACTTAGTAATGGAAATTCTGAACCCGGTACTAAGACTTGTAGGATCCATCCTGCAAAATAAGAAAAGATCGTAGCAATTTATAAAGTTGTTGTTATATTTGGGTTACGTAAGTGTAGCGCAAGTATAGTTGTGCTGATTGAAAGCTGATTGAAAGAAATTAAAAACATGCATGAACTTTATTTTGTAGAAAAGAATATTATGACTTCCTTGTAAATCTCTTGTAATAATTACACACTGAGTATGTGTCACGGGTTTGCATTTCATTTTGTGCACAGAAATATCATTTGTCACTTTTCAGAGGGAGGTGGGCGGCATATAAATTTAATAAATAAAATAGTAATAATTTGCTTATTAGTCAGGACAAATCTCATTTACTCTGGCAATGTATCATAATAAAGAATATAAAAACTGAACCAGTTACAAAACCGTATAGTCCAAATTGTCATCTCTTGTTTTGCAAAGAAATGCAAAAAATGAATAGAATTGGTAGCAAACTGGTTTTATTTTTCATAGGTTAAGACTGTGATTAGAGTTAAGTCTAAAGTTTATTGCGGTGTTGTCTAGTGGTTAGAGAGCCAGGCTAGAAAGCTGGAGACTGAGAGCTCAACTCCTGCCTTAGCTATGAAAGTCAGCTGAGTGGCTTTAGATCAATTATCAGAAGACTGTGAGTTCCAGTTCCTCTTTAGACAGGAAAACTGCCTGGATTATTTGGGTCAATCACCAGGAGATTGTGAGTCCTAGTTCTGCCTTAGCCATGAAAGCTGGTTGGGTGACTTTCAGCTACTCACAGGAGACTGAGAATTCTAGTTCCGCCTTAGCCATGAAAGCTGGTTGGGTGATTTGGGCCAATCACCAGGAAACTGAGAATTCTGGTTCCGCCTTAGCCATGAAAGCCAGCTGGGGAATTTGAGCCAGTAACTTTGTCTCTGCCCAACCCACCTCACAAGGTTGTTGTTGTGGGGAAAGGAAGAGGAGGGAGGTGATATGTTTGCTGCCTTGAGTTATTTGTAAAAATAATAAAGGTGGGATATGAACTAAATAAATATAAATAAATACTAATTAATTAATAAAATTAATGAATTGATTACATGATATTAACAGCCATTTTCATTTCTCTCCTGGCAGATGACCGAAAACTGCAATACGAATACAGCAACCGATACTCCGCTTATCAACAGGAGAAAGGAAAGAGAGCTCTTCCCGCAATTCCAAATGTTGACCTAAGATATAAATTCCCACAAACAAATATTAGCCACTCGGTGGTTTCTTCATCTAGGACAGAAAGTGCTGCAAAGCAAACAGTTTTCCCTGAAAAAAAATCGCTCCCAAAGGAACCCTTCGGGTTGGGACAGCATCCTTCAGCTGCCGGCAAAAGGTACGTGACTCACGAAAGAAGCCTGATAGGACAAAGAGAAAGACAAAGCTTTACGTCGCCTTATCGGATGAGCAGAGAAGGTGACGGTCAGCCAAGACCACCAGCGCCTGAAAGGAAGACCACCGAAATGGGAAGTATGGTGTCTGCTTTAAAAGAGTCCACCATCCTTCAGAAGCAAATGAGAAGGCCAATGAGTTCTGAAGGCATCAAGGCAACAGTGATCGTCTCTCCACCTCTGTCTTACAGCTCAGCCTCTTCTTCTAAAGGAGGTCAGTATGAGACAAGGGAAGAGATTTTGGGTCAGATCAATAAACTAATCAAAGAGGACAAACCAGGAAAAGAAGAAAAAGACCTTTTGGTAGAAGGAGTTGAGCAGAAGGTGACCAAAGAAGCAACAGGTTCTGCCACGAAGAACGGCGAGAAATTGAAGGGGGTAGAAAAACATGTTCAAAAGAAAGTTGAAATTAAGGAAAGTGTGGATAACAAAGAGGATACAGTGGAACATGGTATCTTTAAAGATAAGACAAAAGAAGAGAAATTAATGAAAGATAAGAGGCCTTCTAGTGGATGGGAGGAACAGGTTAAAGTGGAGGCAGAAGAAAGAAAGAATCCAGAAATCACAGCAACATTTGGAAGGGAGAAAATTGTGAGCATCTCCTCAAAAAGCCAAGAAACTGTCGAAATCCCTGTTCATTTGGGACACACTGAAGGCAAAATCCTAAAGAAGAATCACAACACAGAGATAACACCACAAGACCTCAAAACTTCTCCACAAAAATCAAAAAGTGGAACTGAATTTAAACTCGGCAATGAAATAATTCAGGATAATATAAGCAAAGAAGAGAATTCTAAAGTAGATACTTTACTCACTGAGAGTATAGCAGAAAACATTGTTTCTAACATCCTTAAAGGTTTTGTGCAAAAGTCTTCAGAGGAAGGACTTCCTCCTGAAGCTAAAATAACTTCCTTTGAAAAGAAAGACATTTCTGAAGATGGAAAAGTGAAAACCGAGTTCAGCATAGAATCCACAGTTCAAAGAGATGGACTTGGCATGTCTAATAAGTCTGAATTGGGAAGTTTCTTAGAGAAAGATATTAAAAAAGTATTGGATGATACTAAAGGAAGTTTAGATGAAAATGTCATAGAAGGTATAATTAATGCTGGGATGAAAGGAATGGAAGACAAGGCCAAGAGGACTATTAAAGTTGAAATAATTGAAGAGCCTACAACTATAGTTGATGAAAAGGTGGAGTTTTCAACACCATTCGAAGTAGAAGAAGCAGAAGATACATTACTCAATTTGAGAGAAGATCCATATTATAGTGATAAAGAGAAAGCGACCACAAGTGTCGCTGGAAACCTTAAGGAAAAACAAGCCGATGAAATTGTGCCTCATGTGGAAGAAGTATCTGAGGGGGATGAGGTAGTGGATGAAGAAAAGTATTTTGTTTCCACTCCAGATGAATACCCGTTTGGATATGTGGAAGGAGAAAGTTCTACCTATGGTCAAATCCATTTTGAAGAAGAATCAATTGTCAAATATGCTTGGCAAGATGAATTTCTGGAAGGGTCTCAAACCAACATAAAGGAAACCATGGCTTCACCAGAATTGATTTATCAAGTAATTGGCGCAGATGCCAGGCCCTTTATTTCAAAGGCAGAATCCCCAAAAGAAGAGGTGGCCCATGCTGAATCTGTAGTTATTAAGAAGGAGATTAAAATCCCACATGAATTTCAGGAGTCAATAAAAGAGGTTTTTTCTCAACAGGCAAAGGACCCTAAACATCAGTTGAAAGAGGCACTAGGAAAACTGGAAGCAACTCTTCCAGAACACGTGAAACAAGAACTCGGTGAACTCACAAAAGAGGACGAAGCTGATTCTAGTACCTTGGAAGTGGATATTAAAAAAGTAGAGCATCCTGAAAAAGAGGGTCTATTTACTATTGTTGCAGAAGTTAATTTATCCCAGACAATAGACTCTGATCAGTTGAGTACAGAATTGCTTGGTGAAGTGGTGACCAAGCAGATAAAATTTCCCAAACAGTCACCAAAGGAAGGTGGCTTTGCTCAATATATACAAGAACCAGAAATCTGGCAGGATGAAAAACATCAAGCAGATACAGAAGAAACCAGTAAGAGAGAAGACGCCTATCCTTCTAAAGAGTCATTTGATATCAACAGACGCATCAGGCATGTTGTAGTTGGTCCAACTGAAATTCGCAAGACTGAACATGTTTTTTATGAAGGTCCTATTTCTGAAACTTTAGACTTTGGAACAATGGACTTTACAACAGGAGAGGCAGGTCAATTCATGAAGTCAGTGAAGCTGAGTCCTGAAACAATGGAAACCACAGAAAAAATAATTTACAAAAGTCCTATTTATACATCTGAAAAAGTGAGTTATCCTGAAAATTCTACCCAGACCCAGGTTTCAAGTGACATTAGATCCTCCAAGCATATCACATTGGATTCAAAACAAATTGTTGAAGAGGCCACTTTTGAGGGATCAGCTTCAGACTTGTCATCAGATAATAGCAGGGATATATTTTCCAAAATGGAAGATCCCACAGCAATCAGCACATCAATAAGACACATTCAAATAGATCCCAAAGAAATACATATTGAACGAGAAATATATGAAGTGCCTTTTCCCACTGGAGGCTATGATCTGTCGGAAGAAACAGTAAAAAAGATTACATTAGGACAGAAGGACACACCAACATTTGACCAAAACATTGATGAAGGTTCCTTCACCAAGACATCAGATGATGCTTCAATCAAGCTTGGTGAGGAGAAGGTGCTGGATGTTAACACTACAATCAGACATATTAAATTAAGTCCGAAGGAATTTGTAAGTGAACAAATTGTTTTTACAGAGCCCATTTCTGAACAGCATCAAAAGGTTAGTGAATTGGGGCAGATGTTTCCTTCTGAAGAGTCCGTACATCATATTAAATTAGGGCAAAAAGAAGTCCAGAGCCATGACATCATGTCCCAAGGTTTTGTTTTGCAATCTTCAGGAACTCTTTCTTCAAAAGAAGACACCTTGGGAAAAATAAGTTCTGCAGAGATCAGCAGATCAACACATCACATTCAGATTGGGCAAGGGCTCCGTGATCCTGATGCTCAACCCTTCAGCGGGATGGAGTTTCTCCCCACAGATGGCCCATCAGAAAACAGTAGACCTGTTGGACAAATTAAACTAGGACAGAAAGAAGCATCCTTCAGCTTCCACATGGACATAAGCAAAATGGCA
The DNA here is from genome assembly GCA_034064705.1 of Bothrops alternatus. Classification (NCBI taxonomy): domain Eukaryota; kingdom Metazoa; phylum Chordata; class Lepidosauria; order Squamata; family Viperidae; genus Bothrops; species Bothrops alternatus. Next base: position 2,151,734 of record JARGCV010000195.1, on the reverse strand, counting down.
GGGAGAGAACCACAAGCTACCTTAGTTGTATCAAGTAGGAAAGAGGCAGGCAACGGTCAGCCTGAAGGCAGCACGGAAGAAGCTTGGAAAGATCCAGAAGGTGAACAGAAGTTAGTGGAGTCCACGTTTGATCAGACGGTGCAACTGCAAAGAATGGTTGACCAACGATCAGTAATTTCAGATGAGAAGAAAATTGCCCTCCTCTACTTGAATGAAAACAAGGGGGAGGAAGAGGAAGAAGAGGGACCCTGGTTTTAAACAGTAAAATTTCCAAGATTTGTTTTTAAAGCCCAGATGCTTCATTGCTGCATTGTTGAGTTTTAAGCCTTGGGATTTCTCATCATTTTGCCCTTAACAAGGAACTGAGGACTTGAGCATAAAATTTTCTGATAACAATATTTTAGCAGCATTCTTTGCTCAAATTATGTTAGATTTCATTTTACGGATGCTGTGGACTCTCAAAAAGATTTTTTTTGTAGTTTCCTTGTTTCTATTTGAAAAAGGATTTAAGTGAATGTAGGAAAATACCATTTTTGCTCAATTCACAAAGAGTAGCCATTTTTATAAAAAATGACAAAAGCCTGATCATTTCAATCAAAATCATACTGACTCATGTGGATTGCCCAGAATAAACATACAGATCGTCCTTGACTTACAACCACAATTAGGATTAGAAAATTCTTCGTTAAGTGGAATGGTGGTTAAGTAGAACATTATGGACAATATTCAATTTTTACAACCATTTCGGTTTAATATTAAGTGAATCTAGCTTCCTTCATTGATTTTGCTTAAATCCTGATTGGCTCAAGGTTGAATCAACCTTCCATCCTTCCGAGGTTGGTAAAATGAGGACCTAGATTGTTGGGGGGGGGGCGGAATATGCTGACTGTGTAAACCGCTTACAGAGGGCTGTGAAGCATTGTGAAGCAGTATATAAGTCTAAGGGCTATTGCTATTGCTATTAAGATGGGTGGACTTCAACTTCCAGAATCCCCCAGCCATCCAAACAGAGCACAATACTCTATACGTGGCTGGCTGGGGGATTCTGGGATTGAAGTCCATCCATCTTAAAGTTGCTAGTTTGAGAAATTGATCACACAGCTTATCAACCACGGTCTTGCCTTCACAATATGATAGACACAATTTCTGCAAGTCATAGTAATTATTTTTGAATATTTATATAGTTTGGTATGGACACATTTTGGGTCTTTTTTTGTTCTCTCTTTTTTTACTTTAGGTGTTATCTTAGACAATCTGTTGGCAGCGATGTCAGGATTTTACATTTAAATGTAGGGGTCTTTTCAGAGGTAATTTGACAGATTTTTTCAGTAGAATTTTTCAACTGATGCTTACATTGTGGCACAAATGAATGGATTTGCACTTATAATTTAAGCTGATTTCACTTATTTGTTATTGTATATCAACAGCTGAATCAGGGTTTTTGTCCACAAAGAGCAAAACCAATGAAAGTTTATTAATTAACTTTATCTAAATATGCACTTAGGGCAAATCTGTTTCATTGAAAAGTGTGCTTTGATCATGAAAAATATAACCATTACCTCAGCAATATTTGGTCTTATTTAAATCTTTTTTTTTTGCAACCAAAGTAAACTATGGAATTTTGGAGGGAAATATTTTATTTAATTGAAATATAGGCTTCCTTGATTATTTTTTCCAGAGGGTGGAAGAATCTTCCACTTCATAATGCTGCAAGCCTAATTTGGAAGTAAAACTTCAATAGAAGTTTTCATATAAAAATGTGCCTTTACTTCTCATTAAAGTGCAGAATCTGAAACTTAATAAAAATGCCAGGATTTAAGTTAATTGAAAGCAATGAAGTAGAGGTGCTTGTAATTAACTTGCTCCATCGCTTCTAATTCTAGTAAGCTTGATGTTGTAGTTGTGTAAGTGAACTGAAGAAGAAAACATGGGAGCGACAACATGAGCTATGCACAATTGAAGGTTGAAGTTGGTCGTAGTAAGTGATCACAAAGACTGTAGTAGATATTTCAACTAGTGAGTAATGTCAGGTGGGATTTGGTAGTCTATTTTGCCCAGGAATAATCATAGTTGTAATGTTGGTGATGGTTTAATGTTGCACTTTTATTTCTGTTGAGCATTAAACATTGAAAAAGTGTGTGTCTCTTTCTCCTTTTTAATGCCAAAAACCATCCCAGATATAACTTTCAAATCTTACTTTCTTCTTAGTTTGGAAGTAATTGAGTGGGCTTCTATCTGTAGTGATTGGATTCAGCTACAAGACCATATAAAGGTAGTTCTCGACTTATAACCGCAGTTGGTACTGGAGTTCCATTTTAGGTCATTGCAGCTGTAAGTTGAGTTGGACCTGATTTTACTACAATTTTTTCAACCAGTTGTTAAGCAAATCACCCATGTGGTTAAAGGAATCTAGTTTCCCCAATGGGCTTTTTTTTGCTGGAAATTGCCCCCCTCCCCAAAAGGTAACAAATTGCAATCAGTACCGCAGAATGATGCAAATGGTCATAAATCTGAGCCAGTTGCCAACATGTCCAAATTGCAGTCACATGAATGTGAGTGTGGTACAAGAGTCTTAAGTGTGACTGCGGGTCGTAAGTCAGTTTTTCTGACTTAAATGATTCATTTAACAGCAGTTAAGTTAGTAACATGTTGTTAAGTGAATCTGGCTTCCCCATTGACTTTGCTTGTCGGGCAGTCTGAAAAGGGGATCACGTGACCCCAGGATGCTGCAACCGTCATAAATGTGAGTTGCAACTTCAAACCGTCACTGAATTGGAAGTATTACCTGTATAATTCTCTGAATATGCTGATGCGCTTTTAGCAAACTGCACAACTGGCTCGTTTTGTCTATTATTATTTGCATCTCAACTTTTGCTAAGAGTGATAATACTACCGAGTGTAAAACTGCACAGGGACTCTTCAAACGCCACCATGCCAGAATTAGACGACCACTGGACAAAGGCAAAGCTTATTTATTACTGTATGAGCTGGTAATCTTGGAGTGATTTCAGGATGGTGACTCATGTATATTTCGTATAGTGGTTTTGTGACATAAGTTGCCTGTCACTCTTGTTTGGGAATATGCACCTTAAATTGACAAGGACAACTGTAGAGCTAAGGTTGTCACCAAGGCCTTTGTGGTCTCTGCTGCTTTTATGCTTCCAGTTATGTCCTACACAATTATGCAATGTGAAAAGAAGTTTCTTTTGTGGCTTTGATTAATTACCTCTGGGAAATATGATCGATACAGATCGTCCTCGACTTAAGAACCATTTGTTTAGTGACTGTTTGAAGGTACGACAGCAGTGACTGATGACCAGTTTTCACATTGACAACCAACGCAGCGTTCCCTGTGGTCACGTGATCAAAGTTAGGATGCTTGGCAACTGGCATGTATTTATGACGGTTGCCCTGTCCCAGGGTCATGTGATCATTTGTAACCTTCCCAGCCGGCTTCTGACAAGCATATTCAATGGTACAAGCCAGCTTCACTTAATGACCAAACGATTCACTTAACAACTGCAGGGATTCATTAACCATTGTGGCAAGAAAAGTTGTAAAACGAGGCAAAACTCACTTAAGAAGCATCTTGCTTAGCAACAATTTTGGGGCTCAATTGTGGTCGTACGTTGAGGACAATCTGTACATTGGAAAGGGTTCTATGTAATGTCCAGAGTGAACCCCATCGGAAAAGACATAGTGCAGTCTATTTAAAAAGTGCAAGGACAATTTTAATATACAATGCACTTAAGAGCCTTTGCCTATTATCCCACCCAAAATTCTTACCCTTAAAAAAGCAGAAATAGACATAACTTATTTTGTAAAGATTTCCGAATGGGAACCGAGGAGAAGAACATAAAAATAGTCACGCCAGCTCAAGAACAGTCAAATCTGACAAGGGGGCCGCGCAGACAGCTTAAGACTTTAAAAGGCTTCCCAAGCAAGCAAGTTCGCTCTGCTTTAGGCAAACTGCCCTGCAAATTCCACCCTCCGTTTTCTTATGAGAAGCTATGCGGCATTTTTGAACTACTGGATAAGGGCAGGCTTCAAAAATACCGCTGGGATCTGCCTTGCACAGATTTAGCTTACAGATGGCTCGCAAGTAGAAGTAATTCTCGACTTACGGCCACAGCTGAGCCCAAAATTTCTGCAGCTAAGTGGAACAATTGTTAAATTAGCTTTGCCTCTTTTTATGACCTTTCTTGCCACAGCTGGTAAGTGAATCACTACAATTAAGTTAGTTGCAACGGGCTGCTAAGTGAATTTGGCTTCTCCACTGGCTTTGCTTTCCAAAAGGTCACAAAATGGGATCACGTGACCTCCATAGGACACTGCAACTGTCATAAATACATGCCAGTTGCCAAGCCTATGAACTTTGATCATGTGACCGCGGGGAGGCTGCAACAGTCATGAGTATGAAAAACAGTCGTATGTCCTTTTTTTCAGTGATGTACCTTCAAACAGTCACTAAATGAATGGTTTTAAGTCAAGGACTACCTATACTGAATTTTCCTGGATCTTCCTTTTGTTAAACAGGCATGCATACAATTGTGTGTCTGTTGTTGGTTTTTGTGTTTAAATCTAACTTTCTCATGGGACTTGATGGATAATGAGGGATTTAACTGGTTTTTGGACATGTTTTAAGAACAGCTGAAGGACTAAGTGCCAAACACTTTTCTAACATTGGAAAAAGGAATTTTGAAGTGAAGTAATTAAATGTTTTCAAGCATATCACCCCTGGGAATTCGGGGTATTCCCCCACTTGCCTCATTTGTCTGGTGCTTTAGCTCACCAGACAACTCCATCTGCAATTCATCTCCATAAAGATGTTTTTCACTCAGTCCTGTCAGGCGCAGGAGGAGTTTTAACAACTTAAATATCTTGCATGCCAACATTTGCATCTCTAACAGCAATTTCTCCCCCTTTCTGCAGCCAGTAAGCCCCTATACTCTAAGGTGGAAATCCTTAAACCCCAAAGCTTTTGTAGCCCATGACATTTTAGTAAGACCACGCCTGGAATACTGCATCCAGTTTTGGTCACTGCAATATACTGCAATAGCAGAGTGATAGGATTAGAACCAACAACCTCACCAAAAAAAATCCAACACAGGAAGTAAGCCATCAGCCCCAGCCCCAGGAAAGCAGGACATGACCTTTAGGACATAATAGGATTAACCCACAACCATCAGAATACCAAAATGACACGTTCAAAAGCTCAGGTCAAAGTTCATGCCACAGGAACAACTCCAAATACAAAAGCCCAAGAAGGTATAAAAACCCATCACTCCAGCAACATGTTGTCAGCTTTCCCAGAGCCACATTTCTGTCTGGCTCTGCTCTGCAATAAACTACAACCTTCTTTCTAAAGCAGTCTCCATTTTGTTTATTCCCGGCTTGGAGTGGACCCTGATGAAGATTTTTCTTTCAACAAGTAGAAGACCTCCAAGGTCCCTTACAAATCTCTTATTCTGTTATTTAATTTCATTTTATTCCTTTTGCACAAAGCATAATGTGGTTGTTGTCGTTAGCCTGTAAATCAGCACGAAATTAACACCGTGTTGGACCCTGGTCCTTAGGACAGTTTCATTTGAGAACTTCCATCTGTTGCTCCATATTTTCACTAAAAGGTCATGGGTTAAATTAGTAACTGAAAGATCCAAGCAAAGACAATTAGCACATTTCATTTAATACATCCAGTGTATCCCACTTAATAAGAAATTGCTAGTGTTATCCTCAAAATAGGACTGTAATGAAGCTGATATACCGGTAGGAGCCTGTTCATGTTTTACAGTTGGGGTCTCTGTACATCAAAGAACCCGTCCTGGCATTTTAGCTAATATTATAATTCGTGGCTAGTATAAACTTTTCAGTTGCAAAGTTTATGCTGCATCGCAAGCTGACCTCTTCTGACACAACTGGACTGTTTGTCTCACTGTGCTATTTTTTTTTTTTTTGCAAGGTCTTGGGGAAAATGTACATCACCCATCCTGCAAAATTAATTGGTCATTATAAAATATTCTTTTATGTGTTCTACGAAAGATAACATTCTTGGAATTATTACTAGAAATGGAGGGTGGTTTGCAGGCATTTTTCGGGTGAAATGTGTTGATGCTGGTGCCTGCAAATAATGATCTCAACTAAGCTTAAATTTGTGCTTATTTTATTTGTGTATAGACAGAATTTCCTTCTAGGACATACCAGTCAATAGTTAGGAATTCTGTGGTCCTGTTATGCATCTGAACATTTGAGAGGAAAGGTGAAAAGTGAGCACAAAATCCTTTATTTCATAGTTTTGGTCCAGTGGTTAAAACACCAGGCTAGAAAACAAGAGACCATGAGTTCAAGTCCTGCCTTAGCCATGAAAGCTGTTGGGTGACTTTGGGCCAATCAGCCAGAGTTGGTGAGTTCTAGGTCCCGCCTTATTTATTATTATTTATTTATTATTTATAAAAATAATATTTATTATTTATAAAAATAATAAAGGTAGGGAATAAACAAACAAACAAATAAAGCTGGAAATTGGTCTGAACCCATCAAGAGCTGCTCTTTTCCAGTGGCAAAATGAGTCCTAGAAAATAAAGTACTTAGAAGAATATTTTATTGCCAACTCCACTATTCCTGCTGCTAAGGATATAAGGAAAACGTTATATAAAGATCCTCCCAGTATTTATTGTGGAGTTCACATTCAGATATTTGTAATAGCAGTCAGCCATGAAAAAACTTAGCCGTGGACTGCAGAGAGCAAAACAATTCCTAACAAGGCTGCCAATTTCCATTCCATTTTACATGTTGGCCTTTAAAGGTTTATACTGTTCCCGTTCAAAGAGGTTCAGTCTGCATATAATTTATGCACCATCTGTAAACAAAACTGAAATGTCTTGCATGCTTCTTCTGTGCTGGAGTGAAATGTTCCAAAGAACTGATAGTAACTGTTTTTTTCAAGTTCACAGAGCTTGAATTATTTTCATTTTGCAACCAATAGGTTAATTGGGAGTTACTGGAATATGTCTGGAATGCATTCTTTTTGTTTGTTTGTTTCTATGTATTTATTGTAAAAGTGACGACATGGAAATGGCTTTAGATGGCACCTCTTAATGCAAAAAAATTTTTTAGGAAATAAATTCCACTGATTGGCCTTATAAGAGAGAAGCAACCTGGAATTAAGGAGAAAGTTCCTATGTGTTAATCCAGGGGCCTCCAAACTAGGCAACTTTAAGACTTGTGGATTTAAGCTATGTGGACTTCAACTCCCAGAATCCCCTAGACAGCATGCTATGGAATTCTGGGAGCTGAAGTCCACTCAGCTTAAAGTTGTGCAGATCCAGCAACACTGCCAGTGAGCTCCTAATGCTGGCTATTAGATATACAAGAGCGCCCTCTCCTGGACAGTGTCGAATACTTTTTGAACTTGCAAGAGAGACCTGAAAACATCAGCTCTGATAGTTTGACCTTTTTATGTACTTTTCAACCCTCTAGTATTAAGTGAACAAAATAATCTGGATGTGACAAATACATATGAAGCTACCAAGAGAAGAGAATAACAGATCAGAGTAACAGAAGCAGAAGTCCACCCAAGAGTGGAGCGACAGATTGCTCAACTGGGATGAGATTCTTATCCCTTTTCAGCAAATTTAAATCTTCCCTCCTACAGTTTCTCTCCAATTAAAGCCAAAAGGTACATTCCTATTCCAATGCTGTTGTGGGAAGTCAGCCCCCCCGCCCCCGAGAAGGAAATATTAAAAAGGCATTATACTATATTTCCTCAAAGGATCTTAAAGAGGCAGAAAAGAATGCACAGTTTTTTCTTAATAACCCCAAGTCTCCCTCCCCCAAGCAGAAACCAGCTCTGTAGAAATGCAGATGTGATAATCCATTCAGGAAGGTTGGAGTCCTCCAGCTAGAAGCTTAGGAAAACAAAGATGCCTAAAGTCTACATACCCCACCCAAACTCTTAAGACAAGACATAATCAAATTAACCCACAGATGCCAAAGGGGCACACTCAGACTCAGGTCAAAGTACATGACACAGGAAATACAAAGCCTCAAACAGGAACAGGAAACAACTCCAAACAAAAGCCCAAGAGGGTATAAAACCCACTCCCTACTACATGTGCTCACTCTTTTCTTCCATCTTTCTGTCTGGCTCTCCTCTTCAATAAACTGCAACCTTCTTTCTAAAGCAGTAGCCATGTTGTTTATTCCCAGCTTGGACTGAACCCTGATGAAGACTTTTCCTTCAACACTGTCTTCATGTTTCCTCTCCTGGGGAATTGTATGGATTTCTTCTCCACTCTATAGCTTCTGGATGACTGCCTCACTTACAATATAGGTCATATTATGGTCCTATGTCAAGGATCACCCTATATGTCAAGTCCAGAGCACTTTGTAAATCATTCCAGACATCACAGAGAAATTGTGTCCCAATCCATTCTATTATGGAAGTAATGTCTTTTAAAACCAGATTGTACAATGGAACAGAACGTTCTTGAAGTCTTTAGTTACACTTAAAGTAGTTTTAATGAGTTTGGTTAGGAAATACAGTTAAGACTATTTATAAAATAATAGCAGTTTCTTGTTGTTTAAATGAAATGTCCCGTTGCATTTTATTAAGGTTCATATAGAAAGTCTGACGAGTGAAGAAAGCATGGAAAAATTTTTTACTAATCAGAAGCATTAGAAAAGATGTTTTTGATTTCCTGGTTTGCAGTGTAGACCACCTTTAAGAGTGTCATAATTCCATAATTTTTGGAAAACTCCAGGATATAGCTCTTTGCTGTAAATCAACTGCTCCGTCACATTTTCAGCCAATCTACTTCCGAATTAGTCCAAAAAGTGACTTAACTGATACGAGAATTCAGATCGGATGTCAGTGTTGACCTTGGCTTGATTTCAGTCACAGAGTAAGCATCAGTGTGTGTACTTAAGATTATCTCATTTTCACCGTGTGTAAAAAGCTCTTCTACATGCCTAATTATAATACTGCCTGTACTGACAATGAGACAATAAAAGAAACAAGTAATGGGCATGTTTCTGTTGTCGTACAATCTCATTTGAAAGTGGCTTTCAATTGGAATACATGGATACATCCAAAACTATAAATCAAAATGGAGTGGAGCGATCTAAGAGAAATTTACTGACATAGTTTTACATCTGCCACTTTCTTTTTTCTTTTCTGTTTTTCTGCCTGCCCCTGAACGATGTAGGAAGATACGGAACATTTGGCTAATTGTAGCTTATTGAACAAAAGTGGGAAAATGGAAGCTAGGTTTTTCCTTACAAGATGGGTCACCAACAGAGAACATACCCACCCCACCCATCAACACTGTGGTTGAGTCTCTTCTGATTTGCACCAATGTGTGTAGTTAATGGCAGTGACTCCAGTTGGGTCCCTGTGCTTAATTTCAGGCAGGAATGAGCCCATTACAAGTTGGAGTGGAATCTTCAGGAAGACAAAAAAATGTTGTCTTAAAAACCTTTCTCGTGCTATACATACACTCACATGTTAGGAATGATATCCTTTTTCTAGGAGCTCCCAAGACAACACGAGGAGAATGTGGTTAAAGGAACTAAATATGTCTAGCCCAGGGGTAGGCAGCCTTGGCTCTTTTATGACTTGTGGATTTCAACTCCCAGAATTGTCCCCCTAATATATACAGATTATGAAAACTCAGGTCCCATTTTCAGCCACTACGATGACAATCTTGGATGGAGCCTTGAACTTCAAAGCACCGGATTCACAGCAGGCCCGTCTTCCCTAACACCAATCAGCCAGACGTTGCCTTCACATCCTACTTAACGCTTCAGTCCTTGTTTAGCAACAACAGCATGAATGCGGCTATCGTGGGCTCATAAATGTCTAATTGTTCTCGCTGTCATGAAATTTCTCTTTAGTTCTAGGTTGTATTTCTCATCAAGGAGAAAGTTTCTATCCATTATTTCTTGTCCTGCCCTCAGATATTTTGGAAAATCGGTCAATCCCTTCTCCTCTTATTATAGCCCCTCAAATGTTGAAAGACTGCTGTCCTTTCACCCCTAGCCCTTCTCTTTGAGAAGCTAGACAGGCCCAATTCCCTCAACTGTTCATCGTTCGGTTTAACCTCCAATCATCTTTGTTGCTTTGTAACCAACATTACACTGCTTAGGGAGGAAGCCCAGGATCTAAGAGGCCATACAGCCATCTATTTTATTATCTACATTTAAAATGATTCATTTGCTGTACAGTAATCTTCTGTATGGCACCAGGGGCCTCCTGAAAAAGGAGGATCATCAATCAAGCCGGGCAGTGGGTAGAGTTCTCTCTTGGTTAGAAGCAGGCACCAGGGAGGCATCACTTAAGCACTCATGTTTGGTTAAGCAGCTGTGGACGCGTCATGCTGAGAAGTCCTGGGACTGGCAGGAGGGCATCGCCTTCAGCACGGCCACGCGTGATCCCAGATTCTCCTGGAGGTAGTACAAGAGGTAAAGTTCGTAGTGTTCTCCAGATTCAGGAACACGGATGCTGTGTCTCTCCTGCGGATAAATCTGTGGGAGAAGGAAAGCGAAAGAAATCTGTTGTTCCTCCAGCTGTGACTGGGTATTTAACCATGGCCTAGCACTTCAAGAAATTTAGACTGCTTCTTTCCACCTACAGCTAAGGAAAGCTGAGCTGTTTGATGCCAGCCTTTAAGAAGGGGGGAAACAATGCCAGCCTTTCCGCAAAACTGCCATAAAATGTGGTCATGTGACCGAGGGACTCTGTAAATGGCAGTAAACATGGTTGTGTTGCATAGCAACTGAAGTGTGGTCACATAACCCCTGGGGCATCAGAAGAGTGGTCATGTGACCCTGGGGAGATGATCCTCGAGGCTGGGTTGTAACTCCCTGGTTCAAGGGAGGTCGCAACTTCAAACGGTTGCTAAGAAACCAGTGGTAAGTCAAGGACTGCCTGTTCAACACCTTTATTCATCCTAAGTTCTCATTGTAATTTCTCAGTTCCCCAAGTTTCTAAGGCTCCAGAAAGAACTGCAGGCTCCTGAAGCCAGGAAGAAAAATGTTGAGGTCAACCTGGCTTGGCTGAACTCATTTTATCAGGGGTAGAAGAACAACCTCTCTCCTGAAAGTTAGCCAGAAGCTCTCCAAGGTCCTGATTCTGCCTCAGCCTGATCACCTTGTATGACAGTGGTCTCCAACCTTTGCAGCTTGGTGCACTGGCGGAAGCAGCAAAGGCACAGGGAAAGAAGGGGGATGGTTTTGCGCACGCACAGCTTTCACAAATGTAGCGTCATGCGTGTGTGCACACATATTCACCCACCACCGCTGCGGCCCACTTATCAATGGGCTACAACCTGGCACAGGGCCGCAGACCATAGATTGGGGATCCCTGTTATATGATCTCCAGCCCAACCCAGACCCAATTTTAACCCTTGCATTTTAGAGCTGCACAAATTTCTCTGCTACCTGGAGGTCGTAGGGTTTTCCAGCCCTGACCAGGAAGCTCAGCAAAATACTAGTATGTGCAAAATGAACATTTTCATCCAGGAATCCATGCAGTAGCAATAATCGGTTAGGCCTGAAGAAACCAATAAACAATAGGGAAAATGTAATTAGAAATACAATCGAGTTACTTAACTATTATATTTCCTGCAGATTTTTTCCCCCACATCTAGGAATGCAGTATTTTATAAAATCACCTAATGACCCCAAGAACAAATAAAAACCAGTTAAAGTGAGCAACTGGGTTGAAAGCAAAAAAGCTAAATCCAGCAACAATACTAGAACTGGTTTCCCCCCCCCAATAATGTCATTGCTCAGAGCACATATATTTGTGCATCAGCTTTAAAAACTTACTCAGATTAATCATTTGTCAAAACCATCACTGGAAAAAAAATTATTAGAGACATGCATATTTTCTTTTTTACATAAAAACATTTTTTATTCTTTTTTTAATATTACATGCACTTACTGGGAAGGGAACTTCTCTGCCTGCATGGCTACTGAGCCCAAACAATAGCCCTGCTCGTTATTGTCCGGGTGTCCCATGTAACGCTCTGTGTAGCCCGTGTCGTAGAAAAGCCACAACGTGACTGGAGCACCAGCAACAGCAACCTAAACAAAATAAATAAATCAAGTTGACTGTAAGCATTTGGAAAAATTGTCTCAAACAGATTGAAGCCTAACTGCAAACCATAACAGGAAGAAATAATAATGTAGTCTATGCTTTATCTTATCTACTTACAAGTAGTTCTCAACTTACGACTGTAATTGAGCCTGTCAAGGCCTCCAAACTTGACAACTTTAAGACTTGTGGACTTCAACCCCCAGAATTCCTCAGGCAGCCATGGGAGTTGAAGTCCACAAGTCTTAAAGTTGCCACGTTTGGAGGCCCCTGGTCTAAATAACTGGATTGTTTTTAAAGAATTCCACATGGAAAAACACACCCACAGCACATCTGCCCAAAAGAGGTGAATGGGCCGTAGCAGGTGAACCAACCTTGAAGATTTCTGGCTTCTGCAGCAGCGCCATGAGGGAAAGAAATCCACCATAGGACCATCCATGAATGCCAACCCGGTCTAAATCGATGAACTCGTATTGGGAAGCCAAATACTGTAGGCCTTCCACTTGGTCGCCAATTTCAATTTGTCCCTGTTGGAAGAAAAAAAAATGCATGGAGGAAACATATCAGAGTTTAAATACAGAATAGCAGAGTTAGAAGGGAGCTTGGAGGTCTTCTAGTCCAACCCCCCTCGCTCAAGCAGGCGACCCTATACCAGGGGTAGGCCACCTTGGCTCTTTTATGACTGGTGGACTTCAACTCCCAGAATTCCTGAGCCAGCCACGCTGAGGGGAAAGGGAGAGGTTTCCAAGCTGAGTCATGCTAGCTCAGGAATTCTGGGAGTTGAAGTCCACAAGTTACAAAAGAGCCAAGGTTGCCTACCCCTGCCCTATACCATTCCAGACAAGTGACTGTCCAGTCTCTTCTTAAAATCCTCCAGTGATGGAGCACCCACAACTCCTGGAGGCAGGTTGATCGTTCTCACTGTCAGGAAATTTCTTCTTAGTTCTAGGTTGGATCTCTCTTTGATAACTTTCCATCCAAAACTTCTTGTCCTGCTTTCAGGATGAGGCCTGTGTCCTTATTCAAGTAATGAAAGGACACTGAACTCAAAGCTCCTTCCTTCACATTCCCATCAAAAAAGAAGAACTCGGCTGGCTTGCATGTTTATTCACTGTTAATGTTTACCATCACCTTTGAGGACTCTGCTCTCCCAAAACTGAGAATGAGGACAGAGAATGATCAAAGAGGACTTCAACTCAAAGAATTCCTCAGCCAGCATGTCAATAATGCCAAGCCTGGTTCAGAGGATACCCAGAATTACAAAAAAGACATTCCAAAAGGCCGCTGCTTCCTTTGAGCATTTGCTAGCTCCATTCATGGGGCACTCAAAGCTACTTTTTTCAGGAAGCAACTGGACTTTCTTGCTTTTCTCTAAGGACGTTTCGCTTCTCATCCAAGAAGCTTCTTCAGCTCTGACTGAAAGGTGCGGAATGGAAGGATTTATACTCCTTGCAGACAGCTGATCATTTGCATTCTTTTGCAGAGTCGTTGAGGCCACTTGGAGATTTACCTGTGTCCTCAGGGTCACCTGAGTAGTGCAGATGTTGTGGAGCCTTCTTGGCTGCAGGATGTTTTTGTCCTGTGTCCCTTCCCTGTTGAAGACAGGCGAGGCTATTGGGGATGAGTCTGTGTTGTCTGCATCTCAAACTGAACTGCAAATGGTTCCTGGAGTCTGCAATGTTTTCTGGAAATCCGTTCATCCTCCCTCACCCTCCGAAGGGTGTTCATCCCAAAGTGCATGGCTAAACATTTTAAGTATTAAACCCTTCCCTTCCCCACCATCCAGTCAGAGCTGAAGAAGCTTCTTGGATGAGAAGCGAAACGTCTTCCAAGAAAAAACAGGAAGTCCAGATTCTCCCGATCGGGATGACTGAGAATCTCCACAGACATTCGTGGGACAATTTACCATCTTATATTTGAAGGCGCCTTCAAAGTTCAGGCCCCGGTGGCAGGATCCTCGGTTGTCCAGCACCACCACCACGTAGCCCAGAGAAGCCAGGGTGTTCAGTCGGAAATATTTGACTCCTTTAAAGCGGTTGTTTACAAGCTGCACCTGGAAGGATGCATTAAAGGCATCATCATCGTTGTTGATATTGTTTTTTAATCGTCAAGGAACAATAAAGGACAGAGAACAAACAAAAAGAATCACATATTTGACTGGTATCCAAATATTCATGTAAATTATGCTATACGTTGAGTAAATCCACAGGTTCAGGTCCAAATAGAGGTATAATACAGGGTTTTCTTTTACAACCAAGAGACTCACCTGGGGGCCCCCATAGATGAAAAGCACCGTGGGGTATTTCTTCCCAGGTTGTAAATCATGGGGCTTATACATCATCCCGTAAAGCACAAATCCCGAGGAACTGTCAAAAGAGAAGATCTCTGGGGGGACGTAATCTGGGAGAGATCCTGCAGGAAGCAAAGGAGGCATTGTGAAGCAGAGAAACAGGAGAGAGGCCTGGCGTCATATTTGACCAGCTTTCTTTCAAAAGGCTGAATTTGCCTGGAAGTGGGGAGAAATGGGGTCCCTGAATCAGAAGGTCTCAATGACCATTTCTGCAGCCTCAGGAGACCCCAAAATGTTTTTACTAAAAAGAAAGCTTCCTTCCTTCCTTCCTTCCTACCTTCCTTCCTTCCACCCCTTTCCTCTCCTCCTTCCCCTTCCCTTTCCAATTCAAACACTCAATTTACCTCAAAAGAAGCAAGACATTTCTGTCTTCTGGCACAAAACAAATTTTAACAATCTTCCTTCTTTTTCCTTCCTTCCTTCCTTCCTTCCTTCCTTCCTTCCTTCCTTCCTTCCTTCCTTCCTTCCTTCCTTCCTCCCATCTCTCCCTCCCTCCAGGTTCCCCACATAAAAACCTGAATGCCCCTGAGCATCGCAAGCCCCACCGCACCCTGAACGCTCGCCTCCAAGAGAAATCCCCTACCTGAGGAATGCAAAATGGTGGCCCAGAATTCCTTGGACCTGTGAGCAATCTCCTTTTCCAGGCCAGTCAGCTTGTAGAGGGAGACCTGGTGGGGGCTTTTCTGATTACTAAATTTACATATAACCATTTCACAATCCTGGAAAAGAGAGAGAGAGAGGGAGAGGGAGAGGGAGAGGGAGAGAGAGATCGTATCAGAGCCATGTTGGCTTGAATTCCACTTCCTTCTTCAGTTTCCCTCAAGAACAAGGTCAACTCTGCTAGAGCTGGGCTGCCATTTCTTCACGATTGAGCAAATCTCAACTCAATATAACCTAGTTCAGTGTTTTTCAGCCTTGGCAACTGGAAGCTATGCTGGCTGGGGAATTTTGGGAGTTGAAATCCACACATTTTCCAGTTGCCACTGGCCTGGGTATCCTGAAACTGCCACTGGCTTCAAATGTAGAAAATTTCAGCTCCCAACACAAATGGAGCAGCTGCCAAATTGGAGAAGGTTGTTCAAGGCCGGATCTAACTTCCTGCAAAACTGTCCATTTTCTTTCTTTGGATTACCTGAACCCACTTGATGGTCAGGAGAGGACCTTCTCAAGAAGATGACCAGGTTCCCTTATAAACTGGCCCTTTTCGTGAAGGCATCATAGATTAAGATTAATACCTGACTAACATAGCAAGCATGTGAGAAACCACGTTCGGTCAGTCGCTTAATCTCTCCAGGGTTCTTGTAGCTAACAACGTATAAGTGGTGTTCCAAGGGAGAATCTTTTGTACCTTCAAAATATACCAGTTCGTTAACTTCGTCCACCCGGATCTGATTAAAAAAACAAAAGCACAAAACAAGAAGTGGCCCACATTTCTATCATCAGGAATAGCTGAGCAGCATTTCTGTTTTAGCTTTACTGCCTGACAAGGAAGTTAATGCAGAATTACCTAGTGCAGGGATAGGCAACCTTGGCTCTTTTATGACTCATGGATTTCAACTCCCAGAATTCCTGAGTCAGCTATCCTGAGTCAGCCCTCTCTTGGTTGCCATTGAACTTTACCTAGCTCTAAGCAGAGGCTGTTAGTTGAGAACAGCCCAGGCTTTTAGCAATAAATCAGTTAAATGGCTCCACCTTCAGAAATGAGGCAGGCCTCCACATGGGAAGCAAAGAAGGGTATTGCTGCTATATAGGAAGTCCTCAATGACCACTATTGAGCCTGGAATTTGGGATTTGGGCCTGGCAAAACCAGACGTTTTATGATCTAGCAGCCACGTGGCTATGGGATATGTTAAGATACCACAATAATTTCGTGCAAATGTTGAAGGGTTTAGAAGTCCGACTGAAGGTTACCAATTCAAGAAAAGGGAGACCAAGCAGCTTACATTTGAGCCGTGTCGGCCAAGCACTTCCCATTCCCCACTGGTGATGGGCAGCTCTTCTTTGACATGACATAGGAAGTCACCTACAGGGAGATGAAGGTTAAGGGAGTCCACAGGTGCCCTTCCTCACCTCATCCGAACAACATCCTTTCTGCACACAGACGAGGCATGCAAAAAATTGGGAAAGCATGCAAGTCTGTTCTTATGCCAATAAAAGATTTGGCAGTTAGCCAGAACAGGGCATCTAAGGGAATTGCTCCATCTTCAGAAAAGAGACAGGCCTCCACCTCACACCCTGTATAGTCTTGCTACAGGTAGTCCTCAATTAACAACCACAATCAAGCCCAGAATTTTGGTTGTTAAGTTATTGCAGCTGTCAGGCGGGTCACCCTGTGACCTGACACACTTTGAACAACCAGTAAACAGATGGTTATAAGTTGAGGACTCCCTGTAATGAATTTTGAGGCCTTCTGCATGCATGTCTAACTTCTTCCATTTCTTAAGACACAAGAAGCAAAACCAGAGGTTACTTGAAGCTGGAAGTCCCCCCGAAGATCGTTTGTATTTGCTCTCTTTTAAAAGGGTGGAGATTTTGTACAGGTGTCGGAATCCTGTTTTGCACTCGGAGGCAAAGATGAATTCTATGACATCCTCGTGAGTTTGGGGGAAAATATGGAAGATGTCATGGATCTGTGGAAATAAGGAAGAATGGCAAGTCAAAGCAAAGACTAGGAAAATGAGGACACTTAGTTCAAAAATGATAAAGGATCTCCTTTGATTCATCCCTAAAGTGGGACTAGAACTCACAATTTCCGAATTTCTAGCCTGGTATTTTCACCACTAGTGAAAAGTAGCTCCCTGCATGACTAGTCTAACCATGCAGACTTTCAATTTCTATCCATACCACATTCAGCTCCTGGGCTCTGCCTAAGCTAACCAACTCTTCCTACTGATTGAAAAGCTTTCTCGTCAAACTTCATTAGCTGATTTCTCTCCTCTATCTCTCTGGACGTATACTCCAGCCCAACAATTCCATCTGAAGCTAGAGAACTTTAGCAGGCCTACCCTGAAGGAATACATCCTTACATTTATCCAGATGTCTGTTGTTTCTTCGTAAATGATCAAAGGGGTAATGGAGTCAGGCACAGCATCCATTAATTTCTGTCTCTCCATGGCGTCCTCTTCCATGGGGATAAATAAGGCTGGGGGAAGCAAGGCAATCTGCAGCCGTGTTTGAGAACGATCCAGCAGGATGGCCCAGGCGCTAGCAGAAAGGAATGGGAATCAGAAACCAGATGGTGCCACCATCATGCAATATTACTTGATGTTTTATCTCCTGGATCTGAACGGATGGACAAGGAAACTCCTGAAGCTATGGGGCCTCCATTACTGCAGGTGTATTCAAGAAAAGATTGGACAGCCTGGTATGGTCTGAGGGTTCTCGCATTGGATATAGGGGTAGACTAGAACAGGGGTTCTCAACCTTGGCAACTTTAAGACTTGTGGACTTCAACTCCCAGAATTCCTCAGCCAGCAAAGCTGGCTGAGGAATTCTGGGAGTTGAAGTCCACAAGTCTTAAAGTTGCCAAGGTTGAGAACCCCTGGACTAGAAGATCTCTAGGCTCCCTTCCAACCCAAAAATGCTCTGAAACACCGGGGCTCGGAACAGCCCAATCCAAACCTGAGCAAATGGAGGAATTATAAAATACGTACTATTTTCCCTCCCGTGTCCATCCTGCTCTGGCAATATATTCTACTGCATCGAATAAGATTTCAAAGGGCTGGACCAGTTCTTTGTCAACAACATCCAAAATCTTCAGGGAAGAGGTAAAAATGCCAATTAGAAAAAATACTATTATCTTTCTCTAAAATATATTAAGAGGCATGGAATGCCAAATGAAAGACAAATTCTGGATAATAATATACTTGGTCCTAACATCTTTCCAGGAACCTTCACAGGTTTCAAAGTTTGTACGGCTCTTGACTTCCTCCCATTATGTTATTTTGAATCTGTAGGGCAGGAATGATCTGTAACAATGCCCATAATCCTACTTTTTTGCTTTCCTTGGAGTTTCCTCAGCCATACATAGTGGCACATGTTGCTAACTATTTTCAAACAGGAAATGTAAAAAACCTTGAGTGTTTTCACCCTAAATTTGGTATAATGCTAAGAACCACTTAGAAGGGAGGGAGGGAGGGAGAAAGAGAAGAAGGGAAGGGAAGGGAAGGGAAGGGAAGAGAAGAGAAGAGAAGAGAAGAGAAGAGAAGAGAAGAGAAGAGAAGAGAAGAGAAGAGAAGAGAAGAGAAGAGAAATTCTTGTCTTGCCTGCAGACCTTCTATAACACGTGTTTCAAACTTCGCAACTTGAAGATGAATGAACTGGCTGGGGAATTCTGGGAGCTGAAGTCCACATATTTTCAAGTTGCAAAGTCTGAAAAACACCTTTATAACGCTTTGACATGATTGCCTCACCCACTCTAACCAATTTTTAATCTCCAAAAGTTTCCTCATCCTGTCTTTGTGGACAAACCTCTTCTTTCTCATCTATGACCTGACCAGGTGGTTGGGCATGCTTTTCAAATTAAGCCATAACTTGTCATGTCCCATAGCAGCACCACATTATTAAGCCTTAGTTTGTAATCACCATTCATTACCCTATAAGCCAGAATGGCTTGTCTGTGCTAAGTCATCAGCCCCAAGGCCAAATCAACCACTTTGTGGCTTTGTTCAATGTGGAACCAAACTATGGTTTATAGCAAGGCGCTTTGTGACTCAGGACATTAGAGTGGATTCAACACACCACAGTTCAAACAATACAAGGCATTTATTCGAGAGAAAAAAAACAGAGCAGGCTTACTCTGCCATCCGAACCAACGGTTATTTCAGATAGCTTGAAAGTGACTTTGGGATTTGCAGTGCCTATAAAAGAAAAAAAACATTATGAGTTACAGAGGAATTAAAGCAGGGGTCTTCAAACTTCGTCCTTTTATGACTTATGGACTCCAACTCCCAGAATTCCTCAGAATTCCTGAATTAAAGGCTCCTGATTATGTTTGTTCTCCAAGGTCAGTTGGTTTTCACATTCTGATGCTTAGGGCAATGTTTCTCAACCTCAGCTACTTAAAGAGGTGTGGACTTCAACTCCCAGAATTCTCCAGCCAGCACCCCTCTTGAAGTGGCTGAGGTTGAGAAACACTGGGCCCTTTCTGGAATGTCCCACCAGGTTTTCTCACCTGTCTTGGGATACCGAAAAGAATCCGTCCTCCTGGTTTCCAACATGGGGGATGTGACATGAATAACTTCCACCTCTGACTCATCGTTTTCTTCATACAGAATTCTAAGGATTTTTCCTCCATCAGCAACTACCAAGAAAGAGACCCAAAGAAAGGCCAATGCATTTGTCTTCTCCCCAACAGCTTCTGTCTGATGGTTCGCCTTCCAAGAGACAACCAACATGATGATGAAATGTTGTATTTTATGATTTATGATGAATGTATTTTTATGTTGTTTATGGCCCGGTTTGATCACTATTACTTGTATGTACACTGAGAGCTTATGCACCTGAGACAAATCCCTCGTGTGTCCCAACCACACTTGGCCAATAAAGAATTCTACCTTTAGTAAAGTGTGTTTTTACGAAACATGAGTTCAAGCTTCTTTTTGTTCTAGAGGCCAAGGTGGGACAGCTGACATCAGGGAAGTTAAGTCAACTTCTTGAGTGGCACACCTTGGTCACTTACTTGGCTCAGCTGCTGGGCACCACCAGTAGCCCGTGTATCTGTCAAACTCCTCCTGCAGCACAAAGGTAGCAACTCCAGCAGACTTGGGATCCTCTTCGATGCTGGCAAGTTCTGTGCAGGCAACATATGAGGCAAAAGAAAGGAGATAAACAACTGTTGCAATCTGCAAAATGTCCAGGATGCTGCCCAGAATTGCTAAGATCCAATGGCTGCACTCCCACGGTCACGTGATTCCCATGTTGGGTGTTGGCAACTGGACAGCATTTATAGCCATTTGCAGTGTCAAATGGTTGTGTTTTACAAGCGTTTTGCTGAAAAACCAGCATTTGCGACTGCTGCAAAAAAGATCATAAAATCTGATTGGTCATCTGGATCACCCAATTTATGACTACCCTGACCTATGACCATGATGCACAAGCTCCATTACTGTTGTAAGTCAAGGACAACCTATAACTGAGTTTAAACTTTAAGTAATACGCAATACACTAGCAATCCAAAGGCACCACATAGGAGAGTTCAAGCTGGAAACTCCCCAATAAACATTCAGACAAGGAGGGCTTCGTTTGGAAAACCCAGTCATGATTTAAAACCAGAAGGAAACCTAATCAGGACAAGAAAATAAGCCATGGTTTGATCAAATCAGTTACCATTAATAGTTCTACAGATAACTGGCTTTGAGGGGAAAGGTTGGGTCATCCACCCTGCTAATCCAAAATACCATTCATCTTTCCAAACCCAGTCAGTTCTACTTTATTTAATAAACCATCATTCAACAAACCATGGATTAGCCAGCATCACCTTTATGTACAAAGGTTAACCTCCACTCTTCTTTGGTTGCCAGATTGGAGATCCAGATATCGTTGCTATGAATAAAGGCAATCCAGTTGGGGTCTGCTGGGCAGATTTTCGGATCCATCCGAATGTTAGGGCAACCGGTCTCAACCAGACTGGGCTGCAAAGGCTGTTGCTGTAATGATAAAAGAACACGGAAAGGGCTCTTTTGAACTACATACTTGCTCCTCCTGGATCGCTGGGTGAAATAAAGAGCAGCTCAAGATGAGACGTTGAACAGGATGGGCCAGCGCCTGATACGAAAACAAAGCCCCCTTCATGTGGACTTCAAGACAACTTGTGAAATTCTTCAGTTAAAACAGAAACAAGAACAAAACGAAAACATTTCATGTTTATTGTCTTTGTTGCTCTTCTCTGCACTCTTTCTAAAGTCTCAACGTCTTTTTTACATCGTGGTGACCAAAGCTGGATTCCAAGTATTCCAAGTGTGGCCTTACCAAGGCATTGTAAAGTGGTATTAAATTATTTTGCCCAATGCCCCAGTTGCGGCCCTATTTGGACCGGGAGTCTCTTCTCACAGTCACTCATGCCCTTATCACCTCGAGGTTCGACTACTGCAATGCTCTCTACGTGGGGCTACCTTTGAAAAATGTTCGGAGACTTCAGGTAATGCAGAATGCAGCCGCGCGAGCAGTGTTGGGCTTGCCTAGAAATGCCCACATTTCGGCATCACTCCGTGAGCTGCATTGGCTGCCAATTGGTCTCCGAACCCAATTCAAAGTGTTGGTTATGACCTATAAAGCCCTACATGGCATCGGACCAGGTTATTTACGGGACCGTCTGCTGCCTCATGAATCCCAGCGGCCGGTTAGGGCCCACAGAGTCGGCCTTCTCCAGGTCCTGTCAGCCAGACAGTGTCGCCTGGCGGGGCCTAGGGGAAGAGCCTTCTCTGTTGCGGCCCCGGCCCTCTGGAACCAACTTCCCCTGGAGATCCGTGTCGCCCCCACCCTCTTCGCCTTTCGTAGATTGCTTAAAACATACTTTTGCCGGCAGGCCTGGGGCAGCTAACACCTTGCCCCTAGCCAGTGTATGTTTCTGTGTATGTTTGTGGAGTGATTGGTTTCTTTTAGCTCAAGGGTTTTTTATAGATATGTGTTTATTGTAATTTCTATCATGCTGTGAGCCGCCCTGAGTTCTTTGGAATAGGGCGGCATAGAAATTAAATAAATAAATAAATAAATAAATAAAGGAACGACAATCTGCCAGAACCACTCACCGTAAACCCATTCGGGCCGCCGTCTTTGACGTGGTAGATCCCACTGCCCGCTTGGAATAAAAATGTGCCACTTTCCCGGTGATAATCATAGGAAGCGATCCCAACGGTGCCGATGCGTTTCCTCTCCCGCAGCAACTCCTCCTCTCGTGAGTACATCCCATAATCCGGGCTGGCCTGACATGAGAGGACAGGGTGAGAAGAACGTGCGGGAAAACAAAACTGTTTATTACAGACAGTCCTTGACTTACAACCATCCGTTTAGTGACCATTTGAAATTAGAATGGCACTGAAAAAAAAGTGACTGATGATCGTTGTTCACACTTACGACCGTTGCAGCATCCGTATCACGTGATCAAAATTCGGACACTTGGCAATTGGCTCATATTGATGACGACTGCAGCGTCCTTACTTAACAAATGTGATACTTAGCAACATACATTTTGGGCTTAATTGTGGTTGTAAGTCGAGGACTACCTGCATTGGCTATAACAAGAGTCTAATTATGCTGCATCTACTCCTCCGATACTCCAGTGAATTTGCTTCGGCTGCTTCTGAATGCTCTCTTGTTGCTTTGGCCTTAAACCAAGTTTCATCCTCTTCTGCTTGTATATTGGTTAGGGTTAAGCTCCCTTCCAATTCTGCTATTATGTTAAGCTTCTTCCTGGTATCAAAGCTGATATCAAAACCTTTGAACAACTCAGACAAAACGCTACTGATTAAAGTTAAGCACAGCCAAGGAGAAAGTGCTTTGCATGTTTAATAAGTGAAGAAAGTAACCAGCAATAAGAACCTGTTAGCGCTACCAAGCTTGGACAATGCTTCCAACTGATCACTGCAGCTTGAGAGGCATCCAGAAGGGAGGAGAGGTCAAAAAAGTCAAGATGGTGGCTACAATCCTGCGACTGAAGCCCTGGGTTGCAGCCACCATCTTGACTTTTTTGACCCCTGACCTCTGTACCGGTGATTCAGATGGGCATTGTACCCCACCTTTAGGACGGGGAAAAACAGGAGGGATGAAAGAGGGAAGAAATAACCGAATGACGTACCTGAAAAAGGTCTAAAAGAGGCTTCCAAGACAGCATAAGAATGGCAGCCTTGTTTACGGTTTTGGGGATTTCGGAATAAAACAGGGTGTTTTCCCTTTTTTCACCGGACATGGCTAATTAGTAAGAAAGAAAGGGGAAAAAAAATACTGAATTTTTCTTCTTTGCTACCAGAGTCCCAGGCCAAAATTGTCATGTGGACATAAAAACCAGCAAGTGCCAGTTGATTTATAAATGCATTTATTTGCTAGTGGTTACATCCCATGCAGACCCAGAGACCTATCCAGACCCAAATAACAACCAAATAAAAATTCCTAATATCACAAGAGTTTTGAAGTATTTATAGCAGGACTACTAGATTATGCAACAGCTTTTTGTTCCTTATGTAATCCGTCTTGTAAATTCACAGGATTCATTTTTTTCTCTCACCATGTATCCGAACTAGACTGTGTTGTTTCTCTGTGTTATATATGTGTGTATGTGGGTATATGCGTAACCTTTTGTCATGTTTGACAGCTGACTGCAACAAAATTTCATTTTAATGTATGCTGATTAGTGTACATTTAAAGTGACAATAAAGTTTTTATTCTACCCTACCCTACCCTACTGTAGTCTGTTCAGTTCTATTCTGTTCTTTTCTGTTCTACTCTATTGAGTCATCATAAGAGAAACAGAACAGCTCTTAAGATAAAAAAGAACTAAACCAGATGGCCCTCAGCATTGTGGATCTGAATTTCCAATCATCTTTGGAAAGACTCAGCAAAAGGTGGATATGAGGAGCATAGAGTTGCCTTTGAAACTGCCTAGAGATGCTTTTGGCGAGATGGAGAGCATACAAGTTTGATAGATAAATAAATTTGGGGGAAGGGGGGGGGGAACAGCCAATTCCACAAAATGAACAGATCCTGAAAAGGCCTGTTTCGGCAGCCTTCACACGTGAAACCTCTCTTTATTCTAGATACTGCGCTGACTTTCTTTTCAACTATTACTCCAACTTATTAAGCTTTAAAAAAATCAAGAACACTGTGGATGATACAAAGCAGCAAAGTAATTATTTATATCATAATAACAAGGTTATCTAGGAACCTGCTCCATCCACATGCTCCAGGTCCCTTCAGTTAAACGTGTGTTTCTTGGTGGAATCCAGGAAATGGGCCTTTTTTTTTTTCAGGGCAACAGTCCACTGGAACACCGTCCGCCCCCAAGGTTTATGTGGCCCCTACCCTGGCTCTCTTTAAGCCTCTTAAACTCTACCCCCAAGCCAGAATGTGACTATTTCAAAAGAATGGTAACTGGACAGCCATTTATCTGGAACAGTAGGGTCTTGAGCAGGAGATGGAATAGAAGATCTCCAAGGTCCCTTTCAATTCTATTATTTTATGTTCTATGGTGGACCCCTTGTTCAATGATTGGTTTTTCAAATGGATGTTGACACTCAACTCACCCAGATAGTACATCCGGTCTGAATGAGGACATTCTGGATCATTCCTCTTCACAAATGTGAAGCCATGGGGCGCTTTGGCCATCAGGCAGCTATGATACTTCCTGGTATCTGCCAGGAGCCTCTTCAGATGACTCCATGAATGTCTCTCCACGTAAAATGGCTCCAGCTTGACCGTCTCCTCGGCCGCCACCACATTTTCCTGGCACTCAGCCGTCTCAAAGATTTCCAGGGCGGGTTGCTCAGTCTTCATGGCTGATGCCATCACACATCTTGGGACTCTGGAAAAGAAATGCATCAAAACCTATGCTACTAAAGAAGCCACCTCTTGCCTGTGTCCTTCCTTCAAGAACTTTCAGCTGCCTCCTTCTATTCTGACCCAGGAATCACTCAAAAAGCTGGAGAACATCTTCAGATGTTTGGAAAGCTGTCTTATGACAGGTGAGCTATTGGCCTAACAGCATCGTAGGTTCCTTTGGGAAGTTCAAAGGAGGATGTCCAGTGGCGGACAAGGGATCTTCTGGGAATTCCAACGACCACTGATCATTCTTTCTCTTATTTCTGAATTGTGCTCATGCTCCAGGTTAGCCCTCTGGGATAGAGTATTTCCACTTTGTGTTATTATTATGCTTGGTCAGAATCAGCCAGATGTTAGACTGGATTTGGTATTTTTGTCCACCTACTGAATCCTTCCCAAGGAGCTGGGAGAGGCAGATGTTGTTTAATAATATTAAAGAAATCATCACATTATTATCTGTTCACAACAATGTAAATCATAGCTACCAACTCTTTAGCTGGTTGTTATTATGTTTTGTTCCACAGTCAGCCAGATGCTTAGACTGGATTTGGCATTTTTATCCACCTATCATTATTACTATTATAGGTAATCCTTGACTTACAACCCTAACTGAGCCCCAAATTTCTGTTGTTAAGTGAGTTTTGTCCCATTTTATGGCCTTCCTTGCCACAATTGATAAGTTCATAACACAGTTGTTAAGTGAATCTGGCTTCCCCATTGACTTTGCTTGTCAGAAGGTGGCAAACGTCGATCACACAGCTGGCTCAGGAATTCTGGGAGTTGAAGTCCACGAGTCATAAAAGCGCCAAGGTTGCCTACCCCTGGATTGGGATAAGGTCCCAGGGGATGGGGAATGTCAGGGGTCCCGGAGGGAGCCCCCTTCCTGCTGGGGGGCAGGCAAAGGTCACGGGGGGGGGAAATCTACGATGACATGCCTGGACGGGCAGCTTGTCCAGCCCTGGCATGTCTGCAGGCGGCGGTGCACCCACCCAGGGGGACAACCCGGGGATCCCCCTCCCCATAAATTCCGGAGCGGCGGGAGGGGGGTTGCAAAGTCGGTGCGCGATCACAGAAACGAAGCGGGGGGGTTTTTTTCCAATCGTCCCTATCCAGACTGGCACGCGCCCATCGCCTCCCCCCCCCGGGACTCTCCCAGACGGGGCGGGGGCCGAGGAGCCCCCTGCCCGGCTGCTGCGGAGGCCACTACCTCGCCCGCGGCGGCTGCTCCGGCTTCCTCCCGACCCTGCTTCCGCTCCCCCGCCGCCCTGCTGCCCACCCCGCCCCCGCGGGGCACGGAGGAAGGCCTGGCCCGGAGCGATGCCCGCAGCTGCAGGGCCAAGGCCCGCCTGGGCGACCGGAGGGTCCCCGCACGGAGCCCGCCCTGTTGCGGGGAGCCGTGCGGTCCGATCCCCCGGGGGTCTCCCTCGCCCTCTGGCCTCCTCCTGCCCGCGCCCCCCGTGCCTGCCCGGAGGGACCCCCGCCCGGGCTCGAGCAGCGCCCCCAGCCCGCTGCCCCCGCCCTGCCGGCGCCCGAGCCTGGCACGGCTGCCCGGCGGGTGCCCTACCCGGGCTCGGCCAGCGCGGCCCCCGCAGCGGCACTTACTGGGCGGGAGGGGCGGCCGCCGGGGCGGGGGAGGCGCTCTCGGCCAGGCGGGGACCTGCCGGCCTCCCTCCGCCTCCTCCGGCGCGCAGCAGCGCCGCCTCGCAGCCTTTGGCGCCGCCTCCCCGCCTGCTTCCTGCCCGGCGCCGCTCGGACGGGCGCGATGGCCAGCTTGACCCCGCAGGTGCGCTGGGCGCAGCGGCATCCCGAGCTCTACCTGCGCGTGGAGCTGAGCGATGTGCAGGTAACCCGGGGAGGGAGGGAGATCGGGGCCCCTCTCGGGAAAGGCGCCCTCCACGCCTGGCCTCCTGCGCGGGAAGCAGGCGGGCTGGGGGCTGCGCTGGCTGGGGGGGGGAGAACCCCGTGCCTGCCTGGCCTGGCTCAGGTGGGCGCCGGTGATGCAAGGAGGGGAAGGAGCCACGTTTGGCATTTTGCATGCATGATCCCCCCACCCCCCCCCCGCATGCCAAGTGGGGCGATGCCTGCCCGGGGGCTTCCTGGGTGGGAGGGGACTCAGGCGCGGTCCTGGGCTTTGCCTGCATGCAATCCTCCCCCCCCCAGCAGGTGGGCGTCGCTGGGCGCAGCTAGGCTTCCTGGGGGGGGACAGAGAGAGAAGAAGGGGGGAGAGGTGGCTGTGCCAGGGTCTTGCTTGGGGTTTTGCAGGAAGGCTCCTGGGCTGCGGGGGGGGGGGTCTGCTTGGGTTTGGATGGGGGGGGGGAGAAAGAGAAATGCCAAAAAAGGGGAAGGGAAGACAGGGGAGGGGGAAACCACTTGCGTGCAGGATGGTAAGTGAGGGGCCCCTCCTCACTGGGTCACCTACATTCACACAGCCTCACAAATCTGCTGGCAAGAGAATGGGGAGGGCTCTGGGAGAGTTCAGCTCTACCCCTAATCTTGGTTTAAAGCAGCCAGTCCATTCCCACGTTTTGCAGATGAGCCCCAGAGGGAAGCAGTAAGGCCATCCAGCTAAAAAGCATTCTTTGCACGCTTTGTCGGAATATGAAACGCTGGGAAAATTGCCCCAAGGTTTTCCTGTAAGATCTGGCCTTGTAGCTATGAATGGATTTGTTGCTTTCTTGTTCTAAAGAGCTTCAAAGAGGTGGCAAAGGAAAACGCCAAGCGGCGAAGAATAAAATGTGTCGTTATTCATATAAATTACCGTCACACTATAAATTAGTGTTCTGCAGAGTGGCGCCCTTGGCACATTTCTGCCATTTGCAAGCTCCTGGGCAACCCCCCCCCCAAAAAAAACAAAAAACGAACGGCTCAGCCCTGCTTAGGAAATTCACTTTGCACCTTGCAGTGCAAAACATTTGGGGCGCAGCCAGGCCTTTCCCCAGAGGGACATCCTTTTATGGCTGCCTCCCCCCTCCTCCCCCGCACTGTGTTCGAAGAGGAGGGAGAGCAACCTTGGCATCTGCAAGAAGCGAGTGGAAAAAGTTAAAATGGCTGGCACAGTCACGCAGCCGAATCTTGCTCTTCCTCCCCCCACTTGGGTCAAGCGGTCGCGGCTGCCATTTTGGTATTTTCTGACCTTCTGCAGGCCTACCTGGGAGGCCTCTTCCCTTTTACCTTTGTCATCGCAGGCAGTCCTCAACTTACAATGAATGGTTCATTTAATGACTGTCCAAAATGACCATTTTTCACACAACCTTCAAAATTTGAAGCCAGATTCACTTAACAACTGGATTACTAACTTAACAACTGCCGTGATTTGCTTAACAATGGTGACAAGAAAGGTCGTAAAATGGGACAACATTCACTTAAATGTTTTGCTTAGCAACAGAAGTTTTGGCTCAATTGTGGTCATACGTTGAGGACTAGCTGTATTCCACGCAGAACTGTACAGGCGCAGTATGCATAGATCTCTACTGTATTGATTGAAAAAATGAGAAGTAGAGGTAGTCCTCAACTTACAACGGTAATGGACCCTGCCTGTCACATTTGGACATAAAGCGGGTCACCCACAGGGAGGTCTGCCATAACTTTGCACATAAGCTGAGGACTACTTGCAATTGAAATGCAAGTAACCATCTATCTTTCTTTTTTTCCCCCAGGACCCTGAAATTACCATTACAGACAATGTGCTCCATTTTAAAGGTAAACCAGTTTCCACTATTTTCAGCATGGAAAATATATTTCAGTTTATAAAGGTTATTCTGAACAATTGGGAGTAAGAATTTCCAAGGAGTTTTTCACCTTCTAGCCAGATCCATTAAGAATAAAATAAGCATTTCCAGAGTCACTCAAGGTTTCATTTTTCTGGAATTTCAAGTTTTGCATTTTTAGTGAGGGAGCACCTTTATTGACCTCTGGTTTAATTCTTGCACTTCACCCAAAGATTATCTTGTTCTTGGTTATGCTCTCCCACTGAATCCTGATGCATAAAATGTATCCCCTGCTGCGTGTATGGTAATTTATAAAAGTTACGGATGTGTTTCTAAAATAACCTGGCATAATATTGATCAGTTCACTAAGTGGAATCTGTCAAATGGAAATGGAATATTACATGGAATAGTAAAAAAAAATCAAATATATTTAGCCTGGGAAGAGAAGATGGAAAGAGACTCAATTAATGGATTGCAATTTGCAAATGTTTGAAGAAGCATCACGCAGCAGAAAGTCTTATTCAGTAATTACTGTTCTGGAGAATGGCACTCTTTGCAAATGGTCCAGTAGAGTGATCACGTTAAAAAAAAAAGAACAAGCTTGAAAACAGAACAAATCTAAAAAGAAGGATTGTAAGGATAAAACCGTTTTAAATATTTATGATAATTTTGCTGTACAAAGGAAAATTCAAGAGCAAAACCAAGAAATATTTTATAAAAAGCTTTTGTAATATCTAAAACAGTATATGCAAATTTATTTTAAAAAGACAATTTGGTTTCCATGTTTTTTGCGTGAATGTGAATGACTCTGCGTTAAGGGTGCCATTTATAAGGTAAACTTCAAATGACCCAAATCGAAACAAAAGTGTTTGGCTTTTGAAAAATAAATAAATCTAAATTTTATTTTCTGAAATAAAATATTGCCCTCTGTAATAAGAGATGTATGGTTACCATAGTTAAATTGTGAAACTAAACACACTGACCTCTTCCAAATTGGATTTTCTATTTGGCTCTTTACAAATAGTGTAAACACTGCAAAACCCTTTATGCCATCTGAATATTTTAGAATGACAAAAGGACTAAACATGTGTTTTATAATCATAATTGTTAGCTTTTTTTTGTTTGGGACTGGATAACGAAGACAGCAAACTCGTTGTTTTTTTTTTAATGTGCCAGGCACTTTTAATAAACCAACTCAGGTAGTCCTTGACTTACAACCCAAAACTTCCATTGGTAAGGGAGGCAGTTGTTAAATGAGTTTGCCAGGCTTATTAAGCGAATCCCTACAATTGTTAAGTGAAACGTTCAGTCATTAAGCGAAGCTGGTTTCCCCCATTGACTTCGCTTGTCAGAATCCTGGTGGGAAGGTCACAGAAACGGATCACATGACCCTGGGACGCTGCAATCGTCATAAATACGCGCCAGTTGCCTGAATTTTAATCACATGACCACGGGGTTGCTGCAGCAATTGTAAATGTGAAAATTGGTCGTAAGTCACTTTTTTCAGTGCTGTTGTAACTTCGGTTACTAAATGAATGGCTGTAAGTCGAGGAATACCTGTGATTGGAATAACAGAGCAAGCAATTTATTCCCAACGCCCTCATTGCTGGTGTTTTTCAAACAGCTGCCGTCTATCACCTCATTTAAATAAGCTCGTAACATTTTCATACCTGGCCTGTTTTGTTCAGCGTTAAGATATCTGTAACCCCCTTTGCTGTTGGCTTTTAGAACAGGAGCTCACATCCATCTTGACTGTTACCGGTATGTAAATGTTTGTTTGCTGTGGAAGAGAGTGCCTTTGAATTCTTTTGCAAAGCCTGCTCTCCCACATATCAGGAAGCCTCTCATGATATCAGATCAAGCCTTTTGAAGTATTGAGGGAAAAAATAAGCAATTTGACTTCTGTCTGTCTGTCTCTGTCTCTGTCTCTGTCTCTGTCTCTGTCTCTCTCTGTCTCTCTCTGTCTCTCTCTGTCTCTGTCTCTCTCTCTCTCTCTCTGTCTCTCTCTCTCTCTCTCTCTCTCTCTCTCTCTCTCTCTCTCTCTCTCTCTCTCTCTCTCTCTCTCTCTCTCTCTCTCTCTCTCTCTCTCTCTCTCATGTCTATATTTGTGCAAGGGGTCAAGCCTGAATGATTGATTAGTGATTAATTCCCTAAACAATCTCAAGATAATGCTTGTTTCTCCGCGTTTTTCTTTTTCTGGATGCTGCTCCTCCACCCCCTTTTCAAAAGAAATGTGATATTTTTACATTTAATTTGGAAAGCCTCCTTAGAAATGGCTAGAGTCTAATTAGAGAAGGATCCAATTCGCTATAAGTTCTAAGCTTGTTTTTCCAGAATTTTTAAAATAGGGTGCATTTATTTTTTGGTTTTCCAGCTCATGGCCACGGGGCCAAGGGGGATAATAATTACACATTCCAGATTGAGTTCTTGGAACCAGTAAACCCTCAGGTAAGGCTGTTTGCTTGCTGTCTAATGAACAAATAATGTGTTTACAAGGTACCCAAGTTTTTATTTATGGGCTGTCACCATGTCACAAAAAAGATATTGAGAGTTTGGAAAAAAAAAATCAGAGAAGAGCAACTGATCAAAGGTCTGGAGACTAAAACATACAAAGAATGCCTGCAGGACTTGGGTTTGGCTAGTCTAAAGAAAAGAAGAAATAGGGGAGACATGATAGCAGCGTTCCAGTATTTGAGGAGCTGCCACCATTCTCCAAAGCACCAGAGGGCAGGACAAGAAACAATGGTTGGAAACTGAACAAAGAGAGAAGCAACCTGGAATTAAGGAGAAACGTCCTGACAGTGAGGACAATTTTTAAAATCAATAAAAAAGAAAAAAATCTCTATTCAAAATGTATGGGATACGGCAAAAGGATATTTTAGAGGTTTGGCCATAACCTATATTGCAAAAAAGAATAAAGAAAAGAAACAAATACAGAGTAGACCGAAAGAACAATTTAGTAACTTGGAATCTGAGCTACGAATTTATCCACAAAAGAAAAATTTGAAGACACAAATGAAATTAATAAAACATAAAATTAAACCTACTTGAGATGGACACAATGGCACAACAGATTAAACGAGCGAAACAGAACTTTTTTGAAAATGCTAACAAACCGGGAAGATGGCTCGCATACAGACTGAAAAAAGAAAGAGAAAATAGAGTAATAAGTAAATTACAAGACCCAAAAGGTGACTTACATTGCCATAATGATGCAATGAAAAAAATTACTAAGGTTTATTATGAGACACTTTACAAAGCGGAGGTGGTCCCTAAAGAGGCCATACAGGATTATCTAAAAGAAGCAAATCTCACCTCCCAGTTCTATTCAAAATGCTAACCTAGCCTTTTGCCCCCTGACCTACACAAATACACCTTGTGTTAATCCTAAGCAGGCCTGGCCTGTGGAGTGAATGAAGTCAGTTGGTTTTTAACTAGCAAGTTAAGCATTAGCAGGACAATAATAACACAATAGCACAGAGAGAACCCAGAATGAATTTTGACCTACTTTATCTGATACACCATGCAAGATATCAGCCAGCTCACTGTTTCTCAACCTCGGCAATGTTAAGATGGGTGGACTTCAACTCCCAGAATTCCTTAGGCAGCATGTATTCAGGGAATAGCTGAGGTTAAGAAACATTGAGCTCAGTCATTTAATACAAGCAAATCATTTAAAGAGTAGCAACAACTAAATATATGGGCTTGTAGGAGGGTAACGTTTTGTATCTGCCTTTTTGAAAAAATGTATTTCTGCATATTTGTGGGTCCCAGAAAAAAAAAACCTGGGTCTTCTGAAATAGCAGGGGTCTGCAACCTTGGCAACTTTCAGACTTATAGACTTCAACTCCCAGAATTCCTCATCTGGCATGGCTAGCTGGGAAATTCTGGGAGTTGAAGTCCACAAGTCTGAAAGTTGCCACGGTTGGAAATTCCTATGTAATAGAAGGTTGCAGCAAGAGCCCTTACCAAACATCTGCCAAGCCCAGCAGGTGTTTTCAAGGATCCTGTGCCTGCAGAACTGGATCTAGGCTTTATTTCAGAAGCTTGGGTTTTTTGTGTTCAAGCCTGGCAGACACCTAAAAACCCGGATTCCGTTGGAAGGCATGGTGAAATGATTCAACCGCCCTGCAGATAGGATTGGCTCCCCTGCATTGCGCAATCATATTTGCACCCAGGCTAGAAATTCTGGTCGTTCCAGCCTCTCGTGAATGTGGTTTATGAAGTCCTCCCGCTGTGTAAATCTCAGGCCTTGCCCGCTCCAGGCAAGGCTGTGCGGTCAGCAATAAGGGGAGGAGGCTCATACTGTACAGGCCAGGTGACTCTGTGCAGAGGTGGAAAGATTTGACACCACCCACCACGCAAGGTGGAGTTGCCAGATTTTGCTGCCATGAATAAATTGAATTTTTTTATTAGAAAAAAAAGACACTGTCTACTTTTAGTAGAAGCTCCTTTTCCTTTAAACGAGTGTCTGCTTTCTCACCCTGCCTGGGGCTGCTGCTCTTTCAGCCGGTGTGTAGAGTGACCCAGAGGCAGCTGAGCATCACGGTGAAAAAGAAGGAGAGCCACTGGTGGGAGCGACTGACCAAGCAGGAGAAGCGACCGCTGTTTCTCACTCCGGATTTTGACCGATGGCTGGACGAATCGGATGCCGAGTTGGAACTGAAGGCCAAGGTGAGGATGAGTGGCTGACCTTGGGAAGAGAGGACTTCTCCGGTGGGCAGCAAGCAGAGTCACCCACCTGTCGGATCTGCCCAGGCCCTCCCCATCAAGGGGCTGCTCATGTGCTCTAATCAGCATTGTGCAAGTAGTCCTGTCCATTACCGTCCCACGGGTCTTAAAGATGCCAAGGATGGGAAATACCCTGGTATAAAACTCTTTGGATTATGTCTCTTGCATCTGCAGAACCCCAGCATTAAATTAAAAAGTAGATTGAAAAAAAAGAAACATCAACTCTCAAAAGTAACCTGTCTTATGCAATATCAATGTTCTTACATAAGCTCTGGTAAAATTTCATAATTCTGAAATCTCTTGACATGTTAGTGTTCAGTTGAGGTTGTGCCAGATCACCAAAATCTTGCAAGATCGTGCCTGCTGTTATTTTTTTGAAATAGTTTTTTTTTGGCCAATGTCCAGTAGAGCTTGGGGCTTGAAAAAGATGGCCAACTCTTGTTCTCACCTTGTACTTCAATCCTTGGCATTTGGAGAAGAGGCGGGCCTCTGAACCTGGGCCTCTTGGAATCCTAAGAGCTTATGCCAGCTTTCAGTTTAAATTGAGCAAAAGTGATTTTCTCTCAGAGGTGCAGAAATACAGGTAGTCCTCCTTGACTTACAACCACAATTGAGCCCAAAATTTCTCCTATTAAGTGAGAAATCTGTTAAGTGAGTTTTGCCTTATTTTACGACCTTTCTTGCCACAGTTGTTGAGTCAATCACTGCAGTTGTTAAATTAGCAACACGGTTGTTAAATCATCTTAACAATGGTCTTGGTATTAAAAATAGCGAAGCTACCTTGCTAGGTCACTCGTTTCCTGGGGTCCTCAGGCCTCTTGGCATCACCAGGTCTTCAGGAAGCTCAACGGGGATGAGGCCAACCTCACTTCAGGGGGGAGAAGACTCCAGAGCAGAAAAAGCCCTGCCACCTGGGGGCCACCAATGGAGGGCCACCAACCTAGAGGATGGCACATGCCCTCTGCTGGATTTGATAAGGCAGGCAGATTAAATCAGGCCTCATCGTGCATTTTTCCTGCTGTCGGCTTTCTGATTGTGTGGCCTCATCCATTTGGCACACAAAGAGCAGCTAGTTATTTACAAATAATGTTATCAACCGCAGGACCAGATCCCTTCTGGATGGGAACGTCGTACCAGTTTTCATGCTGTCTCTCTCTTTCTAACTTCTAGGAAGAAGAACGGATAAACAAGATCATTATGAAGAACAGGATGCCCAAAGATCGTAAGTGCCTCTACTTTGCAAGTTGGCCATCCGAAGTCTCCTGCCCGTCATCCTCTTCTAACTTGGTTCTGTAAATCTTTGTAGCTTTCCGACACTTGAAGAGAGGCTATTTGTTCATGTACAATCTTGTGCAGTTCCTGGGCTATTCGTGGATCTTCGTGAACATGACTGTCCGGTTGTTCATGCTGGGGAAAGGCAAGTGGCACATTTTTTGGTTCTCCTCGTCTACTTGCCCAAGAAGCTGGAGTGGTTTTAAGGGAGAGGTGCCTTGCGAGGCCTGTGGTTTGATCAGCCCCAGGCTTCTGTAGTTGGTTCCTCTGGGAAAGCCGTAACTTGGTGGAAGAGTTAAGAGTTAAGTAAAGAACTAATTCCTAGCAGTTCCACTGTTATAGTTCCGGCTAATGAAACACTTCAAAGAACGTCCAGGCATTGATTTCCCTAAAAGTCTTTTATTGTTTCAAAATGTCGTCGGCACAGGCACAACAAAGTTTATGCTAAGATCTAAGTTCTCTTCCTCTGAGCAGTTCAATTATCAGCATATTCCCACCCTAAATTAGCTGTCATATGTCACATTATCCAATTAGTGTGAAGGTCAAGGTTTTCCTTCCTCTTTCTTTCCCCATGTTTTGCCCCCACCCCCTTTTGCTCTGTATTAACCCCAAAAATACCAGACAGTTCTGCACATAATCAAAGCAAGAATATACAATATTTGCAGCATTGACATTCACTATCCTAGTAGACCACTACATAAGTATGAGCCAGCGATCCTGGGCCACATCAAATGAGGAACAGCATCAAGATCACGAGAAATGATTGGATCGCTTTAGGCTGCATTAGTGAGGCCTCCCTTGGAATAGCGCATTCAGTTCTGCTCACGATGATAGAAGGAGATCCTGGAAAGAGTGCAGAGAACAGCCACAAAGATAATTAGGGGTCTGAAGGCTAAAGCATAGGATAAACAGCTGAGGGACTGAGGTATGTCTAGCCCAGGGGTCTTCAAACTTGGCCCTTTTATGACTTGTGGACTTCAACTCCCGGAATTCCTCAGCCAGCTGCCACAGAGAAGAAGGGATCGACTTATTCTCCAAAGCACCTGAGGGCAAGACAAGAAGTGATGGGCGGAAGATCATTAAAGAGAGATTCAACCTAGAACTAAAGAGAAATTTTCTAACAGTGCAAACAGTCAGTAGAACAGCTTGCCTCCTGGGCTTGTGGTTGCTCCATCACTGGAGAGTTTCAAAAATAGACTGGACAACCAGTCTATTTTTGACTAGGATGGGGTAAATCTCCTATCTTGAGCAGCGGGTTGGACTAGAACAAGGGTTCTCAACCTTGGCAACTTTAAGACTTGTGGACTTCAACTCCCAGAATTCTGGGAGTTGAAGTCCACAAGTCTTAAAGTTGCCAAGGTTGAGAACCCCTGGACTAGAAGATCTCCAAGGTCTCTTCCAGCTCTATCGTTTTATGTTCTGTGTAATGTAGGCCATATTAACTGTAAAGGGCTGTGCAAAACATTTGAAACAGGTGCTTCACAACCCACGGAAATAGTTGCAGCAGCTTTGTCTTTCGCAAGACCCCTAAAATGGCTCTGAAATCTATTTCTGGTTCCCCCTGCATTTAGTAGGTCTCCTTCCTTCACACTGCAGTTACAGGTAGCCATCTTATGTTCTTGCAGACTCTTTCTCCGATACTTTCCACATGAGTGGGGACATGATGTACTTCTGCCAGATGTTTTCTGTGATGGAGATTGTCAATGCCTTGATAGGCCTCATCAAAACTCCCGTAGCTTTCGCTTGTTTCCAGGTAATACATTTCCAAATTTTACACTTTGGAAAGTGTAAAAAGTCATTTTTATGGGGCTGGCTAAAGATTTACTTTGTCAATGCAAGATATTGACTGAGAGCTTTTTAATACTTTCTGTCTTGAAGTAAAAATGGCAAATGATTATGTACCTCCTCAGTCTGCTTGGGAGTAAGTCTCTTGAGAGAGTCTCGGGCATCTAGTGATATGGAAATTTTTGTCACATAGTCCAAGAGTTCTCCCAAAGTTTCCTGCCTTTGATGCTTCATTGGAGGAAATTTAGTGTAATGGTTTAAAGCAGGGGGGGATCTTCAAACTCGGCTCTTTTATGACTTGTGGACTTCAACTCCCAGAATTCCTCAGCCAGGCACGCCAACTTGAGAAAAGCTCAGCTGAATCCTCCCGAGGTTTGTTCCTTGTTCGCAACGTAGATTGAGCGTCTGAACTTGGAAGAGATAAATCTGTCTCCCATTACTGACCCCTCTGCCCCTCTCTTTTGGCCCCTTTCCAGATCTTTGGGAGGAACTTGATATTGTTTGTAGTTCTTGGAAGTCTGGAAGAAATGCAAAGCAAAGCAGTTGTCTTTTTCATCTTCTACATCTGGAGCATGGCAGAGATCATCAGGTATCTGGGGCGCAGAGGCAGTTGCAGAATTCTTGCCTGTTGCCATCTCTACATTATCATCTCGGGGATCCACCCAACACCCCCCCCAACTTTTCTGTGCAGCTTTAACTTAACTGTAATATTTCCATTTGTACCTATCATTTGCAACTTCTTTACCTCTTGGTTGCAAACGGAGATGGGTAGTGTGGTTTTCTTGGTGCTCTCCAGGCTTGGCTGTTTTCTTGCAGACGTTTTATCACCCAACTAGGTAACATCATCAGTACTAGGAGGGAGGAAGAGGAGGAGGAGGACTGTGGGATCCTTGGTGCTCTCTGGGCTTGGTTGTTTTCTTGCAGACATTTCATTAAGAAATTAGGTGACATCAGTGCTAGATGGGAGTGGCATTTACTAGCTAGTTGGGTAATTAAAAGTCTTCAAGAAAACAATCAAGGTCAGAAAGCACCAAGGTTCCCCAACCCTGAGCTTCTAGAAGTCTCTAGTTTAGTCCCCAACATCTCTAAGAAAAACCTGCTTTTAAATCTCTGAGATCAGGACAATAAAACTCTGACTATGCTTTTAGAACATTGCCCGTTTTCTTTCTATTGAACAGGCAGCATTGGTTCTACTTCTTGGCTAGTGTTATCTTTTTTCTTTTTCTATTAGTTAATAACATAATATACAAAAATGCTAAAGAAAATAATTGGAAAATAGGGGAAGGAAAAAGTGTAGGGAAAGGGGGAAAAGGAAGAGTTGACTTCCAGCTCCCTTTGATGGAGTAAAATAAGATAATAACATCAAACCACAACTTTTTAGTTTTACATAATAGTATAAACTAGCCATATCTATAACAACAAACCCAAAATCTAAGTTTTATTTTTTTTCACCTCAGGCACAAAGTCCAGAAGCGGTTTCCAAGTAAAAACAAAAGTATTTTTTTTCTTTAATCAAGGCAGTCCATTTAGCCATCTTTGGCTAGTGTTACCTTGATTAGGTCAGGCGAACTTGTTAATCTTGATTCTTAAGGCCTGTATAAAATATACGTGAAGTTGACTAAGGAACATCCATGCTTTCGGTGTGCTGGGCAATGAGATGTAGGATGTGATTGTTGCTCATCCATTTACATTTCCTTCTTTTGCAACCTTGCACCAGGTACGCGGTAAGAGATGACCGATGTTTGTGGGTTTTCTTCTAGGTATCCCTACTATTTGCTTTCCAGCATCGATATAGAATGGAAAATTCTGACTTGGCTTCGATATAGCATATGGATGCCTCTCTATCCATTGGGAATGTTGGCAGAAGGTAGGTGGGAAAAATAGGGGTGAATATACTGCACTGGAGGGACCACACTTGGAACACAGGCAGTCCTCGACTTACAACAGTTCATATAGTGACTGTTCAAAGTTACAGTGGGACTGAAAAAAGTGACTTACGACTGCTTTTCACACTTACAACCATTGCAGCAGGGGAAATTGGATTCGCTGAACAACTGCAGTGATCCGGTTAACCTTGCCGAAAAGGTCATAAAATCACTCACTCCCTTAAACAGTCACCTTGCTTAGCTGTGAAAAGTTTTGTCCCAATTGCGGTCGTAAGTTAAGGCCTTACGTCGTCGTTCAGTTTCTACCCTTGTTCTTTGTTCTTCCCCCAAAGGCCTTTTCACCCCTCCTTTCTGCTTTTAGCTGTAGCTGTGATCCAGGCCATTCCTGTCTTCAACAGCACTGGAAAATTCAGCTTCACCCTCAATTACCCACTAAGCATCACCGTCCCGTTTTCGGTCGTTCTGCAGCTCAGTCTCATCATCTTCTTTCTAGGTGAGTTTCCAGTTGGTTGGGGTGTCACGTGTGCCCCTCACAAAAAGCTTTTGCGCCACACGCACAAGACACACCGGTAGTCCTCCACTTACCACAGTTCATTTAGTGACCGTTTGAAGTTACAACGGCATTGAAAAAAAGACTCCTAACCAACTTGACTTCCGATTATGCCATCAGACACCCTCTTCAGTTTTTGAGCTTCTTACTCCCACCCGCCAGTCCCTTGTCAGTAGGAATTAAAGCAAACCAAGCCACAACTTCCTGCCACAGAAGAGTGGGCTTCTTCAAAATTGCAGGGTGTTTTTGGCACCGGAAGTGTAGATTTGCATTAGAAACAGGCCTTCTCATTGCTATCATGGGTAGAGTCTGATCAACAGAGATCTCAAGATCTCTGATGAGGATCATCTCCATCATGGAATCTTTGGATGCAAAGCTTGGGCTCTACCATATTGCTGCGGGCTCAATTGAAATTGGGTAGGTTCACACGAGGTGAGTCCTTGGGCAGATGTTCTGGCCACTGTTGCTCCTCTCATGTGCTAGAGCAGAAGCTATGCTGGTTAGGGCTCTATCAGATTTCCTTCTTCGCTTTGTTCTGTTTTGCTGGCGAGATCTACACAATTCCCACACTCCTTTTCCTGACCTCTGTTGGTCCAGAAGACACTCAGAGTGCTGAGCAACCACCAGCCATGCACAGAGGTCATACAAGTATGGGAGGCCGTGATGTAGCATGAAAGGAGACTGGCCTGTTCCACTAGTTGTTAAGGATGTGAACAAGATGAGTGTCTCTTCTGTAGCAGCTTTGGGAAAGGTGTTGTCCTCCTTGGTCAGCCTTTCTCAACTTAAGATGGGTGGACTTCAATTCCCAGAATTACCCAGCCGGGAGTTGAAGTCCATCCATCTGAAAAGTTCTCAAGTTTGAGAAACCTTGCCAGGATGGTTCATCATGCTGGCTGGGGAATTCTGGGAGTTGAAGTCCACCCACCTTAAAGTTCTCAAGGTTGAGAAAACCTTCCACAATGTCTTCTTGCTTCCTTTTCTGACTTTGAGAAGGAAAACTTACCCTTCCTCCATTTTTTTCTTTCAGCACCGTTTATACTTTTCCGTCATATGTACAAGCAGCGGCAGCGACGCCTTCGACCCAAAAAGAGGAAAATGCACTAATTGGAGTCTCTTTTTCTAATCTTCCTCGAAGGAGGGTGGAGGGGGTAGGCCCAGGGCTCTTGCAAACCCCTTTCCTTGCTCCGTTAATCCAAAACCCAATTTTGTAGTCATGATGACACACGTCTTCCCTGCCTGATACTAGAAAATAGAGGCATCCAATTAACATTTTTTCTTTGCACCTCACTCCCTTCTCGGGTGAACTAAGCCGGGGATCCATGCTTAAAAACTTCTTTCCTATGAAATAGACCTGGAGCCTTTAGTGAAAACAAAGCTGCTTTCCAGGGGGGAAAACATAAAAACTCCGACACCTGAGAGATGTAGAAAAGAGTTTTCCAAACACCAACTTGAGGAGGATCTAAAGAACCTAGAAACAGAGTTAAGACTCGTTAAGGGTGACCTGGGAGAAACTTTCCGGTGCCTTTAAAGAAGTGAGTGGTTTGTTGGGATCAATTTTACTTTTTCCTTACCCTGACAGTGAAAATGGCTAAATCTGGAGGGGCAAATTCATTGTCTACTTCTTCCTAGTGGTGTTCTCATTTTAGATTCTTTAAACTCCCTGACACACAAGTAATGAAACCTTGATCCAAATTAAAATACAGCAGGCCTCTGCGGGAAAACCCCAGGGAGTAGAGACTTCTTCTGATAAAGAACAGAGCTGGTTCAATTCCTTGTAGGCTCAAAAAAAGCTCTTTTGACTGTTTCTGGCTTAAGAATATTGATTCTGCAACTTTCCAACAAGATGACTGCAGCACTAGATTTTAGGAAAGTGCCATTCACAAATGAAGGTGAAGAAGTTACGCCTGTTTGGGCGAGAGTCACTCATGGCAATCTGAAGGCAGGCATCACCTTCTCAAGCCGATGAGAGTTTTTGTGTTTCTCCAGTTGGAGAAATGAGTTTTGGACCCGAAATCCTGGGCTGCTGTCTTAAGGCTAATTTTCCTTCTCAGCAGGGAGAGCATATGGGGGTGGCATTTATCATTTTTCACCCCTCTTAAATCTTCAGCTGGGTTCCCCTCTACCCCTCCCCCGTATCCCACAAAGAGGGCTATTAACATATTTGGAGTTGGGGAGGTTAGCTTAATGGGTTACAGTGCAGGCACTTTGTTATGAATCTGTATTGGCAAATTTTGGACAAGGCAAACCCAAAACGTATTTCTAATAATAAATCCTTCTAAAAATATCCTTGTGTTCCTGCATCTCTGGCTTTGCAATAGGTAGCAAGGCAGCTCAATGTTCAGTTATTATATTACCCAGACGGGAAAGGTTTTATTCCTTCACCTGGCTGCAGATGTACTTTAACATCTGGACAAGTGCTGCATTTGGAGATGATCTGTCGTGGGCTGATTTTAGAGATGGGAACACCCTCTCTGGGTTTTTTTATGACGAAAAGAAAAGTGAAATACAAATGGAGTAAAGTTTAATAAAAATCCAATCTGGGTGAGGGAAGCAGTCTTGACACCGACTAGAACGGGAATTCTCCACAGAGTCTCTGCCCAAGTTCTCATCACATCCGCTCCGTCCCGCTGCCAGAGAAGTCGGTTTGCAGTGGTGTGATGTTGTGGTCGTAAGTAGCATACTCGGAGGATCCGGAGCTCGCCATTTTGAGCTGCTGGGCTGCGTGAGTCAGCTGGAAGGCTGCGTCGGGATGTGCCGTGTCAGGCAGAAGAGTGCACTCTCTCTCCAGGATATCCGCCACCCCTTTCAGCAGGTCCAAAAACCCAAAGGCTAAGGCAGCCTTTCGCAGCCGGTTTAGTTCCTGGAAAAGCCAAGCCAAGGAAAATCACCGTGAGCCCAGCAGGATCACTCTGGCTCCGAAAAAAAACCCATTCTTGAATCCCCCCCCCAATAAATGATTGGATTCTGGAAAAAGGAACAGGAAATCAATATTCTGTTTTAGGCTGTTGTGGTTTTATTGGGCATATTTATATTTAATAACTAATGTTTTTTAATATTGTAAGCCACCCAGAGTCACTTTGACATGAGATGGGTGGCAAATGAATTTCATAATAAATAAATATAAAGGAAATAAAAAAAATGGCTCTGGCAACAAACTCAACTAAGTTAATGATTACTGGCTGCACTGTAGAGAGAAGAGTCATAGTGGAAGATAGCTGGACACAGTTTTGATATAGGAAGCTGGTATATTTTCAGCTGAGGGTGCCCACAAGCTGCATGACAGTCTGGGGTACACTGGACATGAAGAGCAAAATGGTATGTGGGAATGATCTTGGGAGGTAGGAGAAAAGGACAGAGACAACTTTCATGCAAAGGTGGTCAGCCCTCTGAAGGAGAATAGCTTGACCTTCTTGTCTTTTTAGGAGCCCCTCAAATATGTTATTGTACCTTACAACGAAGGTAGTTTTTGTACTCATGGTTTGTGCTTGTCTGGACTACCTCGAAGGGCTGGCACACGGTCCATGCTAGAGACCGGCTAAGGCTATTGTACTTCATCATGGTCTCTTTCAAAGCCACCCCACCGTTTCACCGTGTATTTTCAAGTTTGGATGCGCCCAATCCAAAAACGAGACTGTTGAATAAGAGTTGGACATCAGCCTTCTGTTTCCACCACTCACCTTATAGAAGGTCAGCGTTTTCTCAGGGAGTTTCCTTGCATTCCTGAGTATCTTCTGCACGTCAGTCTGTGGAAGAGTGGAGAAGACCCAAAAGTATTATTTGGCCTGCTGGCCCAAAGCGAAGCTAAAGAGATTACTCTTCCTTGCTTTGCTCCGTTGGAAAAGCAAGAGATGCGTTCTGGTTTAATGGCCTCTGCTTTCAACACCTGAGCACCGCAGTTCAGAAGCACCAGCAGGACCTGAGTTTGTCCAAAACTCCATCCTGCACGCCCATGGAAAGCAAACAGGCCGATGATCTTGGACAAATAGGAATAAAAACCGTGCAACCGACATGCTGAAGACTGTCATGGGCCGTATTTGCGTCATCTGTTCAGCAAAGGAGCCCTGTGGACTGTTGGATAGGCTGGTCCTGCCAGGTGCCCACAGGAAGAGAGCGCTGCTAAATTACGCAATGCTTCTCGGGCACTGAAGGAAAGGGAAAGGGGCCATCTTTCAGGAAAGGTTGCTGTTCTTATTCATCTTTTTAGTAAGGAGCTTTGTCTGCTTGCAGGGAGCAAAGTTGGATCCTGCTGGCTTACCTGCAGACCGTTTGGTTTAATCCACACCGTGACGTTCTGACCGTAGCTTCGTTTGTTTTTGGGCTGCAAAGGGAAGGGGCTCTTGTTGTCATCTTCGCCGTACGGGTTCTCCTTTGCATCTGAAAAAAAACAAAAAAGGTGTACAGCAGGGGGTCTTCAAACTCGCCCCTTGTATGACTCGTGCGTGGACTTCAACTCCCAGAACAACAACAATCAGCATCGCCACTACCTGAGATGGGACCAAGCTGGGCCATCTTGCCCAGCCAAGGAAGTGGCTCCGGTCCTGGCTCAAAGAGAGACATCATTAGGTTGGACTTTTTCTTGCTGTCGGCTTGAGAATAGAGCATTCCGTACCATTCGGGTCTGAAAGGAAGAACCAGATCATTCGCAATGAACCAGCAGTTGTTGCTTAGATGAAAACATCTAGGTTGCCAAGTGAGACAGTTCTTAAGAGAGCCTGGCCCCATTTTACGACCTTTCCTGCCAGTTGTTCAGTGAACACCTGCAGTTGTTTAGTAACACGGTGGTTAAGTGAATTTGGCTTCCCCATTGGCTTTGCTTGAGTGCTGGTGCCTGTTTGCTTCTGACAAGCGAAGTCAATGGGGAAGCCAGATTCACAGAAAAACTGTTACTAACTTAACAAGGGTGGCGAGAAAAGTCATAAAACGGGGCAAAACTCAACTTAACAACTGCCTTGCATAGCAGTGGAACTTTTGGGGTTGTCAGTTGTAAGTCGAGGACCACCTATTATCTAGCATTTTCCTCCTCCTAAGAAAGGGAACTTCCGCTCTGCTTAGATGACAGAGAAGAGCTACAGTCAGGCAACAGTTACATACACACCTGTGTGTCTCCTTCCGAGCGATGGGAGCGATTTTCATTGTGGCTGTCAGAACCCATATATTATTAAGGGGGAACCTTTTCTAATTCTTTTTATTTCATTGCTGTCTCTTTGTTTCTGTTGCTCTCATGTACTCCTTCCGCTGTTTCTGCATATTTGCTCTTTGAACTGTCTCTCCCTTGATGTTACCCTGGGGTGAGACAGGGATGTGCCCCCTGGCCATTTGACCTATCTCCCGTTCAGAAGGGACCCAGCCTGGGAAAGACCAAAGACCCGGTGTTATCAGCTCCTTCCCCATAGCGGACTTAACACCTGAGGATTGGCCCGTTCGAACTAACCAGATGAACTACTGGGGTGGGCTTTGCTTGGGACTCTTTTAACCTATCGATCTGAGTGGGAAACCCTCAGATCCTGCCTATCATGCCAGCTATCAGCTTCTCCTAATAAAAGTTCCTTTTGGAAAGAAACTGCTTCCACGAGTCCTGCTTTCTTTGTTGTTGTTGTTGTTAGTGGTGAAGTGGTGTCCGACCCATCGCGACCCCATGAATAATGTTCCTCCAGGCCTTCCTGTCCTCTACCATCTTCTGGAGTCCCTTTAAGCTCACACCTCCTACTTCAGTGACTCCATCCAGCCACCTCATTCTCCGTTGTCCCCTTCTTCTATTGCCCTCGATCTTTCCCAACACTAGGCTCTTCTCCAGTGGGCCCTGACATTGGCTGTGTCCACGTTGCCACCACCCACCCAGAGGCCAGCCAGCTGCCATACCCTAGCTGCACAACAGCCACCATCCCTTCCACTTTCAAA
Organism: Bothrops alternatus; assembly: GCA_034064705.1. Classification (NCBI taxonomy): domain Eukaryota; kingdom Metazoa; phylum Chordata; class Lepidosauria; order Squamata; family Viperidae; genus Bothrops; species Bothrops alternatus. The sequence continues at coordinate 2,106,931 of JARGCV010000195.1, read as the reverse complement.
CTTCCGTGAAGGAGCACGCAAAAGTTGGGGATCTTTCCCGCAATCTGATTGGCTGAATTCTCGTCTTCAACATCTTCAGCAATCCCTGGACCCATCTCGTCTCCTTCTAGGCAGGAAGAGAACAGAAAGCCATCAGAATCTGTCCTGTCCTGTGGGGCTGCCACACTGGGGAGCTGCCAGAGGGGGGCAGGGGGGATTGCTCACCTTTGTTGAGTGCGATAGGCAACACCAGGTGTCTGGACAGGACCGGAGGGCTGGCGATATCGGCTATGTCAATGAAGCCAACAATTTCCAGATCTACACAAAAAAAGGATACTTTCAGACATCGGTCCCGAGGACTTTGTTTTTATTTCACATGGGTGAAAGGTCTAGGGCAAGGGTAGGCCACCTTTTATGACTCGTGGATTTCAACTCCCAGAATTCCACGAGTCATAAAAGAGCCAAGGTTGCCTACCCCTGGTCTAGGGAGCTTCTCAGTCATCCAGGTCACGATTGCCCCAAGGGGGCTTTTCCAAAAGGCAACTGGACTATCTTGTAAAGCACTATGAAGCGGTATATAAGTCTAAGAGCTATTGCCATAAGTGCTATTTGGTCAAGAAAACAGGAGGGATGTATCCCTTCCTCCAGGGCTGGAGGCACCAGGTCTCTCAGGCTGCCACTGGCTGGGGGTCAGCAGCAGGGAAGAGCCCCTGTCCTTCAGCCTCCTGGAAGCCTCTAACTCAGGGGTTCTCAACCTTGGCCACTTTAAGACTTGTGGACTTCAATTCCCAGAATTCCTCAGCCAGCTTTGCTGGCTGAGGAATTCTGGGAATTGAAGTCCACAAGTCTTAAAGTGGCCAAGGTTGAGAACCCCTGCTCTAACTGGTCAGCATCAGAAACGGGGAAATTAATGGATTTTTGCTTTTGAGCAATAGCTCCCTTTTTACAGACTTATTCTATTGGGCGTGATGGCTAGATGTTATGGTCTTTAAGGCGGAGGAAGGGAGTGGATTAGAAGAGAGCAAGGACCACATTCATTGCGGAGAAGATGACGTTTACCTGTATTGATTGTTTTAGGGATTGGATCAATTTCTTCATCTATAATGAACAGCTCCGGTCTGGGGAAAGCTTGGACGTCTGAAGACAAGTGGCCACATTTCAGAACGGCATGGAAGGGTGTATATGCCACGTCTATTAGCTTCCTAGGGCAAGAGAGGATCACTAGTAAAAATCCCACAGAAATAAATCACTCTGTGGGGAGCTTGTTCAAGTTACTTTTTTGGGGGGGGGGGAAATGCAGATCAGTGACTGAGTAGTTGCTACTGGGTCTTTCACCGCAAGGGTTCAAGCCACACAGAGCAAGCTCTAGGACAGGGGTAAGCAGCCCAAAACACTCAAAGAGCCACTTGGACCCATTTCCCACCAAAAACAAAACACTGGAAGCCGCAAAACCCTTTTGATATCTAAAATGAAGATAACACTGCATATATCCTTTTTTACCTTTATTATAGGTGTGTGTGTGTGTGTATGTATGTATGTATGTATGTATGTATGTATGTATGTATATATATATGTGTGTCAAGTGGTTATTTTTTGGATTGCACCCTGTAAACCCAAATATGGGAGGAAGAAATCATTCTTTCCTTTGCTTGTTTCAGCTCAACCCAGAGCCATCTGCAAGCACAAATATATATATGTTTTTAAAATTGTTAACAAAGAAATAAGGGATTTCTGAGATAGCTATTTCGAGTTATTTAACTCTCTTCAGTCAGAACTCACCCTTTCCGGGATTCGAACCTGGGCAGTCTGCATGCTAGGCAGAAGCTTTAGTCTCAAGCCACAGGCTCTCTCCCGCTTTGTTAATATTAATATTGTTAATATTTCTTCCTCCCATATTTGGGTTTACAGGGTGCAATCCAAAAAATAACCACTTGACACACATATTCACTCCCTGAATATTAACAAAGCGGGAGAGAGCCTGTGGCTTGAGACTAAAGCTTCTGCCTAGCATGCAGACTGCCCAGGTTCGAATCCCGGAAAGGGTGAGTTCTGACTGAAGAGAGTTAAATAACTCGAAATAGCTATCTCAGAAATCCCTTATTTCTTTGTTAACAATTTTAAAAACATATATATATTTGTGCTTGCAGATGGCTCTGGGTTGAGCTGAAACAAGCAAAGGAAAGAATGATTTCTTCCTCCCATATTTGGGTTTACAGGGTGCAATCCAAAAAATAACCACTTGACACACATATTCACTCCCTGAATATTAACAAAGCGGGAGAGAGCCTGTGGCTTGAGACTAAAGCTTCTGCCTAGCATGCAGACTGCCCAGGTTCGAATCCCGGAAAGGGTGAGTTCTGACTGAAGAGAGTTAAATAACTCGAAATAGCTATCTCAGAAATCCCTTATTTCTTTGTTAACAATTTTAAAAACATATATATATTTGTGCTTGCAGATGGCTCTGGGTTGAGCTGAAACAAGCAAAGGAAAGAATGATTTCTTCCTCCCATATTTGGGTTTACAGGGTGCAATCCAAAAAATAACCACTTGACACACATATTCACTCCCTGAATATTAACAAAGCGGGAGAGAGCCTGTGGCTTGAGACTAAAGCTTCTGCCTAGCATGCAGACTGCCCAGGTTCGAATCCCGGAAAGGGTGAGTTCTGACTGAAGAGAGTTAAATAACTCGAAATAGCTATCTCAGAAATCCCTTATTTCTTTGTTAACAATTTTAAAAACATATATATATTTGTGCTTGCAGATGGCTCTGGGTTGAGCTGAAACAAGCAAAGAATGATTTCTTCCTCCCATATTTGGGTTTACAGGGTGCAATCCAAAAAATAACCACTTGACACACATATTCACTCCCTGAATATTAACAAAGCGGGAGAGAGCCTGTGGCTTGAGACTAAAGCTTCTGCCTAGCATGCAGACTGCCCAGGTTCGAATCCCGGAAAGGGTGAGTTCTGACTGAAGAGAGTTAAATAACTCGAAATAGCTATCTCAGAAATCCCTTATTTCTTTGTTAACAATTTTAAAAACATATATATATTTGTGCTTGCAGATGGCTCTGGGTTGAGCTGAAACAAGCAAAGGAAAGAATGATTTCTTCCTCCCATATTTGGGTTTACAGGGTGCAATCCAAAAAATAACCACTTGACACACATATTCACTCCCTGAATATTAACAAAGCGGGAGAGAGCCTGTGGCTTGAGACTAAAGCTTCTGCCTAGCATGCAGACTGCCCAAGTTCGAATCCCGGAAAGGGTGAGTTCTGACTGAAGAGAGTTAAATAACTCGAAATAGCTATCTCAGAAATCCCTTATTTCTTTGTTAACAATTTTAAAAACATATATATATATATATATACACACATACACACACAGGTAAAAAAAGATATATGCAGTGTTATCTTCATTTTAGATGTCAAAAGGGTCTCTCTCTCTGTCTCTCTCTCTCCCTCCCTCTCTGTCTATCTGCCCTTGGTCTACCAGTCCTCTTCCCCCACTCTCTTTCTTTCTCTCTCACTCTTTTCTCTCTCTCTCTCTCTCTCTCTCTCTCTCTCTCTCCCATCTGCTGCTCACCTGGCAAGGTGGTTTCAAGCTATTCTCCAACAAGATCAGAGGTAGACAACCTCGGCTCTTTTATGACTCATGGACTTCAACACACACACACACACACACACACAGAGAGAGAGAGAGAGAGAGAGAGAGAGAGAGAGAGAGAGAGAGAGACAGAGACAGAGACAGAGACAGACAGAGACAGACAGAGAGAGAAGCAGGGAAGCGCAATTGCCTCTCTCTGTCTCTGTCTCTCTCTGCAAATGGCAGAAGAGGCTGGGAGCCACAGGGGAAGGCTCAAAGAGCCGCATGTGGCTCCGGAGCCGCAGGTTGCCGACCTGTGCTCTAGGAGTTCCACACGCATTAAAACAAGCAGCATGCATTGCAGATCTTTGAATGTCAAATGGACTCTGAATTTCTCTAAGCGCATGGTCTCCCTTGCCTGACGCAGAAATGCACAATTCCCAGAATTTGAGCTCTAGAAATCCCTCAATTCTGCTTTGAAAAGATAGAAAGGAAGGCAGCTTTGTGGGGAAATGTATATGATCTGATTTCACAAATAACATGAAAGGTTGTTTTTTTTAACATTCTTATTAGCACATAATTTTATGCAAAAAGCCAACAGGTCCTACCGTAGCTCAGTATTATATATTGAATAGGCCATAGTATTTAGTTTCTACCTGCAAGTAATTCAATGCTTTCCTGGCTCGGCTTACATGAACAAAACACCCTAATTTCCTTTATTTTCATGCAGTAAACCCCTTGAGAGAATTAGTTGGAACATCTAACTTAAAGTTTGAGATTTGTAAACCCCATTTATAAGTAGGTGACTAAACTAGTCCTTTGTGGTATTCGGCTGCATCACACAGACCAGCTTTTGCCAATCTGACATCTTCCAAACATGTCTAGGGTTAAAGCTGCATGCATCTAGAACCATATTTCTCATGTGGACTTCAACCCCCAGAATTCCCCAGTCAGCTATGCTGGAATTCTGGGAGTTGAGGTCCACGTCTTAAAGTTGTCAAGGTTGAGCAACCCTGATCTAGAGGGCACCAGGTTGAAAGAACTTGATGAAACCCCGAGTGTAATTGAAGGCGGTGACTCTTAACCAAGATTGCTTACCCAAACATCGACTGCACATTTTTCAAGCAAAGGGGTCCATCGATGGTAAAAATCTGCCCCTCTCCATTATTTAGGTCAATGAGCCGCTCAAGGCAGTCTAGAGAATCGGAGCTTTGGAGCTTCAAATGGAAAGGAAACCGTTTTACTCACGAGGGAAAAATCATATCAGAACGTTAGATTTTTTTTTTTAATCACAGAAGGGAACTTCCAATAATCAGCAAAGAAAACACAGCTATTTATTTGTCTGCTCTGCTTTGTATCTAAGTGTCCTTGCATGTAGAGCAGGGGTGTCAAACTGCCGGATGCATCACCCACCCCATTGCCGGCAATGGCAAAAAAGTCACGGTACATCGGGACACGTCACGTGACATTGAGAGTTTGACACACCTGATGTAGAGGCTGCACTGGCCCCTGCTGATTTCACTGGCAGGACAAATAGGCCAAACTTTGCCCAAAATAATTAATGGACACAGATTTGATGAGAGAACAAGCACAAAATAATACCAGAGAAATAACCTTTCAACCTCCTAGGACATGACAGATCATAAACCAGCCCTTTTGGGAAAAAAGAAACTTTAAAATACTGTAATTGTGCAAGAGATTGTTGAACTCACGTGTATCAAATTCAGGCTTACCCCAATTCTTAATTGACAAATTACTTGTAGTAATATACCTCCCATGTTAACTACATCTGCACAGCCCACCAGCTTTTCCCTCCCTTCCCCGGCCTCACCTCAATTTAAATTCTCCATCAGTCTCATCGCTCCATGCAGGGGTCTTCAAACTTGGCCCTTTTATGACTTGTGGACTTCAACTCCCAGAATTCCTCAGCCAGCGTATGCCTCCCCTCCCAATCAACATTAAGGCCAATGCAAATGGAGGGCTGATCTAATTATATCCCCTCCTGGCTCTAAAAGGGGGACTCACCTCTTCCAGGTTAGCCATGCACATGACGTACAGCTTGGACGGGAACGGAAAAGGCAGCGGGAACCGGTTGCTTTCACTCCGCTGGCTGAGTGTGGACAGAGAGTGGCGGAGGGAGCCTCTGCCGATGCCCAAGCTGCCATCTGTAACCAGGACAACCTGACAAGGAATGGCAGCACCCCATTCTTGCTGCACGATACTGCAAACTCCTAGCAGGGCTGACTCCAAGCACGTTTTGTCATAATCATCTATATTACTCAAAGCTTCCTGGGAAAGAAAGTGGACACTTATTGGGCTGGGCTAAAACAAAGCTCGGCATGGTTAACTTAGACCAGGGGTCTTCAAACTTGGCCCTTTTATGACTGAGGAATTCTGGGAGTTGAAGTCCACAAGTCATAAAAGGGCCAAGTTTGAAGACTCCTGCTGTACGGTATACAATAAAATATTGAAAGCATAAAAAACAATGTGTAAGATTTAAAAGAGGCATCGAATGTTAAGAATTGATTGAAAGACTGCTTTTAGTGCCCTAATCTTTCAGGGCACCAATCAACCCTATGGCTGCATGCCCATCTGCGTTTCCCAAGCATGGGCACAGAGTATATTTTTACACCTTTATGGAAGGTCAGGAGACTGGGTTCCACCTCATTTCTGGGGGGAGAGTGCCAGACCAGGTGGGATAGGCTGATGTAATGTGATGAAGGCACTTCTGTATGTTATTATTTAGAAAGCAAATTTATATAGCTACCCATCCACAAGAGGCGCGCAGAGAGACAAAAATATCATATGAATTTATAATCTATTTATATGCAGCATGTGACAATTTAATACAAGCGCACATCGTTGCTTTTATACTGCACCTGGAGAGTGTTATAGTCTCTTGTAAAGGGGACCATCAGCTCCCAAAGAGATGAAAACACAACCAAGGCAGTAAACTCCAATTTGTAGTTGGTAGCCATGTGTTCAAAAAGCATTGTCAGACCATGGGCTGCTAAATGCTTCCGTTGATATTCTTCAGAGCCTTCAATGGAGACCGGCCGGGTCATGGAGAGGGACACATCGATGACCACAACAGTTGGCATGGTGGCTCTTGTTTTGTGCTGTCAAATGAAGAAGGAAAAATCTCTGCAGAGGAAATAAAATAAGATTTTCAGCATTCTCTCTCTTTCGAATTATATGAGCGGGTTCACTGACACCTGCTAACACAACTTAATCAATTTAAAAAAAAGCTACTGTGGAGTTTGTTTGGTATGTACAGGCTGGCTTTATCTCCAGAGTAGTGGCGGGATCCCTTTTACAGGATGTATTCAAGCAAATATTGGATAATCATCTACTGGGATGCTGTAATTTGGATTCTAGTTGAGCAGGAGGCAGACACCCCCCTTCCGCCCAGGGCTTTCCTGGTGGTCTCCCATCCGCGTTCAATCTTTTCTGCTCACCTTCGCTGTTTCAGCCCTCCAATCAAGCCGGCCGGCTCGTTTCCAGTGGGGTCTCCGGCAGGAAGCCGAGGCGCGCCGCGTCAGTCTTCCCCAGGGCAGGGGCTCCCCTGCCTCATCCCCCCCGCCGCCCTGGGTGAAGCCCAAAACATTCCCCGCCGCCACCACGGCTGCGAAATTTGGTTCCGGGATCGCCAGGGGCCGCCCCTTCCGGGCATGCGCGAGTCGCGTGCGCAGACTCCGTCGGAACCTGCTTCAAGAATTTTCCGGTGGGGCGGTGCGATAGGCTCAGCGCGACCGCTAGAGGGCAGCCACGAGGACTTTGCACCTAATGTGAGCGCCGCTGCTTCCAGGAGGAGGAGGAACAGAGACTGGTGATTGTTATTATAATTGTTATTATAGTATTATAAAAGGCAGTTTTTTCCCATTAGGCCGGAGGTAGGCAACCTTGGCTCTTTTATGCTGGCTCAGGAATTCTGGGAGTTACAGAAGAAGCAAAGCTGGATCTGAGGTTTCTGCACCCAAAGCAGATGGTTAACGTTCCCTTGTTGCCACCTTCCCCCCTGGTGATCAACAAATGTCCAGTAAATCAGTGTTTCTCAACCTTGACAATTTTAAGGCATGTGGACTTCAACTCCCAGAATTCCACAGCCAGCATTGTTGGCTGTGGAATTCTGGGAGTTGAAGTCCACATGCCTTAAAATTGTCAAGGTTGAGAAACACTAAATTAGATACTAACAAATTGTTTGGGTAACAGTCCTTAGTGCGACTTTGGAATGGCTGGCAGCTCTCACAGGGCAGCCCAGTGCTTAGTTTTGATTCCTCCCATGCTAACTCTCCCTTATCCCACCCCGCAGTTCTCCCTCCCCATTAAACATGGCAGGCAAGGCATAGCGTAGCAGATTGGCAATCCAGCTTAGGCAACCTTTGGATGAATTTGTAGAACACACTAAACGCCGCTGAACCGCCCATGATGAGTAAGATTGCACTCTCCAGAAGATGCAAAACAGGTGACATGACAAAGCCTGGTTGAGTGTCCTCCCCTGTGGACACACAACCCTGATACTTTGGAAGCCATAGGCCAGGTAGAATTTCCTGTTTTTCAATGCTACAAATTTTTTTTTTAAATGCACATTGCCTTGATAAGCATTGGGTTTCCACGCACGGAGGTGGAAGCAGAAGGTCACCCAGTTCCTCCTGGCTTCTTTCCATCCACCACTAAACCACGAAAAAATTGTGGGTGATCCAACACTGGAGACTTTTAAGAAGAGACTGGGCTGGAATGGTACATGGGGTCCTGCTTGAGGGGGTTAGACTAGAAGACCTCCAATGTACTTTTCAAATCTATTATTCCCGGTGCTATGAATTTTTCCATTCTGTATTCACCAAGAAACTATCCATTTTAGGCAGCACAGATGGGGAAATGAACTTTTCCCCTTCCATGTTTTTAAGCCCCTGGAGAAGCAGAGCTTCCAAAGCACAACTGATATTTTGGGAGAGGCTCCCATTGATGTGGTTGGGATTTGGAAAAACATTTAGCAGGAACACAGCCCAAAAGGCTTGATTCACACAACGTGGCATCGAATCCCTGGGCTCTGTTCTGCCTCTTTGGATTTCTGCCTCTTCCCTAATATAAAAATACCAGATGTCTGTCCAAAACCAAAACTGCAGCATTCTGATTAATGTGGAAAACTGTTCTGGTGTTTCAATACTTCTCACAGGTAGATTTCTGCTAGCAGAAATCCTGGGGTGCCTGCTCAGAATATATTCAAATACAGGTAGCCGAGGACTATCCGTACTTCCAAAGAGGCATTTCTCTGCCAGATGCCAGAACAGGGCATCACAAAGCATCCTCAGGCACTCTCAGGCTTTAGCTGTCTGTGGGTTGGGTATTTTTCTGGAAGAACATTTGACCTGCTGCTAAACATGTGCTTAACAGTCTTTGGGAAGTGTGGTAGTATAAGAGAGGAAATGAAGCAGAGGGAATCCACCAAACCTGGTCCTTAAATTACCCCTCATTAAAGGACAGCATCATCCATCAGCCTTGCTCCCAAGGCAGAAGAGGGCTCAGTCACCTGAGCCGCCTTAATTACTCCAGCATCTTTTTTCTGCCAAGTCGCTACAATGATGACGTTACCTAGTTCGGTAATGAAATGTCTGCAAAAAAGCAACCAAGCTCAGAGTACCAAGGATTCCACATTCCTCCTCCTCCACCACCACCACTTCTTCTTCCTCCTCTTCCTCCTCCTCCTCCTCCATTCCACAAAGCCCACTCTTTTCAAGAACTGATGGTGTTATCTAGTTTGGTTATAAAAAGTCTGCAAGAAAACCAAGCTCAGAGAGTACAAGGAACCGTGAACTACAAATATTCTTCTCCATCAATATTTTATATCTATTAGTAGATGTGAGAAGAAATCAAGATTGGTTCCTGGTCATAAGTTAAGCACCCCCCATAGTCCTTTCCCATGTATAAAATTCTTATGTATGAAAGATCCATTTATAGGAAAATCAGCTACAGTTGGTGGCTAATATCTGCTCTAGTTGCCAATCCCAGTTGGATGGAACTGACAGACCTACTTTGTACCTGGAAAGAGGAGGATTAAAACAAGTCCTCAACTTGTAGCTGTTCATTTAGTGACTGAAGTTACAATGTCACTAAAAAGTGATTTATGACCGTTTTTCATACTGACAATCATTGCAGCATCCCCATGGTCACATGATCAAAATTCGGCCACTTGTTCACTGTGTCATGTTTATGACGGTCGCAGAGTCCCGAGGTTATGTGACCTCCTTTTGTAACTTCTGGAAAGCAAAGTCAACGGGGCAGGCAGAGTCACTAACTTAACAACTGCAGTGATTCACCTAGCTTGTAAAAGGGGGCAAACCTCACTTAACTGTCTTGCTTAGCAATGGAAATTTTGGCCTCTGTTGTGGTTATAAGTCAAGGACTACCTGTAAATGTTTTTGTTTTGTGTACAGAGAGGAAAAACTCGGTTGTTCTGGCTGCTTTTTATCCCTATGTCAGAAAAATGACGAAAGGTGTTTGCTGGGACCCTCCTTCGGATGACGCGGCAATTGCGGAACGTGAAACCCGCAAGCAGGATGAAAAAAAGCCCAAACATCCTCTTTCCAAAGCCACATTTGCAAACTTCTTCCTGTGGAGTTGCAAAGACGTCCTTCTCCCGCTGCAGTAGCACAGACTGTCGCCATGGAGACGGAAATCTCTGAAGCATCCAAGGTTTTCCAAGGATTCCCACGGAAGAACACTGCAGGCTTTGCAGCAGAGGGATCTGACAGGATCCAGTCAAAAAAGTCAAGATGGCGACTACCCACAGTGCACTAGAAAAGCTGCCTTTTACTCCCTCCTCTCTACAGGGAGTCCTCGACTTATGACCACAATTGAGCCCCAAATGTAGGTTGTTAAGTAAATTTTGCCCCATTTTACAACCTTTTTTTGCCCCAGTTGTGAAGTGAAACACTGCAGTTCTTCAATTAGTAACACGGTTGTTAAGTGAATTTGACTTCTTTTGTCAGAAGGTCACAAAAGGGGATCAGATGGCCCCGGGACAGGGCAACCATCTTAGCCCCCCAAAAAAGGGAAAATTGATCCTTGCCCTAATTTCTCCTGCATGGGACATTTTTGCAACTTAAATCAAAAGAAGTATATTATTATTGAAGAGATTGAAGTTCTCCAGGAGATTTTGATGTTTTTCTAATGGCGATAGGTTTCCTAATGAATTCCTGATTTTCACATTCTTTGCTTTCTCTGTTCCAAAAGCGGCTGTTCCTCGCCTTCCTGCTTTTGCGTTTTAGCAGCTGGTTCCTATTATTTTTCTCAGACGAACATGCCAGAAACATTTCCTAAGTGATGATTTAGGCAAAAATGTAGGACAGACTGGGATTTAGTGAAGGCTGACCACTTGCAAACCCTCCCTGGCACATTTTGCTGCACAACATCTAAAGCTTGCTTCCTCTTGAGATAATCTAATCATTTAAAAACCTTTTAGGTACACAAACAAATAGACCCCAAAGTGTACCACGCTGGGTTTTCAGGGATCCGGTTACCGCATCTGAGTTATGTTGCCAGAGGTAGCCTATCCTTTCACAGATCTGTGTGCAAAAGTTTTGTATTTCGTTTTAGCAGAAGCCAGGGTTGGAGAAATGCTGTCTCTTGAAAAAGACTTCCCAAATCCCGGGATGTGGCCAGGGTCGCACCCATTTCCTCCGTGCAATTGCAAGAGGAGACAGTTGACCAAACGCTTTCTGGAGCTTTTACAATTCCAGGAAATCTGTGCTGCAAATGTCATCGGCAGGTTTCACCCCGTGCTTCTGAAATGTCAACCCATCAGCAGGAACATTGCAAGCTTTTTCTTCCCCCAGATAAAGACATATTTTTGGAACTTCTCCAGATCGTGGGTCAGTGGACTACCTGCTGTTTTCTCCAACACACAAAGTCACTTTTTTTTCCATCCTGAGCTTTGACTTGAATGGAATGTGGTTCATTTTTTCGCTAGGGAGTCCTGATTATACTTGTCGAAGGGATAACATAAAACCACCAATTTCCCTCTGGGAGCAACTGCAAACTGATAACTTGCACTTACCTGAGTGGTTTCACGACTGTGTTGGACAGACTGCTCATTTTTCTTCTGCGTAGTCAACAATTTTGCTGTTTTAACTTTTCTCCTTTCTTGATTAGCAGCTATAAAGAAAGATCAGATTTCTGCCAGAGAAAGCTGGCCCATGGTGGGGCAGAATATTCATTAGCGGTTTTTGCAGAACGGGAAGTGGATTAATCAAAAGCAGCTGGTGATGTGGGTGGGCCCGTTGTCTTCGGCCAGGGCACTGCATTTCGAGGGATGAAGTATCCTAACGTGCCTTCTTCTGTTGCTGGAGATTCTTAGAATAATGGCAGGCAAAATGTGTAAATGTATTAATTGTGGTAGAACGTGAGCGTCACGTAAATCCTAGTTAACATGGAAGGAAGGCAGAAGAAGGCAGAGGGATTTGGGATACTGTAAAAGCATCCTGTAAAAATCTGTACCAAAGTAACTGCTCTTCTTTTCAAACTTAAAACAGAAAGTCTGGGAAGGAACGAGAATGTCTACAACTATCAATAAAATACATTCGTCTGTAATCCATAAACATGGGACATTGTCCATTGGGAATGTCCTTTGCAAACTAAATGTGTTTCAGAAAGGAGATTAAGACTTGCCATTCAAGTATTTGCTTACAAAATTCCGAAATTTTTCAGCCTGTCACACTGACTTCCCAGCCCAGAATTATTGGTGCGTTCACAACAATATTTCCGTGTTATGGCTGAATTCCAGGAAGAAAAAGCAAACTACGCAGATGTAAGTAATCCTCCACTTACAGTCTTGGGTTTAGTGACTATTTGAAGTTAGAGTGGCACTGAAAAAAGTGACTTAGTGTCATTTTTCACACTTACGACTATTGCAGCATCCCCATGGTCACAAGATCAAAATGTGGATGCTTGGCAACTGACTTGTATTTATGAGGGTTGCAGTGTCCTGGGGTTGTGTGATCCCTTTTTGTGACTTTCTGACGAGCAAAGTCAAGAGGGAAGCCAGGTTCACTTAACAGCTGTGTTACTAACATATATAATGTAGTGACTCACTTAAGAACTGCCTTGCTTAGTAACAGAAATTTTGGGTTCAATTATCATAAGTTGAGGACTATCTGTATGCAAGAGTGACTGAGGATGTTGGTAGTAGTAGTAGTAGTAGTAGTAGTAGTAGTAGTGTGTGGGAGGGATTGTGTGGGGGGGTTTAATTATGATTGTAAGTTGAGCACTGTAGTCTTATGTCCGCACCCATACCTGATACCTGCTTTCTTCTTTTATAAATTATAGCCAGTATCATTCCTTTCCCAAACCTGCTTTTGTAGTAGGAACAAATTTTTTTAAAGCTGCTGTTTTAAGTATTGCCTCATCATTAACCCTGCATTCAAATATATTATTTCTTTGCTTAGTTTAAAGTTAATCAATTCCCGTCAAACAAAAGCTCTAAGGAATCAATGCTAAATTTCCTGACAAACAGACCAAGAGCTTTTCTTGGCATCATAGTCTGAATTTTAATAGGCAGATCGAAGGCCAAAAGTCTCATTTTGTGTAACCTTTAAGCATCCTTAGAGAACAAGAATAAAGACATGAGGCAATTAGATGTTTGAAATAAGAAATATTACATTTGCTCACTGTTTACATTAGACATGTTTGCTTCTTTGTTCTTCTCCACTCAGAATCAATGCCATATCAAATACACACGGACATATAGATTTAGCCACTGTGCATAATATGGTTTGGACTTTAACTTAAAAAATGGTTTTATTAACTGAATTCAATGTAAAAAAAAATCAACATACAGAATTATTCTTTAAAGGAAACAGACTACAAAGAAAGAAAAACAGAGAGGGAATAAATTAATGGACACACATCCATCTATGAAAATTCTACATGAATATTTCAATAAATGGTGTCTGTCTTCCATTATAAATATCCATCGCTGTTCTGTGCCAATAAGCCATTTGTATTGCTAATAACATCAGTCTGCAAAAACCTGAATTGCAGCAATTAATATTTTGAAGAGAGACAATAATGTTGAGACTCCTCATGCAGATCTTTAAGTACATTTCAGTAAGCATACTCAGTTTCTTCCTGGAACAAAATAAAATAGATATAAAACAATAACAACGTAAGGCTGCTGACACTTCATCTGGGAGCAAATCTATGCAGAAACCATTATGTTTATTTGTAAACATTGCAGCCTTCAAAATAACAGTTGGAAGGGACCTTGGAGGTCTTCTAGTCCAACCCCCTGCTCAAGCAGGAGACCCTATACCATTTTAGACAAATGACTGTCCAGTCTCTTCTTAAAAGCCTCCAGTGATGGGGCATCCATAAGTTCTGAAGGCCAGCCGTTCCAGGGGTGCTTCGTAAGGTAATCTGCTTGGGGCCCCTGCTTGACTCTCCCCCCTATTCTAGAGATTGCTGCATGGAAAACCACTTTAGGGTGTCTATGGACCTCCTATTCTGCTTGAACCCAATATTTTCTCATTATTTGGGGTGATTAATACTGTGAGGGGTCCTTGGTACTTTCTAAGCTTGATGGTCTTCTTGCAGACGTTTCATGACTCAAACTAGGTAACACCATCAGCTCAAATGTCTCTGCCTTATAGCACTGATGATGTTGATGATGTCACTGGAGATTTTTAAGAAGAGGTAGCCACTTGTCTGAGATGGTATAGAATAAGATTCTCCTGCTTGAGCAGGGGGCTGGACTAGAAGACCTCTAAGGTCCCTTCCAGCTCTATTCTATTCTATTCTATTCTATTCTATTCTATTCTATTCTATTCTATTCTATTCTATTCTATTCTATTCTATTCTATTCTATTCTATTCTATTCTATTCTATTCTATTCCCTAGTCTAGTCTAGTCTATTCTACCGGTAGTCTATTCTATTTCCTATTCCTATTTCCTATTCTATTCTATTCTATTCTATTTCCTATTCTATTCTATTCTATTTCCTATTCTATTCTATTTCCTATTCTATTTCCTATTCTATTCTATTCTATTCTATTCTATTCTATTCTATTCTATTCTATTCTATTCTATTCTATTCTATTCTATTCTATTCTATTCTATTCTATTCTATTCCCTAGTCTAGTCTAGTCTAGTCTATTTTAGTCTATTCTATTTCCTATTCCTATTTCCTATTCTATTCTATTCTATTTCCTATTCTATTCTATTCTATTCTATTTCCTATTCTATTCTATTCTATTCTATTCTATTCTATTCTATTCTATTCTATTCTATTCTATTCTATTCTATTTCCTATTCTATTCTATTCTATTCTATTCTATTCTATTCTATTCTATTCTATTCTATTCTATTCTATTCTATTCTATTTCCTATTCTATTCTATTCTATTCTATTCTATTCTATTCTATTCTATTCTATTCTATTCTATTCTATTCTATTCCCTAGTCTAGTCTAGTCTATTCTAGTCTATTCTATTTCCTATTCCTATTTCCTATTCTATTCTATTCTATTTCCTATTCTATTCTATTCTATTCTATTTCCTATTCTATTCTATTCTATTCTATTCTATTCTATTCTATTCCTCCAATATCTATTCTATTCTATTCTATTCTATTCTATTCTATTCTATTCTATTCTATTCTATTCTATTCTATTCTATTCTATTCTATTCTATTCCTCCAATATCTATTCTATTCTATTCTATTCTATTCTATTCTATTCTATTCTATTCTATTCTATTCTATTCTATTCTATTCTATTCTATTCTATTCTATTCTATTCTATTTCCTATTCTATTCTATTCTATTCTATTCTATTCTATTCTATTCTATTCTATTCTATTCTATTCCTCCAATATCTATTCTATTCTATTCTATTCTATTCTATTCTATTCTATTCTATTCTATTCTATTCTATTCTATTCTATTCTATTCTAATCTAATCTATTTCCTATTCTATTCTATTCTATTCTATTCTATTCTATTCTATTCTATTCTATTCTATTCTATTCTATTCTATTCTATTCTATTCTATTCTATTCTATTCCTCCAATATCTATTCTATTCTATTCTATTCTATTCTATTCTATTCTATTCTATTCTATTCTATTCTATTCTATTCTATTCTATTCCTCCAATATCTATTCTATTCTATTCTATTCTATTCTATTCTATTCTATTCTATTCTATTCTATTCTATTCTATTCCTCCAATATCTATTCTATTCTATTCTATTCTATTCTATTCTATTCTATTCTATTCTATTCTATTCTATTCTATTCCTCCAATATCTATTCTATTCTATTCTATTCTATTCTATTCTATTCTATTCTATTCTATTCTATTCTATTCTATTCTATTCTATTCTATTCTATTCTATTCTATTCTATTCTATTCCTCCAATATCTATTCTATTCTATTCTATTCTATTCTATTCTATTCTATTCTATTCTATTCTATTCTATTCTATTCTATTCTATTCTATTCTATTCTATTCCTCCAATATCTATTCTATTCTATTCTATTCTATTCTATTCTATTCTATTCTATTCTATTCTATTCTATTCTATTCTATTCTATTCTATTTCTGGGGGGGAGGCTCTGCTCGGGGGGCGCCTCTGCCGCCCCCCTCAGCCCCCCCACCATAACTGAGGGGCACCCCTCCCCCCTCCTCCGGCGGGCTGGTTTCCAGGGCAGCCGTGGCTCCGCCCTCTCCCCGCGCGCCCCTCCCCTCGGCCAAAATGGCGGCGGGCGCGCGGCTCCCCCGCGGGGAGCGAGGCGCGGCGGCGGCGGCGGCGGCGGCGGCTGCTGGCGGTGCCGCTGCTGGCGGAGTCGCATCTGACGGGAAGCCGCCGCTGCCGGCGCCGTGACGGGCCTCGTCCGCCTCCGGTGAGCGGGGCGCGCAGGGAAGGGAGGGCAGCCGACTCCCTCGCGGAGGTAGCAGTGATGGGGGTCCCCGGGGGAGGGGGCGCTGAAGCCCCCTAAGGTCTCTGGCAGTGAGGGGGCGGCGACCCTCCCCATTTTCGGGACGGGGGGGCCACGGAGGGCACCAGAGCCGGGGGTCCACCTGGGATGCAGAGCCTTCCTGGCTTTAGGGATGCTGTTGCTGCTGCTCCTGGAGGAGGGTCCTCAATGGACCGAGCAAGAATAGACAATTATTATTGCTGGGATAACGATTGTTAGGATGGGCCTGGAGGGGGGAGCAGTTTTCTCAGCCTCCCCCTGCTTCCCTGCCAGGCTGGAGCCTTTGCCCGGGGTTGGCACTGCCCCGTCTCTCGGGGCAAAGAAGGACCTGGAGGGCGAACGATTCGGAGCCTTGGGCACCCTTGGGGTAGCCCAGCAGGAGAAGCTGGCGGCAGGAGAGGGAGAGGATGGTGGGCGCTGGCTTCATTCATTCGGGTCACCCCCAGGAAGGCAGCGAGGAAGAAGTCCTGGGGGAGGGGGGCAGTGGGAAAAGGGGGGGTTTCCTTTTTGGAGTTGCCCACAAGAGGAAAGCTATGTGGAACATCCCCCCCCAATGTGCTGTTGAGACATACCGGTAGAATCAAAAGAGCTGGAAGAGACCTTGGAGGTCACTTAGTCCAACCTCCTGCCCAAGGCAAGGAGATCTTAATCCATCCGGGACAAATGACTACCCGGTTTCTTTTTGAAAACCCTACAAATAGAAGGATACCCTACATGGTGGTGGGAGATGTTCTGATCTTCTGACTCTGTCCACTCTCCATCTCCAGGTTGCCTCGTCCAGCTTTCTTCATCTCAATATACCCATCCTAAATTCTCTTTTTGTTGGGCATTTTAAGTCAGGCACAGGGCAGTTGTACAAGGGATGCCTGTCTGTCCGCGCAGTTTCCCCCAGGAAGAAACTCTATCTGTATTTTAGACCCTTCGTCCCCTCCCCTCTCTCCCCACATCCGAAAATTAGTCAGGAAAACTGGTTTGCCTCTTTTATTTTATTGCCTTCCAATCTAAGAGCCCTCTTGCCCTTTCAAAGAGAAATGATTTGGAAGAAAACGCCAGCTTTGCTTTTTACTAAATGCAATATAGGTTCCTATTTCATGTAAACATAACAGCCCGGGTATATATCCGGTTCCATTTATGTAGAATTATAATTATAGGTTGGCTGCATCTATCCCATTCCTTGTACGTAGAGTGATAATGAAATGTTTACTGTGTATATCCTATTTCATTTATATTGAAGGGTGTGAGTCTTCTGTTCGTACAGTAAAGAAGCGGAAGATTCACATGCTTCAGTAAAGGAAAATAAAAACAGCTCAGACTGTTGACATTTTGCTGTATACAAGAAGAATCCTTAACTTTCTTATAGCATAAATGCTTAAATTACTCTGACTTCAGACCTGAAAATTAGGTAAGCAGTTCTTGTTTTGCATTGACATAGAAATAAATACGCTTGATTTTTATTACTCAAGACTGAAGCAGAGGTAGAAAAATATTTTCTTTGATAGTATTTTTAGTACAGGATTATTACTGGTTATTGGTACCAGTAGTAGCGATGGTATTTCCAGACTGCCTTTTAGGATGATTATTTTTTAAAAAGTTTATTGCTTTGTCTTTGAGGTAACTTACGTAGGACTAGTAATCTGATACATGGAAGTTTGCTGTTGGAAAATAGAGTTGGGGGCTTAATTGCTGGAGTTGCTATAATTGTGTGAACAGTGCAATGACAAGCTTAGGCAATTGGGAATGCCTATATTTATAGTGTTAGGTAATTCTGTTGGTCTTTTATAAACACATTCACAGGAGAAACAGAATCCTAATTCTGTAAGATCAACCAGATAGTGCATGAACTTTCAGATTCAAAAGGATTTTGTTTTTTGGAGATTATTTCTAAATTTGAGAATATGTAGGGGGAGAAGCTATTTGGCTACTAATTGAATTTGTGTTGGAAGGAAGGATACTGTTTGGTGAAGATGGAGTGTTGAGAGGGAGATATGCAAGGCAAAGCTCAGGCGTAGAAAAATGCTTTTATTGGGGAAATACTGGAAAATTTGGAGGAAGCAGGTTACTTACGCTATAATTTGCGAACACTTTTCAAAATTTCAGCATCAAGGGTCTATGTTGATCTATGATCGTAGTAAAGATTGGAACATCAGGTGTCAGTATTAGAAGGCATGTTAGGAATGGTCAATGTAATGAAAGGGAGGGTATTGTCCAGAGCTCTGGAACAATTTGGAGGTTCCAGGGGGACCCCAGTAGTCATCTTTTTCACCAGTCTCGCACGAAACACAAAAATAATTGGTCGATCTAACTCCCTCATTTTCTCTGTGAATGAGGATGGTTTACATGCTGTAATTTAATGTGTGTTGAGTAAGGAGGAGATTAAACTCCTATTTAAAATTAGATGCCTCAGATTTATTTGGAAGAGTTGTTCCACTCCCACCCCCTTCATTTTCTGGTTTCCAGTGGATACAGTAATTTTCCTTTCGATATTTTTTTTTAGTGTTTGACATTAGAGGAAATATACTAGATAAATAACTTCAAAATGTATGTTAGAAATGGTTAGGTGCTTTAGTGTTTGTTATTCATCCAAGATCAGGAACTGTATTAATATCTTTTTGCATTATAACAGTCATGGATTTCTGGATCGTAAGAACAAATTTTTATTTGGATTTAGCTTTGTTTAGGAAGCTTTCATTGTTTTTTTTAAAAAGATGTATATATATCATCAGAGTCTCAAACAAAATTCAGGAAGAGTCGAGGTAGTGATTATCTACACCTACAAATCATTTGTTGACATTGATTTTGATATGCAGCCTTGCAGCCTTGCAGCAAGCACCACAAACGTGGCGAAAAGTTTCACTGCATAGAGTGAAGAAAGAAATTTTTGAAGTTTTTGCTCTGCAGGCCTGAAATTCAGTTGAACTGTATAAAACTGATATCTAGGATGGACTGGATAAACATCATTCACAGTGGCTCAACCCAGTTTGCTAGCGGACATGAAAAATCAAACGCTACCCACCCTTTTAATGAATCCCTAATTCATCATAATGTTCCTCTTGCATCCAGTTGAGATGACTGAAAAGACAGGAAAATGTACATGCATAAATTGGCCCATTTTCCACTTTGCTGCCTTTAATAGTACCCAGAATGTGCCCACTGAGCCCATTATCTGTGCCAGCTCTTGATGCTCTCCCTTGTCTACATAATATTGGTTACTTCAAAACAGAATGATTAGTATTTTTCCTCTAACAGAGCAGCAGTGTAAACTGTAGAGGCTATGAGATTTTTTATGGTTATCCCTTCTTTAATAACCAGAAAAATCAACAGGCCAGATACTAATAACACTTAACAGCTTGTTAATTATGGCAGTGCCTTTTGGAACCCTGCTAATCTCGTGTTCTATTTTTAAAAAAATGCACAAATGTGTCTTGGACACAACCCCAATCAAGATTTATGTTTCATGTGTATTCTGGAAATGTTGAGTGGGTGGGCGGTATGTATTTCGCTCTTGAATTTAATGTTTGAAGAGAGCCAATTAGTCAAATAATGCATTGGATAGTTTTAAAAAAACCCCATTACATTTCACATTTAGTCCCATCTTTCTGCTATCCATTTTTTTATTTTTCATTTTCTCAATTATTAAAATGCAGGGATATAATCCTGAGAGAGATTGATTTCAATAATGGACCTGGGCTCTTGCATGTTACGGCTGTCCAGTCTCTTCTTAAAAACCTCCAGTGATGGAGTACTGTTCTGAAGGCAAGCCTTTTCTGCTGATTGATTGTTCTCAGTGTCGGGAAGTTTTTCCTTAATTTGAGGTTGCTTCTCTCTTTGTTCAATTTCTATCCATTGCTTCTTGTCTTGCCTTTAGAAAATAAGTTGACCCCTTTTTTGTGGCAGCCCCTCAAATATTGAAACACTGCTATCATGTCCCCGCCCCGGTTCTTATTTTCACTAAACTAGACATACCCAATTACTGCAATCGTTCTTCATACATTTTAGCCTTCAGCGCTCCAGTCATCTTTGTTGCTCTTCTCTGCACTCTTTCCAGAGTGTCTACATCTTTTTATATTGTGGTAGCCAAAATTGGATGCGGTATTCCAAGCGTGGTCTTACTAAGGCATTATAAAGTGGTAGTATCTAATTATCTATGTTGACTCTTAAGTTGTAACAGTATCTCTTCAAAATAAAGACTTAGGATCTCATGGCTCATTTTCTTCAATCATCTATGGGAAATGTTTTAATTTTTGCTCCATAATAGATGCCAGCAAGTGGCACCTTTGATTTCAGTTCATCTTCTTCAGGGAAGCAACTAAGTTATTCAGTTGTAAGGTCAGATACAAAAGCAAGGCTACAAAAAAAGAGTACAGTTGTGATAACAGGGTTTGGGATGGAAGTGATACAAGGCTATGACTTGACTCTAGTATTGTTCTGGCAAAGCTAACTGAATAATGAAAGCTATCCTTGGGGCAGTGGTTCTCAACCTTTCTGAGGTTGAGACCCCACTTGCCCCGCCCATGCGCGCCGCGACCCTGACCCAGGGGCGCGCGCATGTGCGCGCGCAAAAAAAAATTTTAAAATTTAAAAAAAAAAAAATGGCCGCGACGGGCGGATCTGCGCATGCGCGAATCGGCCCGTCGCACGCGCCACGCATGCGCGCATCCGCCCGTCGCAGGCTGCCATTTTGTTTTTTTTTATTTTTTTTAAAAAAAATAAAAAAAAATAAAAAAAAAACAAAATGGCGGCCGCGACGGGCGGATCTGCGCCTGCACAGATCGGCCCGTCGCACACGCCGCGCATGCGTGGATCCGCCCGTTGCGGTCCGCCATTTTGTTTTTATTTTTTTTTTTTTAATTTTTTTTAAAAAAAATTTTCTGGCGCGATGGGCGGATCTGAGCGTGCGCGGTGCGCGCGCGCCAAAAAAAATAAAAAAAATAAAAAAAATTAAAAAAAAATTAAAAAAAAATAAAAATAAAAAAAACAAAATGGCGGCCGGCGGTGCCCGGCGACCCCCGCGAAATGGTGTCGCGACCCCAAATGGGGTCGCGACCCCAAGGGTGAGAACCACTGCCTTGGGGCTTCTGCGCTGAAACGTAGAACCAGATTTATTTATAAGAAAAAGAAGAGTGCAACCTTTCCAGAAGGCAAAATGAAAACATATCAAGGGCAGCAGAGATTTTCTTTCTGGTAATCTACTTTCCACGTTGATAAAATTTATCCTTGTACTTCATAACATTTAAATCTTCTGAAGATATAGATTTATTGGCCAATCGGTTCATATGGCTGAACCGGTTGACAGACGTGTTGGTGTGGTTTACTGAGTGAGATGGTTGTTGGGTTGTGGCACAAAGGAAGGTGATATTGTAGCCCAGACGTGTTGCCATCGGATAGGTACAGTTGTAGGTTTTGTTCTTCTTAGCAAGAAACAAAATGAGTTATGGCATGCTTTGAAAAAAGACAGTGTTGATATATGTAGTTATTGTATTCTGCTTGTCATCTGGAAGGGAAAGAAATTAGAATTTAAATTTGGAATGTCTCTCATCCCACAGAAGCTAGGATATGCTCCTTTTAATTCATGTTGACCAAATAAAAAGAAGAAAAAATGGGATAAGCCAGCTGAAAGAACTGCTCTTCTGTCTTAAATAATCCGATTACTTTGTGTCTGATAATCAGATAGGATTGAACAGAAGGAAAAAACAGTGTTGGGGTTTAAGGCCAGCTGATACAATAACCAACAATGTATTTTGAAGTGTTTCTTAATTACATTGCTAACATGCTATTTATTCATTCATCTAGATAATTCCTTATGTGTGAATATTAAGTGGCTGTCTACTTCCTGAACCAGGCAGCTATGTAGGTTGCTACTGTACGTGTAAATGAAATAGAAATAGAATCATAGGGACCTTGGTTTAACCCTTTGCCAAGGCAGGAATCCTCATTCCATCCTGGGTAAATGGTTGTTCAATCTTTTCTTGAAGACCTCTAGTTGATGGAGCACCCACAACTTCTGAGGGCAAGGAATAGTTCTCACTATCAGGAAATTTCTCCTTAGTTCTAGATTGCTTCTCTTCTTGATTACTTTCTAACCGTTGCCTCTTGTCTTGCCTTCTGGTGCTTTGGAAAATAGGTTGACCCCCTCTTCTCTGTGACAGTTCCTCAAATATTGGAAGACGGCTATGAGGTCTTCTCTAAGCCTTCTCTTCCTTTGGCTAAACATACCTTTCTCCCCAGGAATAAAAGTAGGGGACCCCTTAATTTCCTGAGGTTCTTCGAAAAGGCATAGGACAGAAAGCTAATGAACAAATCAGCTTGGAAAGAAATTCTGGTTAGTTAAAATCCACTGCGCCTTAGAAGAAGAAAGCCAAAAGGAATTGCGCAACCAAGTAAATGGTCATAAAAAGGTATCGTTGATGTAATCGTTGTTTTACATATACCACTTTAATTTCTCAGAAGTGAAACGTGCAGTTATTAGGCAATTGTTGTCTGACATAGCAGGAGGCTGTGATGTAACCATTACTGGGTTATTATTTTTTCCCCCAAACTTTGAATCTTCTGCTTGAGAACAGGCTTTTGCAGGATGCTTCTGATCGTCTTCTGAGAGGTAGGAAAACATTTCTTTGTCTGTCTAAAAGTGTGAAATGGCCAGGATTAAAGACAATGATAATTCTGAAAAACAAGAACGATATGCTTACTTCTTTTTAATAATTACATTAATTAGCCTAGGTTAAAGGGATATTGTTATATTGTTTCAAGGGGAGATTTGTTAAATGAGGTTTATAAAATCTGCAGTTGGCTAAAATCCTTGGGTTTTTTTGAGAATTAAATATTTCGATGGAGGATTACTTGTTGTATACAGAGGGGACGGAAGAAGCTTCTCTGTTGAACTCGGATGAGTCATCTCTGTTTTCTCTTCTGCCAGAGAGCTAGCTGGCTTTAAATAAATGCTCAACCTCCATTGCAACAGGAGCCACGTTTTCAAGGGAGTCATTGCATCTGGAGAAAGCATCTGAAATCTCATTCCTCTGTTTCAATTAAAAAACTCTCTGTATCCTCTTTTAAATCAATTAGATTAGCCTGTATGATGAAATAACATCAGCTTCCAGGGATTAAGGAAGGGGAAGCCAGTTCTTCCCTGTGGAGAGGCAGGTCATCCTTAGATATAAACTGCTTTGTCTTTTTTTTTGAGAACGGTCTGTATTTGTGTTGTTTGGATCACCCTATAAATATTTTATGTCTTTCTCTTATTTTATCAGCACAATTGAGCTGGAAATTCTGTGTATTTTTACCAGAATTATGGGGAGGGGGGGGAAGTGCCATATTAGTGAGGATGAAACAACATAGCCACTTTTCAGTAGTCATGGAGAGAGATGATGTAGGTGTGATGGGACGTCACCGTCATCGTCGGAGGTTCTGTTGAATATCTCCCTTCCCACACACAGAGGAATTATCTTTATGATCATCCATTTTTTAAAAATGAAGCTGTGACTGCAAAGATGCATTTGGAAGAACCAATAATAGCGGGTTTTTTGTGCTTATCTCTATTCTGAATCAGAATAACAACATTATAACCAAGTTGGAAGGGGCCTTGGAAGTCTTCTAGTCCAACCCCTAGCTCAAGCAGAGGACCTTATACCTTTTGAGATAAATGGTGTCCAATCTATTCTTAAAAATCTCCGGGGATGGAGCGCCCCAACCATATGAAGGCAACCTGTTCTACCGATTAATTGTTCCCACTGTCAGGAAGTTTCTCCTTAGTTCTAGGTTGCTTTTCTCCTTGATTAGTTTCCATCTGTTGCTTCTTGTCTGCTCAAAGCAATGAATATTATTTATTGATAAACTTGGCTTCAACAGATGTTTTCCTCTTTATCTGTGAAGGCTTTCTCAGTCTAGTCTTAGAAGTGGAAGATGTTCTTCCAGCCAGCTTGACTCCAGGAATGATTGGCTGTTCAAGAATGTAAATCAACTGCTCTGGTAGAGCAGATCGGCGGCTCTTCTTGGTGTTTAGTGATGAATAGGAAGTCCAAAACGGGAAGGAAGTGTCCTACAACAGGTTCTTCCGCATTGCCCAACCCAGTGACGGAAATGTTTCCCCTTGGACCCTTTTAATCATTAGGCAACCTGGGGCCTTCCTGGGTTCTTGTCCTTTCTCTCTGTCCTTTGAGAACAAAGGGGGAAGTGAAAGTGGTGAATGACAGCTACGCATGTCACCCTGGCTTCCCTAGAAGGTTGGCAGGCCATAGTTTAAAAATATGTTTGATTGTATTGAGGCTTAGTTGTTGGAACCTATGAAACAATATCAGCCGGTTCAGTATAAATTATACTGATTTATTGCTGGTTTGGAGGCCCGGCTATAAGAGTTGCCGCGTTCCAATACATCTGAAGAACAATGAACTGATTTTTGGATCCAGGTGATGGGCAGAGACAGCAGAAGACCAGGAAACTTAAATGCCGAGGAGCCAATCAGGAGCTGGGAGTTTTCTGCTTTCCAATAAGCTTTGAGAAAAGGAGAGGAGCTGTTTTTTGCTTTCATCTTTCTTCTTCCTTACCACTAGAGATCCCTCCCCTCCCCTCAGGGACAACTGAGCCTCAGGTAAGAGGAGAAGCCTCAATCCTTAGTGCAGGGGTAGGCCACCTTGGCTCTTTTACGACTCGTGGACTTCAACTCCCAGAATTCCTGAGCCAGCCATGCTGAGGGGAAAGGGAGAGGATTCCAAGCTGAGCCATGTTGGCTCAGGAATTCTGGGAGTTGAAGTCCACCAGTCATCAAAGAGCCAAGGTGGCCTACCCCTGCACTAGGGATAAGGGATTGGCTTCAAACTGAGAATTGCCAGCTCAATTGTCCTGATAAGGTGGAGGCAAACTGGAGACTAAAGAAAGCTAAATGCTGTTTTTGAAATTTATTTTATTTTATAGACTGTGATCTCAGCTGTGGGGCTTTCATAGTGAAGGAGCAATGATTGAAAAGTCATTGCTCCCTCCTTTTTCCTTTTCTTTCTCCTTTAGAGCCTTTTTGCCTTCCTCCTAATTCTTTCTCCTTAATGTAGGATTAAAGACTTGAATACTTAGTGAATCAGCAATGTTCAGTCCGGGAAAAGCCTTCAGCCATGTTTTCTCCCTTTGCTTAAGCTGAGGATGAAAAGAAGAATCCTGAATCCTAAGTGTATTTTCATTCCATTCTGAGGGGAAGGAGACGTCTGTTTTACATAAAACTGAACGTGGCCGAGTCATCCCCCCCCAAAAAATGTACTAGTTCTTGAAAGTTGCTGGTTTTAAGGTATACTTCCATATGGTCAAGTTCACTGTGTGGTTTTTTTTTTAATCCTTTGCCAGATAGAACTTTCTGGAATGGAAGATGGAAGACAGAGGATCTCGGGTTGCTGACTATTTTGTGGTGGCGGGATTAACTGATATTTCCAAACCACTTGAGGAGGAAATCCATTTCAACGATGCTTGCCATAAGCTTGCAAAGCCCAAAGAACCCATCACAGACGTGGCGGTGATCATTAAATCTCTTGGGGAAGAGATCCCTCCTGGATACAAATGCATCGATGTCACTCCGTCAGGACTGTCTGCTGATCTCAACAATGGCAGCCTCATGGGGCCCCAAATATATATGTGCTACAGGAGAGGAAGGGATAAACCCCCACTTACAGATCTGGGGTAAGTTAGTTTTACTTTCCTAGTTTATTGTTCTGGGGAAACCTGGAAGGAATTGGGAAGCATTTAATATGGCAGAAAGCATCCGTCGGGAATGAAATTAAGGAGTTTTGAATAGGCTGTGCAAAGAGTTTAAAATAAGCCATTCATAATGTATGTCAGGTGAATGAAACACCCGTCTTCCGAGCTTTAAAGCAGCTGCATCCTTCAGGAGGATAAATTTGGCCATGTTGAGGGCTTTCCCACATTTGGTGTGCATCCAAAACTCACTTCTACTGAGATCACTATTGAAATGAAGCATCCAGAGAAAGCTGTTGAAACTCTGGGCCTTTCCATGGAGTCACAGAATCATAGGATCTTATACCATCCCAGACGAACAGCTGTGAAAAACTGACTCAGGATTCGATTGCCATGAAAAAAGTAAATTCTCTCTGGAGGTTGTTAAGAAAGGAATAAAAAAATAAAACTCTCAGTATTAATAATGTCCTTCTCTCTGGAGGTTGTTAAGAAAGGAATAAAAAAATGAAACTCTCAATATTAACAATGTCCTAATCAAATTTATAGTACAGATGATTATTTAGAACATTAAGCATAATTTCAGAGTTGAGTTGGCTAAGCACTTGCTTTTCATTTGTCTTCTGCCTAGGGTGTTGTACGATGGGAAAGAGAGGTTAAAACAGGGCTGTGAGATCATTCAGACCACCCCATCTGGCCACCCTGCGAATATCAGTAGTGGTGCCTCGTCCCAGAAAGTTTATCTAACCTATCGAAGAGCTTTGGAGAATATGACCCAGAACACGTTGGCGGTCACCGACATCTGCATCATTATCCCAAGTAAGGGGGAAACCCCGCCACACACCTTCTGTAAAGTTGACAAGAATCTAAACAATAGTATGGTAAGATGATTTCTGGATTTCGAGTTATTCTTCCTCGGTGGATTGATAATATTGTCATAAGGTAGCATAGATGAGGGCCTATTAATTCATCTTAATACTCTGAATTATTATAGGGTTTCTGGCTAGTTGTGATTAGGTTTTCCCATGCTGCTCTTGATGAGTGAGCAACTCATGTTCTACTCTTGTTTACTTGCTTGTGTTATAATGTCGTCTGTTCTTAGCAATTCTTGAATGCCATAAAACAGTGTTTCTCAACCTGGGCAAGTTTAAGAGGGGTGGACTTCAATTCCCAGAATTCCCCAGACAGCCATGCTGGCTGGGAAATTCTGGGAGTTGAAGTCCACCCCTCTTCAAGTTGGCATGGCTGAGAAACATTGACATATCCTGCTGTATCACTGGGAATTTGCACTGGTTTCTCCCCGTTTGCATTTAGTATCTGAGATTTTTCATGAACATTGCCCTTATGGCTAATATTTCAAGTGCAAATATTATTTTTTTAAATGAGTGTTCAGCAATTATTAGCTTCAGTGTGACTGAAGGTTTTCATCATCTTCTTTGTATTAACTATTAATGATTCACATAACAGTTCTGAAATTATGCACTGGTTTAAAGGCATGAATTAAACGATACTATTTTCTGATATTGAGTGGTAGAAAATCAAAATATCCTGTTTAAACAGTCAGTTGAATCAAAAGCACATAGGACTTCTTCACATGTAAAAAAAAATGGTAGCTAACAGTTTATTTTTGAAAATAAACATTTTCATAGAGAGTTGGTACTCTTCCTATGCTTTAAACGGAAGGGTTTCCTTATCTCCCTGTTCTTTAGGGCTGCTTCTAAATGATAAAATGTGGTTTAGGCCATTTCTTAGAAAAAAAGCACAGAGAAAATGTACATTTTATTATGCACATAATACATGAAAACATGTCTTTTACATCCCAAACATCTGTGTCCAAATTGCCTTTGTTGGCAGTCCTTTCTCTTTACTTCTGGTCTGCGCTTGAATTTAGATGTGTGGCAATGTTTAATGGGATACGGTAAATGTTTTGTTTGCCCAGACATGTTGCTAGCAGCAGAAACAAATTAGTACTACATAGAAATCACCAAATTGTATGCCATTTTTTCTGAAAAGGAGTCCTAGAGCAAGTAATTGCAAGTTAAGAGAACTAAGCATTGCTCCAAAAGGTTTAAATCAGTATGAATCCAATAAAAAGAAAAAAGGTTGCCATCTCTTACCAATATGGAAAAATAAAGTTTTTCATATGATCTTTGAGTACTTCCATTAGTAATTAGAGAAGTTGGTTTAAAGAAGCAGCATTTTATTGAACACATCTGGTGTTATCAGATTGGTTTAATTTGATTTGATTTGATTAGACTTACGGTATATGCCACCCTTCTCCCAAGACTCAGGGCTGCTCACAACAGTCTTTATGATATGACATTTGATTTCAACATTGCCTAGAAGACTAACTTGCTCATTCCAATGTTGTGTTTCCACAGTGGGGCTTAGCAGCCTACTTGTGTTACAAGAAATCTGTAGCAAAAACCAACACCATATCATACAAAGCAGGTAAGCAATCCTAAACTCATTTCAAAAAACATTTACGGTCTGGGAATACATGTTATGGATTTATGGACTACATGTAGTAAAAGACACATGAGCAGAAATTTCATTTTTATGTTTAGAATGTAGAACGTAGAATTACAGTTGGATGGGATCTTGGAGGTCTTCTAGTCCAACCCTCTTCTCAAGCAGAAGGCCATACATATTTCAGACAAATGACTGTTCTATCTCGTCTTGAAAACTTCCAGTAAGGGAGCACCGACAACTTCTGCTGCAGAGTAATTGTTCTCATTGTCGAGAAATTTCTCCTTAGTTCTAGGTTGAATCTCCCATTAATGACCTTCCATGTTTTCTTCCTGTCCTACCCTCAGATGCTTTGAAAAATAAGTCAATGTCCTCTTCTCTGTGACAGCCCCTCAAACATTGAAAGAGTGTTGTCACGTCATCCCTTCTCTTCATGAGTCTAGTCCAGGGGTAGGCAACCTTGGCTCTTTTATGACTCGTGGACTTCAACTCCCAGAATTCCTGAGCCAGCATGGCTCAGCATGGAAACCTCTCCCTGTCCCCTCAGCGTGGCTGGCTCAGGAATTCTGGGAGTTGAAGTCCACGAGTCATAAAAGAGCCAAGGTGGCCTACCCCTGGACTGTCCTACCAGTTCCTCAATTGTTCATCGTATGATTTAGCCCCCAGATCCCTTATTATTTTTGTTGCTCTTCTTTGCAGTCTTTTTTTGTATTGTGTCTCAGGGTCTCAGCATCTTTTTTTGTATTGTGGTGACCAGAAGTGTATGGAGTATTTCAACTGTCACCTTACTAGTTTATGTTTAGGTTTAGGCAGCCCCTAAGAGCTACTCTTCCCCCAGCATATGTACAAGGAAATTCTGGTAATGATATTTCAGTGTCAAGTGTTTTCATATCTGTTCTTGAGTTTAAAAAGTAAAGAAAAGAAAACTTAATTGGGAAATTCCGGGGGCATACAGGTACAAACAACCTAGCACAAAAATAGGCCTATTTTTTTTTCCTACAGAGCCTGCCTGGACAAGTCTGTTGAAATACTTCAGAGATTTAAGTGTAGTATGTAATCCACAGAGCAAAATGCCAAACTGAATTTTCTGACTGTGCTCCTGAGCTAGTAGAGTTGAACTCACTGGAAAAATTAGCAGCATCATAAAAGTAACCGTGCTATTTTATACAACCAGTATTTAAAATTGCTACCTGAACTTCGGACATAGAATTTGTAAATTCTCTTCTCAAAATATTTTGGATAGCAAAATAATGCAACTGCAGCTGCTCTGAGCACTACAAAGGGAAAATCGATTTACATGACACAGCTATATTACACGTATTTGGAGGTAGGGCAGCATCCAAAATTCCATTGATTGCATTTTCCAAGGATTTTATTTAATTGCTATTTGGATTTATTCCATTGATATCCCCCCCCCCAATTTGGTTCAGTCAATTATTTGAGGCAGTCAACTGCAATAAAAAGTAAGCAAAAATATATTTTAAAAGATACATTAAAAAAAAGAATAGCATTGAAAAAGATATAGAAGATAGAATGATAGGGTTGGAAGGGAACTTGGTCGTGCGAGGTCGAATCTTAATCTAATCCATGGATCCCCAAACTTGTCAGTTTTTAAGTCTTGTGGACTTCAAGTCTTCAAGCTATGTTGGCTGAGGGATTCTGGGAGTTGAAGTCCACAAATCTAAAAGTTGGTAAGTTTGGAGACCTGGCATAATTTTATGCCAGGTCTAATCTTCTAATAGGAAGTTTTCTGGGGAGAGTCTTCCGTAGAAGTAAAGCCAGGAAAAGGCTTTGAATGTGCTTGTCTTGCAGATCTGAATGTCCAGACAGATTCAGAAAGATTCCCTCAGATGGGCTGGTTATAAGTCATTTTTTTTCAGTGCCATTGTAACTTGGAACAGTCACGAAATGAAAAGTCGTAAGTCGAAGACTACCTGTAGTTTCTACCTTTTTGAGGGGGCTCTTTGTCAGACTATTTTTAATAGCATTTTTTCTCTTTTATTTTGAATTTCTAGTAATCTGATAGTTGCATAAGCCATAGTCTTACAGCTGGGTGGCCCTGTTTATTTGCCAAATAGATAACGCATTTTACCACCCACATTTGTTATTAAGAAAATAATGATAGTGTAAAAAGATAATGCTAGTCAAAACAATAAAGATTAAGTCGCAGCCATGAAATGAATACGCAGACATCCAAATATAAATCTCTTAAATTACTAAACCTGAATCAAATTCAACAACATCTTGAATAAAAACAAATTATTTTACACTCCTTTTCTCTTTGGATATATTACTAACAACCTAAAGAAGTTACTCCTACATTTATTAATCAATTCATCAGTGAATAACCCAAATAAATGAATCTTATTTTATATCTGTTTGGTTCCAAAAGGGAAATTGGAGTCAGTTAATATAACATAAACGAGGATTTGAAAGCCTGCAGGAAACTTAGCACAGTTCTAGAATAAATGATTCAAAGATCAGCCTCTAAAGAGCTATATGTACATGACATCTACCATGGTCACAGTTGTGATGTCCACAATAATTTTAAAAATGATGTTTCTTTTTTAAAAAGAGTTGGTGGTTTTTTAAAAACCACTTTTGAGTGCCATGAATGTAGGCCAAACAAATTCCGAAACAAAAGGAATAAATAAATCAGAGGACATCCAAGAGATGGAAGAAATTCAGCTTGCCAGAAGGATAGTATTTGTCTTGACATGTTTAAAAAACACACATTTAGGAGTCCTAGATAATTACACTGAACATAAGCCAGCAGTATGATGCAGATACCAACAAAACTCAAGCAGTCTTAGGCTGCTTGACATAATGTCCAATTAATGAGAAAGAACCATGAAGCATTACCCCCAGTTCATGATAAATTATAGTTCCAATTGGATGGTAGCAATAGCACTTAAACTTATATACCGCTCCATAGTGCTTTGGCTTGCAGTGTCAGCATCTTGCCCCCCCCCAACAATCTGGGTCCTCATTTTACTGACCTCAGAAGGATGGAAGGCTGAGTCAACCTTGAGCCGGTCAGGATCAAACTCCTGGCAGTGGGCGGAGTCAGCCTGCAATATTGCAGTCTAGTCACCGCGCCACCGTGGCTCATGATGCTCTGATTCTGGTCTTCACCTGTAGAAGACCATCTAGAAACTGGAATGCAGCTAGTCAGAAAAATGAGTGTTTGAAACCAACACGAAGACTAGGAAACAGATTTGAATGTACTACAATCTGGATCGGGAAAGCCAAAGGGGAGACATTATAGCTGTCTTCATCCATTTGAAGTGATGACATGCAGAAGCTGGAGCCGATTCATTTACTGCTTATTCTGAGGACAGGATGAGACGTAGTGGATAGCAGTGACATTATTAACCCTAATAAACCAAACTCCCAGTTACAGCTTAGGAGGCGCATCGTCTTTGCTCAGATATTTAAGACGAGCAGAATGCCTGAGGACCCCCCTTCAACACAGGAAGTGTTGAGACAAATGCAAGAATGTCATTTGCCAAGGATGCTGTAATTGCATCCTGCATCAGTGAATCAGGTGGCGTGCATATTTGTGTAATAAGATAAATACGGCACATTTTGTTTTGCATGCTGAGTTCAGCTAAAGATCTGCTCTGGCGCTGAAGATTACATAATTTAAAAGACTGCCTTGAGAACTATGAATACAGATAATCCTCTACTTACAACAGTTCATTTAGTGACTGTTGAAAGTTACAATGGCACTGAAAAAAAGTGACTTATGACCGTTTTTCACACTTTCGACCTGCGGTCACGTGATGAAAACTCGAATGCTTGGCAACTGATTCATATTTATGACGGTTGCGGTATCCTAGGGTCAAGTGAACAGCTTTTGTGACCTTCTGACAAGCAAAGTCAACGGGGAAGCCAGATTCACCTAGCGAAGCGCACTTAACAAATGTCTCATTTAACAACATAAATTTTGGACTCAGTTGTGGTCGTAAGTTGAGGACTATTTGTAGTGAATAAATAAGCAATGGGAAATTGAGCCATATGGAACTCTGAATTTTCCTCATTTGCTCCAGTTGGAGATGTTTCCAAACGTCTCCATGGTGTTCGATTTAAAATATTTTAAACACAAATGAATATTTCTGGCACGGTAATTTAGAATTAGATTACCTGTTGGATTTGAGCTTACTTGTTCAGTTTTTCACGAATTTCATTCTCATAGTGCAGTGGTGGCGAACTTATGGCACGGGTGCCAGAGGCGGCACTCAGAGCCCTCTCTGTGGGCCTCACACGCAGTCACCCCAGTCCTAGGCCTTCAGCTGGGTTTTATAAAACCTTTTTGCTTTAGGCCTCCGCCGCTGTGTGCAAAAAAAAAAAAAAAGGTTCAATCAGTCAATTTCAACTTCTCGCGGAAAAAAAAAAGATCTTGCAAAGTTGGAATTGATTGAACTTTTTAGTCCCACCCAGTCTGACGTTACCACCGCAGCCACGCCCACCCAATTGGCCACACCCACCCGGCACTCGAAGATGCATAAGTGGGTTTTGGGTTGCAATTTGGGCACTCGGTCTCTAAAAGGTTCGCCATCACTGTCATAGTGGTTTTATTTATGTACAGAAGAAGCTGGGTTAAATTATAGCTAGTATGGAACGGGGAAAGTGTTATTTTGTGGCTGGTTCGCACATAGGAAGCTTGGTTAATTTTAAGGTTACTGAACTAATTAATCCTGCCACCTGATTTTGCACAACACACTGAAACACAAAGCAACAAACTGCCTGAGATTGCGCAACAATAAACTCATCCACAGAAGATAGAATCAGTGTTAAAAGTAATCAAATTCAGCTAAAGAAGGGTCCCGTGGGATTGAGATGGGCAGCTTTAGAAAATGAATAAACAAAAGAAAAGAAATGGTAGGTAAATTCAGGCAAATGTTCAAATTGGCCTCTGATTTATTCATTGGGGCTTAATTTTGAATCAGAATGAATTCAAACTATTACTATTTTCTACAGAGCAGTAGAAGGCGCATGGTGGCTCACAAGGTTAGAACGCTGGGCTGATGATCATCCGCCACGTTTGAGACCAGTTCTGTGGGATGGGGTGAGCTCCCATTGCACGCTCCAGTTCCCGCTGACCCAGCAGTTCAAAAGTGGGCGACTGCAAATACCACTTTGGTGGGCAACTTCGCAGGGACGTGAAAGGAGCCCCCAACTGGGCATTCCCTGGGCAACGGTTGATGTCACTGACAGATTATTTCACCACGGAAGCACTTTGATGCTTCTGACACGGAAGTGCCGCCTCTATGTTGGTTGAGGCAGGCAGGATTCCCTTGAGTACCATTTGTTGGGGGTCAAGGGAAAGGGAGGGTTTTGCCTTCTCTTTCTGCTCAAGATCCCCATGTACAATTGGTGGGCCACTGTGTGACACAGAATGCTGGACTCGATGGGCTTTGGCCTGATTCAGCAGGGCTCTTCTTAGGTTCTTATGTTCTTAAGTATGAGTACAGAGAAGTAGAGAAATTGAAAACTGTTTATTTCTGTGTTGCATCCTAGTTCATATATGTTTTAGTTTTTTCTTATGTACATAATCTTTGAGTGACAGAGAACATTGCTTCCTCTAGGTCTCATATGCAGATATCCAGAGAAAGACTACGATTCATTTCCTCTACCGGAGTCGGTCCCTCTCTTTTGCTTGCCAATGGGGGCAACCATTGAATGCTGGCCTTCCAATAGCAAATATCCCCTCCCAGTATTTTCTATCTTTGTGCTCACTGGAGCCTCAGCTGAAAAGGTACAATCAATTTGTCCTCAACTGTCATTTTGGTGTCTGTGAAGATTCTCAATCCTCCAGGTCACGGTAGTCCCAAAGGCGCTTTTCAAAGAGGCAACTGGACTTCCTTGTTTTTCTTTGAAGACGTTTCGCTTCTCATCCAAGAAGCTTCTTCAGTTCTGACTTGCCACTTGCATTCTTTTGGAGAGGAGTTGAGGCCACTTGGAGGTTTATCTGTGTCTTCAGGATCACCTGAGTTATTGAGAAGTCGGAGCTGTGCTTTTTGCAGGATGTTTTCTGCCCTCTGATTCTTCCCTGTTGAAGACAGACTCTGTGTTGTCTGCATCTCAAACGGAAGCCAAGTGGTTCTTGCAGTCTGCAGTTTTTCTGGAAATCCGTTTTGGTGTTTGTTATTTTGCTTTTTCTGAGTTTGGTCAGTTAGCAAGCTAGCCAAACAGCTGGAAGGCTCAAAGCTTTTTCTAAAGCGGGGGCTCCCAACCTGGGGGTGCGAGACGATATTCCCGGAGGTGCAAAAACTTGGGTTTAGAAGTTTCAAAATTATAGTGTATATATGTGAAAGTTTGTTTTGAACTTTTGCAAGGGGTGCAGGAATATATCAGAAGTGTTCTAGGGGTGCGGGGTATAGAAAAGGTTGGGGACCAATGTTCTAAAGTGACAATTTGTTCATTGTTGCCTTCGTTATGCAGCCATTCATTCTCCCCCCCCCCCGTCTCTTTGCCGCATTCAGCGGATCTGTCCAGCCATCTATTTTCTCTTTGTGTTTGTTTAGTGACCGTTTGAAGTTACAATGGCACTGAAAAAAGTGACTTAACGACCATTTTTCACACTTAACAAAAGTTGCAGCATTCCCATGGTGACATGATTCAGACTCTTAGTAACTGGCTCTTCTTTACGACGGTCGCAGTGTCCCGAGATCATGTACCCTTTTGCAACTTTCTGACAAGCAAAATCAAGGAGGAAGCTAGATTCACCTAACTGTGTTATTATATTTACAACTGCAGCAATTCATGTAACAACTGTGGCAAAAAAAAAGGTCCTAAAATGGGGCAAAACTCACTTAACTATCTTGCTTAAGAACAGAAATTTGGAGCTCGAGGACTACTTGTGTACAGAAACATCCCTACACATTTTGAATTTGTCAGTTTGTCAGAATCCTTGTTGTCAGAACAATTTGTTTCTTCAGTTTGGGTACCAGAGGATTGCTCTCTGCTCTCTGTTTGAACAGGGGCAATTTTACAAAATGTAGAATGAAATGTGATTATAGTATTTTGCTGATAGAATTGCTTCCCCCCCCTGGAAACGAGGAGGTCCTATTTCCTCTCCTCTCCTCCCCCCCAAATTTCTTCCAGGTTAATTTTTGATGGAAGGGCGCTGGATTCTATCCAAAGTCCTGGATAATGGAAGAAGGGAAAATCCTCCTATCAGTGACTCATTGGGATCCACATTTAGCGCACTATGGCTCTTTGAGAAGTGATGCATTAGTCTGCTACTATCTATAAAGCTAGCGCTTTAAGCGAGTACTTATTTTTCCAGGTTTCTAAAAGTATATTTGCAATGTTTACACCAGATGTGCATTACATTTCAGCGTTGCCTATGGAG
Organism: Bothrops alternatus; assembly: GCA_034064705.1. Classification (NCBI taxonomy): domain Eukaryota; kingdom Metazoa; phylum Chordata; class Lepidosauria; order Squamata; family Viperidae; genus Bothrops; species Bothrops alternatus. The sequence goes on along the minus strand of JARGCV010000195.1, from coordinate 2,070,900 downwards.
AAATATTAGATGCTGTAGAGCTGAGGAAATCACTTGTGGTTGCAGGAGGCCCATGTCACTTCAATTAAATGTACTCTGACTTACAGGTCTACGGTGCTGCTATTCAGTTCTATGAAACATACTCTGAAGAAAATCTGACCGAAAAACAGAAATCTCAGCTGGGATTCGTGGCCACACCCAGCTCCAAAACGGTTCAAACTAACAAGTGCATCTGCCTTCTGTCCCACTGGCCGTTCTTCGATGCCTTCAAGAAATTTCTCACTTTTCTTTACCGCTATTCAATATCTGGTCCCCACGTCCTTCCTATTGAGAAGTAAGTTGGAGAGGTAGTTTGTGCTCCACGCACCCTTGCAGTACATAACTTGGATCACTTCAGTGGAAAGGGCGTTCGAGCCAGCCTACGTCCTTGGTAACTAGTGCAAGGCTGGCTGGCATCACCTCAAATCCTGTCCCCCCTCAAATTTGATGATTCTTTCCTTCCTTCCCTGGTTTGCAGCAATGCAAACGTGACAGCTTCGTCCAAAGTAGCATTTTTTTTTACTCTAGGGATAGCTTCCAGGGTTGCGGTTCCAGGGCTGAACAATGATATGATGAGCTCTCTGTTGGGGATAGGAAAGGAAATAATTGGCTTTTTTGCTATTGCCTTTTAGAGTTTGGGGCCTAGCAGATGTTTAATGCATCCATTTTATATTTAAGTGCTGTTATAAAAAGCCAGCATCTAGAAGCATGATCTCTTTCAGCTGTGCATATTGACGAAATGCATACTGGCCATAGCAGAGTCCCGTTTTCACATGATCATTGTTACTTTAATGTGTTTGTGCAAACCGCTAGGACAAAAATTCTTCAGATTACCATTTATGATTCATCAAAAGTACACTAGGGATGCTTGTTTCCCCAGTGTGTCTCCTTAGCTCTGCATGCAACTGAGATCTACCAAAGTAGCCAGAGTCCAGCTTTCTGCCTGAATCTGAGGCCTAAATAAATCTTTGCTTAGTTTCAAATGGGTTTAGGATGCCCCTGCACCCCTTTGTAAAGCAATAAACCAAGAATCTGAAGAATACTCTCTTAGCTTGTTGAATAGGATCTCGTAAAAGTCTAGCATGCATTCTATAAACATATGCTGATTTATTTATTTTTCTTAATACAAAGTGATTATTCCCTCCTTAGGCATATTTCCCATTTTATGCACAAGGTTCCTTTTCCGTCTCCACAAAGACCAAGGATTTTAGTTCAGGTAAGTGTAAATTTATTCCATTCTGTTCATATGTTATTCAGATGAGTAGGTTCCACTAAAAAATAAAAGACATTGTAAAAATGTTATAGACTTGGAACTGCCAATTTGCTACTCGATGCTGGAAGTCATCAAGAAATTTGTGTGAGTCAGACTTTTTATGTTACAAGGCTGCTTGTTTGTCACATTATCTACTTTTTAAACATATCTAGGCCTGGGAACAGTTGATAAATGAAAACAGTTGGCCTTTTCTAAATGTTATCATTATAAAACAAAACTAGAGTATCAGATACTAATTTTTTAAAAATCCCATTTCCTAGAAATTTGGCTTGTTGAATCTGTCCACTGATAAATGTTTCTGGATCACCTTTTGAAAAACAAACCCCAGATACATTTGATATAGAATTCAATTTTATTTTCAAACTTTCTTGGGCCCTACCCAAAAATACATACTTTTTTTTGCTATTTTAAATCATTTCACAATCCAATCTGATTGGTGGAAATCTGATTTATGAAAATCAACTCGGTATTCTTAACGTTTAAAAGCTCCAAGGCATGTGATGTGGGAGATGAATTACAAAAAAGATATCTGGCAATTTTTAAAATATTCAGCTTGCATCTTTTTCTGGGCACTTCCTTGGATTTTTTTTGGGAAAGGACATCTGTAAAAAATTATTTAACCAGCTTGATAGAATGTGCAAGCAAATAGAACAGTGCTTCAAGCTGCTTGAGATTCTGGAATCAAACCATAATATCTATTTCACATGAATATATCTTTACACTTTTTTAACATTAGAGTTCTGCATATTTAACCATCATGTTTTTCAAGCCACAGCAGTGATATTAATTCTGTGACAGGCAATATGTTTTCTATACAAACAAACTGCTTTATATTTAAATCTTCAGGTAAATATAAAAACCATGCTTTTATTGTTTTATAGCTATCACCCCATGATAATCTGATTCTTAGTCAGCCCATATCATCACCTCTACCGCTGAGGCAAGTAAAATATGTGTGTGTGTGTATATATATATTTGTGTGCTGTTATGTAAGGGATGAGCAAACCAACTTAGAAATTAGTAAAGAAGACAACAATAAAAATATATAACTATATCAAGAAAGAAGGATTAGATTCCTCTCTAATTCTTAAAGGTTGCAATGAAGAAAACAAGACAGAAAAACGTTCTGTTATCCATTTTAAAGCAGGACCTTTATACTACAGTTTCCTTTCAGTTGTAGCTAGATTTTTCTTGCTTTTTTTAAAATAAATGTTATGAAAAACAGTATCCAGTTTGTGGTTTTTCTTTAGGTGAGCAGATCAAGCACACTAAAAATGGGAACGGTGACTTTCCAGTCAAGCTGAAAGTCAGTCAAAGCTACATCAAAACTTGTTCTTGGTTTGTGAATCCTAATTTATTGAATGCAGGAAAGAACGAAACTAGGTTCAGAGAGTGTGGCAAGGGTTCCATGTCTGGTTTGTTTGATCTCTAATGACTTGTTTGCAGTGAATTAAGTCCATTTCTGGCTGTACTCTGTGCACATGTTAATTACAAACTTCACTCTACAATTTTATTTAAAAGTTAATGGAGCGCCAAATGGAAAACTGCTTTTTAATCTATTCTGTGCTGTGTGATTTTAGTGTTACTCAGATTAGTAATTGAATACTCTTATGCTGAGTCATTTGCTGCTGGGCTAACATTGGGGAGAAACGTACTTCAGTTCGTGGAAGAAAGATGCCATTTGTAGTATTTATTCCTATTCCTTTTTCTTTGATTACTAGTGGAGGGAAGTTTTCTGCCCTTCTGCAGAATCTGGGACCTGAGAATGCTGTAAATCTCCTGGTTTTTGCAGTGACGGAACATAAAATCCTCATCCACTCTTTACGCCCTTCGGTCCTCACCAGCGTAACCGAAGCCCTGGTCTCTGTAAGTCGTGAGAATTTCTCAAACACGTATTTTCCAATTAAGATAAAAGAAAACACACAGACATGCACACACCCCAACCAACTGGCTGTAAAATCTTTTTTAAAGCTCAGGCCCCTAAAAATAATTCTTACAATTTATTACAGATAGTCCTCGACTTGCAACCATTTGTTCAGTGACCGTTTGAAGTTACAACGGCACTGAAAAAAGAGACTCATGACCAGTTTTCACACTTATGACTTGTTGCAGCCTCCCCATGGTCGCATGATCAGAATTCAGGCACTTGGCCACTGATTCATATTTATGACGGTTGCAGCGCACCAGGATCAAGTGATCACCTTGTGTGACCTTCTCTCTTTTTTAAAAATAAATATTTTATTAATTTTCTAATTTTACAATCATGAGTACTTAATAAACAACGTGTTGTCTGGGTCCATTGGTAATTCAGTGGTACATATTAACTTTCTCAGTCTAGTTCCAATACTACACCATCCAGTGCTTCCTTGCTCCTCTCTTCTTCTGGCGATACACATTTTTCCACACTGGGCAAAAACAATTCTTGTTATTATTAATACATATACAATTAAATATAATCACATTTTTCTGGCTCAAGAATTCTGGGAGTTGAAGTCCACAAGTCATAAAAGAGCCAAGGTTGCCTATCCCTGGATTAGACATCCAAGGTTCCTTCCAACTCACGTCATTTTGATGTTCTGACTTTGATGTTCTGATGGGCCTTTGCTCCCTTTTCTAGGATCCATATCTGTTTGCAAAATTTTGAAGCTTGTGGTTTTTAGCGTGTTTAGCTCCATACCAGCTGCAGATCAAACTGAGCAGGAGGTTCCCACACTGGTAGGAAGGCCAGTTGTTCAAAGAAACGAAGTCAAAAATTCCACTGAGCTAGCAGAAGCCCTTCCTGGCCTCCACTTCATGCTGAGCGTCATGTTTTAAACATTTTGTTTGTTCTGCTTTCACCTCCTGAGATGTTTGAACAGATGGCTGCAGAGCCATATTATTCATCTAGTTCAGATCATTACCACAGTTCTTGTGCCAAGGTTCTCCATTTCGTACAAATGAACAGAGATAAATAAAGCATTATTTGTTGTTGGGAAAGGCAGGTATAAATATATCAATCAATAATCATGGATTATTATCATACTATTATTTCAAGTAGTTTATTGAAGAGAATGTCTCAATTGTATCTATCCATTGGCCTAATTAATATTTTAAAAGAAAGGAAGGGCTACTTTCCATAGTGATGTACTAATATTGAAAGCAGAACGTGGTTTGTGAGTGTTCCCTTTTCTTCAGAGGCAGACAGCCTTTCTTTTGTCGAGAAGCATCTTTTTCCAGGTATAATAGGCTAGGCCAGGGTCCTCATGAAAGGTTGACCAGAATCAGACAGACAGAAACTTTATTTCACTCATTGACCAATAAGTACAATTAATAAAACGAACAACGTAAAACTGTCTCCAAATAACAAGCATGTAAAGATACCTTGAGATGTTTATACTCTTGAGACCCTCTTTTTCTTCAGCAGAACATCCCAAAGGTGCTTTCTCAAAAGGCAACCAGACTTTGTTTTTCTTTGAAGAGTTTTCACTTCTCATCTAAGAAGCTTCTTCAGTTCTGACTGACGGTCAGGTCAGAACTGAAGCAGCTTCTTCGATGAGAAGTGAAAACTCTTCAAAGAAAAACTAAGAATGTTCAGTTGCCTTTTGAAAAAGGACAACCACGACCTGCATCACTGAGAATCTCCATAGACATTCATTAGAACATGATCTCTTGGGAACACAGAGCTCTTTACTCAGGGTCTAAAACATGTCTTTGGATGTGTTGAAATTAGTTCAAGAGTTAGAGGTTGTCCACCTTGTTTTTCTTGAAGCACATCTGGCTATCTGCACTCAATATTTTTGTTCTTCTCTTTTGAAAGATGATATTTCCTTTCCACTGGCCGTGTCCGTACATTCCTCTCTGCCCCCTGGCCTTGGCTGATGTTCTGAGTGCACCGTGTCCATTCATCGTAGGAATTGATTCCAGATACTTTGATCTTTATGACCCTCCACCAGATGTTAGCTGTGTTGACCTAGATACAAATACCATTTCACAGTAAGTATTTGGAGAGCTTTGTTTGCTTGCTTTTTTGTTAATAATTTAGGGGCCAGACTTTAAATTAATTTCCCCAGGTTTGCTAAATTATTTATCAGAGAAGGGAATTAAGGGTAATATTTGCACATATGTCGCTTGTTTACTCAGCAGTAGAAAAAAGTACAGTTGAATCTGTAAATTGATTCCACTAAAAAGTATTGTTTTGAAGGTAAGCATTTAATCCTTGGATATTGGGTCTCTCACAAAGGCAAATTGCATTTAGTAAGTAAAATTATTTAACACGTTCTTGTAATCCATTTCATGTTGTTGCAATAGCCTTGTAAAATAAACTAGCATTAGCTTTAAACTGGGAACAGAGATTAAGAGAATAATTGGCCCTTTACCTAATAATTTCCATGTTGAAGTAGAATTAGAGGATAAATGCTCATGTAAGGACTATTATCTGTTTGTTTTCCTTTATTGCCTTGCTTTACAGGAATAGTGCATTAGTGAATGACAAAGACACATTGGTTGCCTCAGCAATTTGTTTTTGCCAATCCATGTACAACTAATCTTTTTAAACAATTAGCAGACAGTCTTCCATTATCCTTAGTACTTCGGAAAAGCTTTATTAGAACAAAAAGTTGAAATCCTTGTGGTGAAAGAATATTTCTTAAGATGAAATACAACTGGAAAACTGAGATCAGCTTTATGATTCTGTGATCCATTGAAACTCTATTTGAAGATCCTCATTCCACTGAATTAGGTTCAACTGACAGTACTGAAGCAGAAATCACTTCCTGGAGTTCTGATGCTTTGATTTGACCAAATATTTGAGAAACACAATGAGTCCCTAATGAATTTCTCTTTGGATTCCAGGCCAGGAGATAAGCGAACAATCGCATGGAAGATCTTGCCAAAGAAACCTTGTAAGAAACTGATGAGCACTCTAAATCACTTATATCAGCAGCTGGCAGCATGTAAGTGGAGGAGGGCCCAGAAGCGCTTCTGTGTTGTGGTTGTGGTTCATTATGATAGTGAAACCCTTTTTAATGTCCAGGAGGAGCAGAGGGGAATTAGATTCAGGTTATACAGAGGAAAAATTTTGCTTTGGGGAAATAGCATTGAGGGACCCAGCACCCCATTTGCACTTTGAAACCCTGGATGAGGTTAAAAAAAACTTCTTTTATTTAAATCTTTAGAGCAGGGATCTTCAAACTTGTCCCTTTTATGACTTGTGGGCTTCAACTCCCAGAATTCCTCAGCCAGACAGTGGCTGCCTTAGAACAGTGTTTCTCAATCTTCTCAACTTTAAGATGAGTGGGCTTCAACTCCTAGAATTCTGGGAGTTGAAGTCCACAAGTCATAAAAGGGCCAGGTTTGAAGACCCCAGGCCATAGGGTCTCCTGCTGGAGCAGGTGGTTGGACTAGAAGACCTCCAAGGTCTGTTGTTCTATAGATATACTCATATTTTGGCATTTCTACTTTGCTTTTTTATCCACAGTGCAGCAAAGACCACGAGACGATGCTTTAATGGAGCTGGCTATGAATGACTACGATTTTCATTCAGGCTCGAAACTGCATCTGTTAGATGTAGAAATTCAAGAGGCGTTTCTCACTTTTATGGCTTCGATCCTAAAAGGTTACAGGTCCTATCTGAGGCCTATTACGCAAGCCCCTTCAGAGACGGCAACCGATGCGAGCTCCCTCTTTGAATTGCAAGGTAAATCACAGCCTGTTATATTTGTTGGCTAGAGATATGGAGCAATCCATCCATTATCTATCTATCTATCTATCTATCTATCTATCTATCTATCTATCTATCTATCTATCTATCTATCTATCTATCTATCTATCTCAAATTTATATGGCCACCCATCTTGCAAAAATGTGACTGGGTGGCTGAATAATACACACAGGCAGAAAAAGACACAAAGACACATAGATCAAAATATACGTGGCTTAGTGAGCGTATAAATTAATTAGTTGTGTCTAATTTCCTTTCTTCCTTTTTTCGTAGAATATTTGCTCCTTGTTTTTCTGCTAGTAGGATTTACAGTATAACATCATCTTTTTTCAATCTTCCAGGGTTCTTAAAAAGCCGTGATCGTTCACATCAAAAGTTCTATACAATGATGACCAAGACGCAGATGTTCATTCGCTTCATTGAAGAATGCTCTTTTGTTAGTGATAAAGATACAAGCCTTGCCTTTTTTGATGACTGTGTAAATAAAGTAAGTCTGCTTGGGCATCCCACAACATCTGACTGTACTTGCGCCAAAGATTTTTGGCCACTCGCTAAAATATAGAGGGACTCCCACCTCTAACTGGCTACAGTTGCCTAAATGTCTCACAAGAAAAACGTGACTGGTTAAAAAAAGAATAATTTGATTTACACCCCCTCTTCTTCTGTTCTTTAATTGGTTTGAAAGGTATGACTGTTTTCTTGTTTTCACTGAGGAGGAGATGTTGTCCAAACTAGTTTCTAGAGGGTCCTTGATCAGTTTATTTATTTATTTATTTATTTATTTATTTATTTATTTATTTATTTATTTATTTATTTATTTATTTATTTATTTATTTATCTATCTATCTATCTATCTATCTATTTATTTATTTATTTATTTATTTAATTTTATTTATTTTATTTATTTTATTTATTTGACTTATATGCCGCCCTTCTCCCAAGACTCAGGGCAGCTCACAGCAAAAATACAAGCACAAAAATATAATATAACACAATTAAAATACTAATATACAGTATAAAAACTATATAACTATTTCCACTCATACAACATACAGTCCCAATCAGAGGCCCAGGGGCAGAGCGCAGCTCACACGCCCCAAACCTGTCTGCATAAATGTGTTTTTAAGAGTTTTCGGAAAGCTAGGAGGGAGGGAGCAGTACGAACCTCTGAGGGAAGTTGGTTCCAGAGGGCTGGGGCAGCAACAGAGAAGTTTCCTTTCATTCTCCCCCACTTCAGAGAATTACTTGGCTGGTCTGAGGGAGGACATTCCTCATCTTACCCAATTTGGGATGTCTGCTAGGGCAGAGGGACCGGTTACCGGTTCCATGGAGAGAGGTTTTTCCATGGACTGGAAAGTGCTTGGTTTTGTGTGCTGCCTGCATCCCACGGATGGGGCTTTGCTTGTTTGTGCGGACCGGTTGCTGGCGTGCTACGGCCCGGTACCGGTCCACGGACTGGGGGTTGGGACCCCTGTGCTAGGGATGTGGGGAGATATTACCCAAACATGTTGAGGATATCAGGCTGAGGAAGGTTGCAAGATAATAGAAAACTAGAAGATTGAGGTGGTAATAGAAAGAAAAGAACCAAACAAATCAACAACTCCAAAAAGCAATTCCATGGAAGCTGCTAAGATCCAATGATTTCAAGGTATTAACTTTAAAATATTATTTTATTTAGCGTACGGCTTTTTTAAAGTATAAATTGATAGGATAAAGTATATTCCTAAAGTACAAACTCTCTGAGAGGGAGAAAAAGTGTCTGCCCATTCCTTTTTCATATGGGTTGTGTGTGTATTATCACAATCGCTCTCCGTTTGGTAGACACAAGAAGCTTATGTTTTTCTCCTTTTCCCTCTGGGAAAAGAGTGACAGAATAGATCTGGCTAGAGTCCCTCAAGCGTAACCTAAGAATAGAAAGTGACTGGGGATTAGTTGTTGTGTGTTGCATACAAAGTGAGCTTGGCTTAGGAAAAAAGCTTTGGAAATCATCCTTCAAAGATTGCATTAGCCTAACAAATGAATCACAAAGCACAACTCTGCTGCCAGGATCACAGCTTATTAGAGGCGTTGTCTTCAACTGTCTTTATGCAAAGCGAGATTCTTTTTCACCTGTCACCAACCATGGAGCAATCAATCAGAATAGAGCTGGAAGGGATCTTGGAGGTCTTCTAATCCAACCCCCTGCTCAAGCAAAAGTCCTTATACTATTTCAGAGAAGTGGCTGTCCAGACTCTTCTTCTTTTTTTAAAATTTTTTTTTTATTATTAGATATCCGTTTGTACATGTAAACAAAGAAAAAATTCAAGTTAAAGCCATTCAACTTAATACAATCATTTCAAATTTGTAGACCTTCTTCACTCCGTATATCCAAGTTTAACTATAAGCCAACTACATTTTAAAATTTTTTAACTTTCACTTCTTTTCAGATCAATCCATTGGACATCAAACAAACAAGTCATCTTATTAAAATTAATAATTTTCATGTCGATACACCCATCCCTTCAACAAGTACATTCTTAGTCTATTTAATATATATCTTCCATTTGAAAAACGTTCGGAGACTTCAGGTAATGCAGAATGCAGCCGCGCGAGCAGTGTTGGGCTTGCCCAGAAATGCCCACATTTCGGCATCACTCCGCGAGCTGCATTGGCTGCCAATTGGTCTCCGAACCCAATTCAAAGTGTTGGTTATGACCTATAAAGCCCTACATGGCATCGGACCAGGTTACTTACGGGACCGTCTGCTGCCTCATGAATCCCAGCGACCGGTTAGGGCCCACAGAGTGGGCCTTCTCCAGGTCCCGTCAGCCAGACAGTGTCGCCTGGCGGGGCCTAGGGGAAGAGCCTTCTCTGTTGCGGCCCCGGCCCTCTGGAACCAACTTCCCCCGGAGATCCGTGTCGCCCCCACCCTCTCCGCCTTTCGTAAATTGCTTAAAACACACTTTTGCCGGCAGACCTGGGGCAGCTAACACCTTGCCCCTAGCCAGTGTACGTTTGTGGAATGATTGGTTTCTTTTTTTAATTAAGGGTTTTTATATTTATGTATATAATGTAATTTCTATCATGTTGTGAGCCGCCCTGAGTTCTCCGGAATAGGGCGGCATAGAAATTAAATTAATAAATAATAAATAATCGATAGATATATATTTGTACATGTAAACCAAGGGGAAAATTCAAGTTAACTGCTATCCAACTTAATACAGTCGATTTAAATTTGTAAACGTTCTTCACTCCGTATGTCCAGATTTAACTATAAGCCAGATACATTTTCTTTGATTGGCGTTTCTCTTGTATGTAGTCTATCCAATGTTTCCAGTCTACAGACTCTTAAAAACCTCCAGTGATGAAGCACCTACTACTTCTGAAGGCAAGGTTAATTGTCCTCACTGTTAGGAAGTTTCTCCTTAATTCCAGGTTGCTTCTCTCCTTGGTTAGTTTCCATCCATTTTTTCTTCTCTTGCCCTCTGGTGCTTTGGGAAATAAGTTGCCCCCTCAAACACTGGAATACTACCTACTATCATGTCCCCCCTAATCTTTCTTTACTCTAGACTAGCCAAACCCAGTTCCTGCAACCGTTCTTCTTATGTTTTTGTCTCCAGGCCTTTAATCATCTTAGTTGCTCTTCTCTGCATTTTTTCCAAAGTCTCAACATCTTTTTTGTAATGTGGGGACCAAAACTGGATCATGCGGCTTGCTGTGTCTGGTGATGTTACCTAGATCCCTTCATTTGAGGAGAGTTATCTTTTGGATAAAGAACTTCAGCAAACAGTGTGTGGAACCAAACAGCCACTTCCTGCTCAGGATGACCAAGGATCCTCTGTATTTACCACCTCTCTGCTCCAAGAATAGATTAACTTCATGATAAATCATAGAAACATACTTTTGGATGGGATGATCTGTTCTAGACCACTGAGGTCAGCCCCTTCTTCAGTGTAGAGTCCAGGTCTTTAATTCTCCATCAAGGATATTGTTCTAACAACTTCTATTCCCGGTTGGGAAGGTTAGCCAACTTCAAAACAATTCACTTTTTCTTTGGCACCTTCTATTTTATTATTTTGGCTTCCCATTTTTCCTTTGGTATGCGATCTTGACACAAGCACCATTCTCGTTCAAATATTAATAGTTTGGGGGGCTTTTGCTCGATGTGGTATTTCCACTAGGCATTGAAAAAGAAAAAAGAAATAGAATAATGGATTCTGAGGTGTCGTAGCTTCCAGTGTAGCTTGCATTTATAATGGGTTTGTATAATGAGGTTTGTTATCAGCACCATTTTGCTTCAGACAGATTTTATAATCTGTCCAAGTAATTAATATGTTCATGGCTTGCTCTCAGTCTCAAAAATGTATCCTTGAAATGCTACCTTGTGCTGTGCTGTGGAAGTCTTTTGAAGACTAACATTTATTTTTGCAAGAATCCCCTTGGGCTAACTGCTGAAAATATGAAAACTACTTATCAGGCACCTGAGAGGAATGAACATAGCAACTATGAAAATTAAGCACATTTCCTGCATGCTATAGAAAGAGGGCCAGCTCCCCCAGGTGCCATTTTATTGATGACAGCTCTTCAGCTGGCAGGAAAACATGCTTTCTATTGAGACTCAGTGACATAGGATGCTATGGGAAAAAAATGCCTTTAAGAAAGCAGCACACAGAATTGCTTGTATAATGTTGTTAAACACAGCTAAGCAAACTTGTTGATTTAAATGAATACCTAAATCCAAATAATAAAAATAATAATAGTAACTTCACGTTGTTTCTGCGAAGAGGCTGAACAATTGCAAAAATGTTTGCAGGAGAATTCCAGGCATGGAAACATTACATGAAAGCCTATGTTTTCTCAAATGTGGAGCTTTGAAGGATTCTGAGAATTGAAGTCCAAATACCTTGAAGGTTGCCAAGGTTAAGACAGACTGCATGAAAGCAACCTCTTCACAGAGCATCTATTTTTTGAAAGAAACGTGTTGAAAACAACCCAATGGAGTCAGTCAGAAAAGAATGCAAGAAAGAGGATTTTCCTGTTTCTACGAGATTGGTAGAATTAGAAATAATACCAACAAATCAACACAAAGTAGTTTTTAATAGAGGTTTTTAACGTTATCCCTTAATCCACGTCCTGGCAACTGTTTGCAAAAGCTCACTGAAGGAAGGGTGGCTAACTTCCTGGCAAGAAATGTATGATCATTTTTATCCATTTTGGACAGGTGGATATAGACAAGACAGGTGACACGCGTCTTATAGAACTTGACGAGTCCCACAAGAGCGAACACACCGTCTTCATAACACCCCCAGAGATTCCTCATTTGCCCAATGGGGAGGAGCTCCCATATCAATACAGGTAATCTTGGGGACATTTTCAAGCCATCTGGTGAAATATGTCTTGCCTTCCGGTATCTGTCAATTACTTTCTGTGTCATGCTTATTTGGGTCGGTAGAAACTTCGTCTCACCAGAAACGATTCACAATGGTTGTAAGTATGAAAAGCAGCCATTAGTCCCTTTTTTAAGTGCCACTGTAACTTGGGAAGGTTACTAAGCAAATGGTTGTAAGTCAAGGGCTACCTGTATTTGGTGCTATAATTCTACCTGGGAGGGAATTGAAAATCACAAATTTCAAGGCTTGATTCTCCATGATAGAACCATCTCTGGGCTAGATTAGATCTCTCCAAAAAGGGCTACAGTGCATGCCTTCAGAAGTATGCAGACTCAACCACTAATGAATTAAACTCAGCCTTTCAAGTTAGAGCTAATCGGGAAGCTGATTCCATAAGAATGCTGTCTCTCCTTTCTTGATCTAGGCCGTTGTTTCCCAACCTTGACAACTTTAAGACTTGTGGTCTTCAGCTTCCGGGTTTACCCAACCAGTATGCTGAAGTCCATATAGCTTAAAGTTGCCAAGATTGAGAAATCTGGGCTATCATAAAAAATAGAAATTCTGATCTAGGCTATTATGAAAGCTAGATCAGAATGAAAGCTTGTGGTTTGCCTTAAGGGAGTTGAGATGGAGTCAGTTTGAGTTTCTTTGTAATGTTTTCTTCATTTCCCAGGCTTAGAACATGTTTTATCGTTCTTGCTGTATAGTTTATCCATTGTCATTGCTGCAGCTTTCTACAGCTGAGCAATTTTAATTAACGTCTGTTTTCATCTTCTTGATTACAATCATTTCAGTGGGTTTACATTTTAGTTATGCATGGATTTGCTACTAGGATATTTCCACCTGTATACAGATGGCTATATGGCAGTTGTCCTAATAGATCATTGGAGTGGACTAACCTTTTGAACAGATATTTTTTTACTTTAGTTTTAACCGCCTTTTCATTGTACTTCAGCAACAGCTAAAGAATCTCTCATACCAATTAAGATAAAATGCATATAATGAATTTAATTATTTGATGTCCCAGAGGGAAAAAAATCTGTTGTTTTTCACCCATTCTGAGACTCCAGCTTAGTCCATCTAATTTCTCTCTTCCAAATGAATTTACAGAGTCGTATCGATTTTCATAGGCTATTGTTTCTACTAGTTCACAAGAAACTAAATCAGCTTTATAAACTGCATTTTTAAATGTAGTCAATGCTAATGAAGTTGTCAGTCTACTCTAACTGAATAGTGCATGAAAAAACCATCAGGGTTAAATCCTGAAATTTAAGTGCGTGTATAGTTTTTTGAACAATGACATGAAGACACCTCAATGTGTGTCTTCTAGGTCAGTCTGCCAGGCCTTTTGATTCTTATGGGTACCAGTCCTCTGGCTCAGTGGAGGGTATCCATTGGTGTCTAATCCAGTTTACAATCCAGAAAAGATCCTGAGACCCAGGAACTTTGCAGGGAAAAGAAACAAAGATGATAAAGGGGTATGGAGGCCAAAATATATGATGAATGATTGAGGGAACTACCGAGAGGAGTGGCATGATAGCTTCCAGTACTTGAAGGTCTGTCAGAAAGAAAAGGGGGTTGATTTATTCTCCAAAGCTACTGAGGGTAGGGAGGAAGATCATTAGAGAGAGATCCAGTTTAGAACTAAGGAGAAATTTCCTAATAGTGAGAGCAATTGATCAGTGGAACTGCTTGCCTGCAGAAACTGGGTATTCCATCACTGGATGTTTTTAAGAAGAGACTGGATCACTATTTGTCTGGAATGGTAGAGGATTAGAAGACCTCCAAGATCTCTCTCAGCTTTATTATTCTGTTATAATCAGATGACAGAGCATACTTTCTAACTAAGACTTTGTGGAACAACTGTCAGAGACCAGAGCATTGGATTTATCAGAAATTGATGTTCGGCAGCCCAAGAAAGTGATGTCAACATAAAAACATCTGGATTTCAGAATTTGGAAGTGTTTCTTTCCAAGAGAAAATGTGTGTTGCACAACGTATGAACGCAATGTACATTTTAGAAATAAGTACATCAGTAAAAAAATAAGTGACAGCTAAGTAGCAGCCCTTCTCCGCACCCTTTGTGGTCTCCTACAAGAGATGAAATAAAATACGGTCCACTCAGGAAAGAAGCATTTTAGACATGCTCCAGATGTTCTACCTTAATGGCAAAGTACAAAGGAGCCTTCAGGGGCATGTTGAGTACAAGTAAATAAAAGCCTGTCTTATTCTTTTTCAGCTACAATGGATTTCCGGTACTAAAGCAAAATTTGTTTGAACAGCCAGCAGGACTTCTGACAATGCAAAACAGCAAATTGTCTTCGAAAGCCAGCAGCCCAAACAGTCCTTTGCCAGTGTTCAGGAGAACAAAACAGGTAATTTATACACTTACCAACTTACCAAGTGCAGCAGTTCACTTCACAAGTCTGGCAGGAAAGGTTGTAGAATGAGGAAAACTCACTTAACAACTGTCTTGTTCAGGAAGACTTTGGCCTTAGGAAACTTTGGCCTCAACTGTGGTCGTAAGTCGAGGACCACCTGTTGTTGAAGGAGCTTTGGCGCATGTTCTCCAAGGCCTACCGTGCCTGAAGCCTCTTCCTTCCCGCCTCTCTCTGCAGGAAATCAAGTCCGCGCACAAGATGGCCAAGAGATATTCCTCCATCCCCCAGATGTGGTCCAGGTGTTTACTGCGCCATTGCTACGGCCTGTGGTTCATCTGCCTGCCTGCTTATGTCCGCGTTTGCCATTCCAAAGTCAGGGCCCTGAGGACGGCCTATGATGTGTTGCGCAAGATGCACATGAAAAAGATCGAGCCACCTGACGAGGTAAAGAGGCGGGTTTTCTGGCAGGTGAGGCCAATGTCAGGTGTGTAAACGTTCTGAGAGTGAAAAAGTAACCACCATCTCTTTTGTTTTGGTCAGGTATGTTATCGGGTGTTGATGCAGCTGTGCGGGCAATACAGTCAGCCCGTCTTAGCCGTAAAAATCCTTTTTGAGATGAAGAAGGCTGGCATCGATCCTAACGCCATTACCTATGGTTATTACAATAAGGTAAATTGGATCTTTGAGACCAAATGAGATGGAAGTACTAGCTCACTCCTCTGACTTAGATTAGCACTTGTTTTCCAAGCCAGTTCAGCATCCTTTCCATACTCTGTACAAGCTTATCCGTATTTGTTTATATATCATATTTTAAAAAAACTTCCATGTCCCTTATGCAGCAACTCTGGGCGGTGTACAAATAGACATAAGACATAAAAGCTGCATATAAATATTATAGTAAAAAGCAGTTGTATTTATTTATGAAATTTATTGGCTGCTCATCTAGGCACAGGGTAACTCTAGACAGCTTACAATATTGAAAATATAAAACTATACAAAGCCTGTATAGACCATATAAATAAAATACAATAAATATTCAATCCTAAGTTGGGGAGGGGGGATCTGTTATTAATCTATCCACCACCTCCCTTGTGAAGCCCCCCATACTGAATTAAATTAAAAACAAGAACTTGTGGACTTCAGCTCCCAGAATTCCTCAGCCAGCTTACCTGGCTGAGGAATTCTGGGAGTTGAAGTCCAGAAGCCATAAAAGGGCCAAGTTTGAAGACCCCTGACCTAAAGGTATGCTTTGCCACGATCCTCAGAAATGCATGATTAACATCCATTTGATGTTGTTGCAGGCTGTTTTGGAAAGCAGTTGGCCATCGAGCAATCGAAGTGGCTACTTTCTGTGGACCAAGATAAGAAATGTCATTTTAGGAATAACTCAGTTTAAAAGAGCTCTAAGGAAGCAGCCTGCAAACGGAATCCACAAAACTCTATCTGGTAAATTGTTCGTGTGTGTTTCCTGTTTTGTAACTCAAGGAATGTTTGTACTTTTCACCGCTAGAATTGCAAGAAATGTTTTCACGTCTCGGTGAGAATGCTTCTGAACCTAAGTAAATAAATAACTTACTAATGACCATGCTAAAAAAAAACAAACGAACTGATCGCAGCACTGTAGATTTCTCATATACCCAAACACATATTAACCCAATTTAATGCTGATTATCTTGTTCCAAGATCAAGGATGATCGCCCTAGAATGACGGTGCTGCCAACAGGGCTGACTCTACAAGGAATAATTTTATGAGCTTTACTTAATTAATTTCATCTTGACTTAATCTAAATTCTATGGAAATCAAGTAGATATTTGCCCTGGTTCCATTTAGAGCAGGGGTAGGCAACCTTGGCTCTTTTATGACTCATGGACTTCAAGTCCCAGAATTCCTGAGTCAACTGGCTCAGGGATTCTGGGAGTTGAAGTCCACGAGTCATAAAAGAGCTAAGGTTGCCTACCCCTGATTTAGATTTAGATTTAAATGAGGTCTTCAATCTGAAAAAAAGGAGCATGATCCTGATTTAGAGAGCCATGCTTTTATTAAGTATCAGCTATGGCAGTTTTTTCTCCATACAATTGCTGAAAATAAAACAAGCCATATACAACATTATCCCCTTATTTGGGGATATCGCACTTTTTAGGATACGTTTTACCCTGCTTTTTAAATTCATTTTATTTGTTTTATTTTAATAGGGGAACATTCTGATCTCTTATATAAGTTATCTAAAGAAGCAGTTAAGCAAGGAAAAACAAACATCCAGAACAGTATCGACCAGAGAGATGAGAAAAAAGAGAGTGACTCAAGTTCCTGTATGTATCAAATGCAATGCAATTGAACTTGATTTTCCCCCCCATTTTCATGCTTGATTTGTTTTACTTCCAACCATGGTTGATTAAGAGTAAGTTTAACTTTTGATCAATTCTCATCCATTTTTATGTGCATATAGTGTCTGAAATTGAGAGTGGAAAGGGAAGCGGTGATTGCCTCCCAGCGTTAAATTATCAACATTCCAATTGTGTCACACTTGGTTCAAGGATTGTTCGTGTTAATGATACAACTGGCAAAATATCAGATGCCACAGGAGATGGATGCCACATAGGTAAGCTGATGTGGCTGAGAGTTCTTTCTAAGCATGGGTAAAATTTATGGATATTTGATTTACTTTACATTCCCCTTGCACATGGTTGTTCACAAGTGGCCAGATTTTCCTGAAAACGTGTGGTAAATTGAATAGAAAAATAAGGCTTCCAGCCTTTTCATTTAAAAATAACTGCAGCAAAACCCTGTGAGCATATTAAGAGGATTCTGTGAGTCTGCCGGCGTTTTAGTAAGTTAATGTAATATCCTTGGATTTTGTCCATGCGTTTTTTCTTTCTTTCCAGATACCTCTGCGGGATTGCTCTTCTCTTGTTTTGACAATATCAATAAAACAGGAGTCACTAAAGCTGAAAAGCTGAGAAACAAGCATTTAAATGAAGCTGAAACCGAACACAAACGGATAGTTTGGCGAAACAGGAAATTGAGTGGAGATGCTCTAATGGAGCTTATGAAGAATCAGATTAATCAGGAAGCCAGACCCGAAGAAATTGTGGAAAAACTGGGCGTGGATGCAAAAATCCTTTCTAAGATGTTTGAGAAAAGAATGAGGCCAAAGACTCTCAACCTCCAACCAGCTTCTTCGGGAGCCGGTCGGAAGATCAATCTGGAAAAAGAATCTAGTGATGAAGACGTAGCCTACGAGAACGGCCTTGTGCTTAAGACAGAGTCTCCGGTTATATTTGATTTGGAAGATCTGGATAATGAACCTGTCCCGGTGAAACCTGCGAAGCTGATGCATAAAAAACCCAAGAAGGTTCAGCGGGCTATAAGTTTTCCGCTGAAGCCCATCGAGAAGGTTAACATTGAAACCGGCTTTGATCCACTCTCCTTGTTGGCAGCTGAAATGGGGCAAGGGAAGGAAGACGAGGAGGAGGAGGAGGAGAAGAGGGCCTCCACCCCATCAGCCAGGCGTGATTTAGCAGAAGAAATTGAGATGTACATGAATAATATGAGTAGTCCTTTAACAAGCCGGACCCCCAGCATCGATTTGCAAAAGGCCTACAACGACAAGAATCCCAACAGAAAGAGTCCAACGTTAGGCCAGCCGTGCCGAAGATCTAGCCTCCCTCCAAACTCACCGAGGTCAATAATGCTCCCCAAATCCAAGAGCTACCAGGTCAAAAATGAAAGAGGGAGGGACCGGCTTTGGTCCTCCCCCGTGTTCTCTCCGAACAATTTGTCAAGGGGGCAATCTCAAGACATGGCTGATGCAGTAGCACTTGCCTCTCCAACCTCCTTCAACTTGGACACGCTCCTGACCCCAACCTTCGATGTTCTGAAGAGCAGCATGTTTTCTGCAGGAAAAGGGGTGGCGGAGAAGGCCAGCAAGTGGTATTCAAAGTTCGCCACCTACGCGGCAGCATCGAAGGTAAGGCTTTCAAATGGTTGTCATGAAAATATACAGTTCAGCAGAGATTCCGGCGTGGCTGCTTGTCCTTCACCACCCCTGGACGGCTCAGGGTTGAACACTTCTTCAGCTTCATCGGAGTTGCCTTTAAAAGCTGTGAAAGTCCTAGGTGATGTTTATACTCCCTCTGCATTGGCTAGAATCACGAGGCCTACAAGATTAGTCCTGGTAGAAGAGAATGTCTGTAACTCAGGGCTGAACTGTGTGGTCCTTGGCGCTCTCTGAGCTTGGTTGTTTTCTTGCAGACATTTCATTTCCCAACTAGGTAACATCATCAGTGTTAGAAAGGAGTGGGGCTTGCTCTCTCTTTAAGTGGTTTGCCTTGCCAGTATTAGTGGCTGTGTGGTTGTCCCTAACCTCTTGATTAGGGAACTACTTAATTAGGGAACTTTGGCTCTGGTGCCCTTGGTGCTCTCCGAGCTTGGTCGCTCTCTTGCAGAAGTTTTCTTACCCAACTTGGTAACATCATCAGCGTTAGAAGGGAGTGGGAGTGGCTTACCTTATTTTGTGACCTGTTTTTTTAAGGGCAGTCGTTCAGCAGCCATTAAACACGATGGTTCGTTCAGTGAGGGCCGAGTCTGGCCAAAAACTGGAAGCAACTGCCGGTTTCTGGCCAAACTGTCCTAAAATGTTGACTGCATGGTTGTGGGAAGCTGTAAACAGCTGTAAATGCGGCCTTCTTACTGTTGTGAGTGTCCCTAGACCAGCTTGGGAAGTATCAGAGGATGAGGATCAGCAGCCAGGCCCCTCGGGGTGTTTTCCCCTCCCGGCAGCCGAGGAAGAGCAGCCAGGCCCCTCTGGGTATTTTCCCCTCCCGGCAGCTGAGACAGACAGGGAGGAGATTTACAGGCAGTCTGGGTCAGATTCGCAAAGTGAGGGGTCAGATTTGGAGCAAGAAGATAGATGGCTTGATCCGAGATTCCGAAGGTTTGATAAGCGAAGGTGTCAGTTAAGTGGGAAAAGGAAGTAATGGGGGGAAGTGACGTATCGGAAACTATATTAGAAGGGGACAGAGAGACTACGCCTTTGTCACGAGCAACGTTAATCAAGGAGTAGCCTGATATCTGGAGCCGTGCGTTTGAATTCAGTCTTCTGATGTTTTGGAAATCTATGGGAGAATAATGAGGTTTTGGACAATGTGATAAAGAAAGAGTGAGTTAATTGGAAGGTGTGGAAGGAGCATGTTTTAATCTAAATGTAAATAAATGAGACTCGGCTGTTTCTGCCAGCAAAATGCCAGCAGCGTGCTTTGAAGTGAATTCTTTTGAAATGTGTTAAATAAAACTCTTAAAGACATATTTATGTGGATTTTAATGAGCTGAGAGGGGCCAGACAGAACACTTACTGACTGTCCGAAGTTCAGTGTCAGGACCATGGGAGGGGCCCGACCCTCGGAATTTCGGAACCAGGTAGCGAGTAGCCCAAAGAAGGTCCATTGTGACTTCGACTGGTTGTAAGTCAAGGGCAACCTGTGCTGCTTTGTCACTAAATGTTTGCCGCCAGATATGGATCTGTAGCAACTCCCAAACTCCTCCTGCCTGTTCTTGTTTCAGGATCAAAACTCAGACCGAACAAGCGTGTCGTCCCTCGGGGCCCTGGACTCGGAATCTGCCTCTCTAACTGACGAAGACGTGTGCAACGATCTGGAAAGCAGCTCTTCTCCTCGTGACGATGCGTCCTCGGCTTTCAAGCGCATCGGCCTGAGCTCCACCAGTCTGGAAAGTGCCGCTTCTCACAACGGCTCCTCAAAGCGTTCCTCGCACTGTGGTAAGAGCTGCCCAGATGTTTTTTTTTTTCCTGGTCTGCTGTCGTCTCCTCAGCTGACGCAGGCTTGGGAAATGCCGGTCACCGTATTGTCTGGCGGGACGTCCGCTTCTCCTTCCAGAAGGGGACGGTATTAAAATGGCCCAAGGATTCAATCTTGTCAAATCAAAACTGGGCCAGGTTTCAGATACAATAAGGGTTAAAAAAAAGCTCACATTTTCCTGCAGGAAATCCATGTTTTTCTCCTTCAGAATGGAGCCCTGGGTTAGGATTTTTTTTCCATTGGATGACTGGGAGGAAAAAATGCAATGGAAAAGTTTAAATTAAGTTCCTTTGGCCAGTGGAGGCAGTCCTTGACTTACGACCACAAGAGAGCTCAAAATTTCTGTTGCTAAGCGAGATAGTTGTTGAGTGAATTTTGCCCTATTTTACAACTTTTCTTGCCACTGTTGTTAAGTGAATCTGGTTTCCCCATTGATTTTGCTTGTCAGAAGGTCACAAAGGTGATCACGTGATCCCAGGACACAGCGACCGTCATAAATATGAACCAGTCAAGCATCTGAATTTTGGTCACATGACCACATTTGAATGTCTTCTGTAATGTTTTATAAACTGCCCAGAGTTGTTGGGAGTCAGGTGCCAAATACATTTTAATTCTTTTTATTATGTTGTATCTAGCCCTTCTCAGCTTAGTAAAATCCACAGAAATATTTCTTTAAGAGTTTTATTTAACATAGTTCAAGAGATTCACTTCAAAGCAAGCTGCTGGCATTTTGTTTGCGGAACGGCCAAATCTGACTTATTTACATTCAGCTTAAACATGCTCTCCCCCCTTCCAATAACTCACTCTTTATCTCTCAAGTTGTTCAAGACCTCATTAATCTTCCGTACATTCCAAAAACACCAGAAAACTGAGTTCAAACGAACCTCTCAAGGCATCAGGCTACTCCTTGATATTAACGTTGCTCGTGACAAAGAATTAGTCCCTCCTTTATCTTCTAATATAGTGTCCGATACGTCACTTCCCCCATTACTTCCTTTTTCCACGTAACTGAAACCTCCGCCTATCAAACCTTCGGAATCTCGGATCAAGCCATATATTGTCCTGTTCCAAGTCTGACTCCTCGCTTTGAGAGTCTGACTCAGACTGCATACAAATCTCCTCACTGTCTGGCTCGGCTGCCGGGAGGGGAAAATACCCAGAGGGGCCTGGTTGTTCTTCGTCATCCTCTGACATTTCCCCAGCTGGTCTAGAGACACCCACAACATATTATTTCTAGGATTATTACCCCTTTCTCTCTGAAGTAAAGGGAGGGGGCAGCTGGGAGGAGATCATCTTTCTCAGAACTAGTATAAATATTTGTTTTGACTATGTCCTTTTGCTTTTTTAGGCTCTTTTTCAAAAGCAGAGGTGGTTCCCTCTTGCAGTCCAAGCAGCACCAGCGTTTTCCAGAATTACGCCCTGGAGGTACGGTTATTTTTTTGCTGTCGTTACCATAAACCTGGTGAAACAGATTTCAAAAGAAGGTTTGTTTGCCCTCTACTGTCACACTACATTTATCCTTAAAGTCCTAACATTTCAATCCAAGGAAGTTTGCAATTTAATTAGCTGGAATTTCATAGGAACATTTTTGGACAGATATGTTCTAAGGAACATATCACCCTTCAATAAAATCCTGCAAAGCACCATTGCCTTCTGGAATGACCTGTTTTTGATAGCCCCAGGATATGGGAGCTGCTATGTGGAAAAAAAAGAAGAAGGAAGGGAGGGAGGAAGGGAAGGGAAGGGAAGGAAAGGAAAGGAAAGGAAAGAAGGAAAAGAGCAAGAGAGGAAGGAAGTAAAGAAGGAAGAAAAGAAGGAAAGGAAAGGAAGGAAAAGAGGATCGAGGGAGGAAGGAAGGAAGGAAGGAAGGAAGGAAGGAAGGAAGGAAGGAAGGAAGGAAGGAAGGATTAATTTTTTGCCGACCATAATTGCAAAATCAACTTTCCTGCTCCGGCAACATGTACCTTTCTAAAAATGGCATAAAAAGATCCTCATTTTTTGCAGGCAGGTTGGAAAAAGCACAGGAGTATTTTTGTCTCAAAGAGACATCCTTTTTTCCCAGCATCTTGTTATTGTATGCCCCCCTCCCCAAAAGTCTCCGAGGCTTTAACTCAGTGCCTCCCCCAGGTCCTGATCTCCAGCTGTTCCCGATGTCGGACCTGCGACTGCCTGGTCCATGACGAAGAGATCATGGCAGGCTGGACCGCGGATGACTCCAACCTGAACACCACCTGCCCCTTCTGTGGAAACCTCTTCTTGCCTTTCCTGAATATTGAAATCCGAGATCTCCGGGGACCCGGAAGGTACTTGTTTACTGCTCCTTTGGAAAGGGAATTTTTATTGGCCGTGTTTTTCCACCTGCAACAATTTCATAATCACGTGAGCATAATCTTTGTAGGTACTTCTTGAAGCCCAGTCCTTCTTCGGAAAACATCCAGCTTCCGTTCCCTTTTATGAACCAGGCCGACAAAACGTGCGTTGCTGATCCCCTTTCAGGATTTACTGCGACTTTAATTCCAACTCGAAATGACTTGGTTTCAGAAGGGTACGTTTATTTCACGATTTTTAAAACATTCAAAACTGCATTTATAACTTTTCTTTTTGTTCAAATGAGCTATCCTCTAAATCCCAACACCCCAAATCTGGTGAGGGTAATTGGATGGAGAGAAGGGATTTGCAAATTCATAGAAAAAGCCATTTGACCAAGTTCACACAGTATATAAGATGCAACTGAAATTGGAAATGGGTTTGTTGCTTTGGGCATAGCAAGTGATGTGAACCCAGCACTTAAGAACCGTAGTTATGTTGGAGAGCAGAAGTAGGGTTTTCATACAGATATGTATGATAAAACCACAGAAAAATTGGCAGGAGTTAAGTATTTTAATCATTGTAATTAATTACTGACAGCAGTCTATGTTGATAATTTAAGCCATCCAGTAGTTTTTAGGATGTTTTTAAAAGAATGGGGAGAAATGATGAGGGGGTTTGTGAGAAAAAATGCTGAGAGTCTGGAAAGAGTGTGGAGAAGAGCAACAAAGATGCTGGAGGCTAAAACATACGATGTATGGTTGAGAGAACTAGGTATGTCTGGCCTATCAAAGAGAGGGATTAGGGGTGACATGATAGCAGTCTTCCAATATTTGAGAGGCTGTCACGGAGAAGAGGGGCTCAGCCTATTCTCTAAAGCACCTGAAGGCAGGACAAGAAGTAGTGGGTGGAAGCTTAGCAAGGAGAGACGCAACCTGGAACTAAGGAGACATTTCCTGACAGTTAGAACAATAAATCAGTGGAACGGCTTGCCTTCAGAAGTTGTGGGTTCTCCAATACTGGAGGTTTTGAAGAAGAGATTGGACAACCATTTGTCCAGAATGCTGTATGGTCTCCTGCTTGAGCAGAGAGGCTGGACTAGAAGACCTCCTAGGCCCCTTCCAACTCTGTTATCCTGTAGATACTAGGGCTCTTCCAACTTGGCCCTTTGATGACTTGTGGACTTCAACTCCCAGAATCCCTCAGCCAGCGTGCCAAGGGCCAAGTTGGAAGACCCCTGTACTAGAGGAAGACAGACGGCTTGTGTTCCAGGTTAGTGATCAGATTTCAGTATCTTTGTTCCTCCCTAGAATCTTCTCAGCAGTTTATGTAGTTCTCCAGTCAAAATGTAACCTCTTTCAGCAGCTGCAAGACAAAACATTTGGACACCCTCTGTGCCAAGAGCATTCAGATCCCTTCTCAGCGAAGGCATCCTTCATCCAAAGACGAACCGCTTGGCCACCCCCTGTCAAGAAGCGTCAGTGCCTACAGTTCTTTAGCGATAGATGAAGTGGGAGTCCATACACACAACCACGTGGTGCCCACAGGGAGCTTGCCTACAACTTTCCAGCAGAGAATGGTAAGGGTCCGAGTGTTGTGTTCCTCACCTGGATCTTCAGAAGAAACATAGCCTGGATAAAGACTTGCTGTGATATTTGTGTGCTTGTTCGTCTGTACCCTACCTTTATTATTGTGACAAACAATTCAAAGGGACGAACATCTCTAACACACCTTCCTCCTCCTCCTATTTCCCCCACAATGACAACCCGGTGAGGCAGGTTGGGCTGAGGCAGGCAGGACTAGAATTCACAGTCTCTTGGTGATTTTGCCCAAAGTCATCCAATTGGCTTTTGTGCCTAAGGCTGAACCAAAACCAGCAGTCTCCTGCTTTCTAGCTGGGTGCCGTAACCACTTTAAGGTTTAATTATAGAATCATTTGGCTGAATACAATCAGAGGAATTGCAATAGGAATTAAATCATTCCTGTTCTTGGACTGCTGGTAGTTTTATTGTTGATTGTTTTACAGATAGCCCTCAATTTACCAACATTCATTTAGCAATCATTTGAAGTTATGACCACACTGTTAAAAGTGTTTAGAACAGGGGTGGGGAACCTTGGCTCTTTTATGACTTATGGACTTCAACTCCCAGAATTCCTGAGCCAGCGTGGCTCAGCTTGGAAACCTCTCCCTGTCCCCTCAGCGTGGCTGGCTCAGGAATTCTGGGAGTTGAAGTCCATAAGTCATAAAAGAGCCAAGGTTGCCTACCCCTGGTTCAGGATCATTGCAGGATCCCCGTGGTCATGTGATCAAACTTTGGGCACTTGGCAGCCAGCATGTATTTGTGACAGTTGCAGCATTGCAGGCCAGGTGATGGCCACTGGCCACCTTCCCAACCAGTTCTCAAGGAGTAAAATCAGTGGGGGAAGCTGGATTCGTTTGACAATCACATTCTTCAGTTAACGACCGCAGTGATTTTCTTAACAACCCTAGCAAAAAGATCATAAAATTGGACGTGACTCACTGAACATCCACCATGCTTGGCAACAGAAATTCTGGTCGTAAGTTGAGGACTTAACCTACACTAGCAAATTGCCTTTTACACTGTTTTTGAGCAGCACTCTGGACTCCCTTAGGAGAAGGAACAATAGAAACCATTAAAATGCAATTTAATAAGATACAATAGGCCATAAGACAAAAACTTCTCTTTGGTTAAAAATAGTCAAAGCAGAAGTTTTAAAACCCAGCAAATCACAGGAGAGTCAAGAGAAGGATGGCCCAACCAAGGACCCTTTTCTCATGATTATTCCACAGGGATTTCTCACTCCCCTTTCTCCTTGTGTCCTGTTTGGCATCGCAGGAGTCTTTGCAGCTGGAGTGGCATCTGCCTAGCCCAGAGCCCATCACTGTTCCTTATCTAAGTCCTCTCGTTGTCTGGAAAGAACTTGAGAGCTTGTTGGAAAATGAAGGAGATCACGTGATCACCGTGGCAGAGTTTGTGGACCATCATCCCATCGTCTTCTGGAACCTGGTGTGGTACTTCCGACGGTTGGACTTACCCAGTAGCTTGCCTGGATTAATTCTGTCCTCTGAACACTGCAATAAAAATTCCAAGGTATGGAAAACAAAATGTTGCGCTAACTGCAAGCATTGGTTTTGTTTGAGGATGTGTGGTTGTTATTAATTTAAAGAGCTGTAGGAGAAAGAGTGGCAGAACCTGGGGGGGTGGAGTGAAACGGGGAATCAGCCTGGAATCCCTGCATAGTCACAAGAGAGCCAACTCCAATCCACCAACTCCAATCCCCCTTGAGTATCGTTGACCATTATCTAGCTAACCTGGTGCTACCCCTTAATTGAGAAGATTCCAGTGCATGGACTTTTAGCAACACATCAATTTAATTGAAATCTTGGCCTTCCAAAAGTGGACCTAGTCTTTCACACCTGACAAGAACATTTTAGCTAAACTGGCTGCTTTGTCTTGTGGGCATAGGTTTGTATGCTCCTATAGAATGTGTAGCCTGCTTTACAATCATGTTAAAGTCCTCAATTTAACAACCACAACTGAGCCCAAGATTTCTACGGCTAAGTGAGACAGTTGTTCAGTGAATTTTGCTCCATTTTCCGACCTTTCTTGCCGCAGTTATTTATTTTATTTATTTATTTGGGTTTGTATGCCGCTCCTCTCCAGGGACTCGGGGCGGCTAACAACATATATATAACAGAGAATTACAATGTAAAAACCCAAACAAGATATCTAAAAACCAATAAAAAAACACACATTCAGTGCAACAATCAACCACAATCATCCCCAGGCTTGCCGGCAAAGATGAGTTTTTAGGTTTTTCCGGAAGGCCGGGAGAGTTGGAGAAACGCGGACTTCAGGAGGCAGTTGGTTCCAGAGGGCGGGCGCCACAACAGAGAAAGCCCTCCCCCTAGGGCCCGCCAGACGGCATTGTTTCGCTGACGGGACCCGGAGGAGGCCGACCCTGTGCGCTCTTGTTAAGAGAATCACTGCGGTTGTGAAGTTAGCAACATGGATCCAGCCTCCCCATTGACTGTTGGTTAGCAGGTCACAAAAGATAAACACTGTGACTGTTATTAATATTAAGTGAGTTGCCAAGCAATTGAATTTTGATCACGTGACCATGGGGATGCTGCCACGGTCTTAAGTGTGAAAAACAGCCACAAGCCATTTTTTTTAGTGGATCCGTTGAAACTTTGAAGAGTCACCAAATGGACTGTTGTAAGTTGAGGATTACCTGTACTGAAGCATTCATTTTTGCTATATTCTGGAATTTCCAGTGCCTCTTCTCATCCTGAGCTAACTCCATTTCTCTTTGCATTTCCCATTCCTTATGACCTCGCTTCTGGGTACCACTGCCTTATTCCCTTTTATAATTGTATCTGAGATATTTTGTGTCCTCCCTCTACAGATACCCAGAAACTGCATCTTGGAGAACAGCAAGCATGTTCTGATTCAGATGTTGTGGGACAATATGAAACTGCACAAAGATCCAGGACAGCCCCTCTATATTCTGTGGAATGCCCAGAGTAAGTTATCAGTATTCTTTATTATTTTATGGAGAAAGATTTCCCACCAGGCCAGAATCCCGGAACTGATAAGCATTAGGAGTTTGATCACACCATTCTTGTCTTACAGGTCAAAACCGTACCCTTGTGTTTGAGAGTGAGTGTTGTGTTATGTCTTGCTATTGCTGAGAAGTTATTTATTTCTTGACTTACTTTGAACAACACCCCCCCTCCTTCCCTACTGTGTATGTGTATATTTTATGTGGTTGCTTTTCAGCACCCTGTCTAGGCATACATTTATTTTTCCCAGCCATTTTGTGTACTTTGTCAGTCCTTGCCCTAGTTTCACTTTCTTTGAGAAACACTAGGAATCCTTGTAATGATTTGGAGATGACTCCCTGCCTGTTTTGACCTGGCTTTCAGTATTCCTTGGCTTACAGCTCATAGATGCCATTGATCAGACTTTCTTTCTTACGGCTGGCCGCTCCCTGTCGCACTTCATTTGTGGATCCCCAGCTTCACAAAATTGTCTTTATGCGATATTCTTTTATTTTTAAAACCAGCTGACAGCCTTGTTTTTTTTTGTTCACTGTACTTTCTAAATGTCTTTCTCCAGCTCATAAATACCCAGTGGTTCGTTTACTGCAAAAGGATGACAGTTTCTTTAACCAGGAGCTCTTAAGAAACATGGTCAAGAGTATTAAGATGAACGATGTCTATGGACCAATGAGCCAGATCCTAGAGAGGCTGAACAAAGGACCACAGATCAAAAGGCAGAGGTAAGGCTGAAAGCCTGAAAGTCTGAAAATTTGTTTTTTTCCCAGGGAAGAAAAAACTCAGAAGATTCAGTTGGTCACTCACTCAAAAGGCATTTGTTCCTTCCTCAAATTACCTGCAGCCCAATATCTAAATGCTAATACACAATCTGGTACAGTGGATTTGAAACCGTGATTAAAAAATAAAGCTTTCCCATTTTAATTTTTGTCTATTTTGTTTTAGGAGTCTTTATAGAGAGATACTATTTCTCTCTCTCGTTGCTCTTGGAAGAGATAATATCGATATAGGTAAGCTATCAGTGATGTTCTCCTTAGTGTGTGTTAAATGTTTAAACTGTGCAAACTATCACTTCTGGCCTTAGAAAGCATAATTGTATTTGAAAAGTGTAAAGTCCTCTTAATACAGGGGTAGGCAACCTTGGCTCTTTTATGACTCGTGGGCTTCAACTCCCAGAATTCCTGAGCCAGCATGGCTCAGCATGGAAACCTCTCCCTTTCCTCTCAGCATGGCTGGCTCAGGAATTTTGGGAGTTGAAGTCCACGAGTCATAAAAGATGACTTTTTATCATCTATATCTCTATCATCTACCTGTCATTTATCATATATCTGTCTCTTTCTGATCTATTTATATCTGTTTATCATCTGTCATCATTTATTGTCTGTCTGTCTGTCATCTGTCTGTTGTCTCTCTCTCTCTCTCTCTCTCTCTCTCTCTCTCTCTCTCTCTCTCTCTCTCTCTCTCTCTCTCTCTCTCTATCTATCTATCTATCTATCTATCTATCTATTGACCGATCTACCTACTTACCTGACTCTGTATCTGCCTGCCCGCCTCCATAAGCCCAGCGCTATAGGCATTTTCTTCCTCTCCCTCCAGATGCTTTCGACAGAGAATACAAGATGGCTTACGATCGTCTCACCACAAATCAGGTCAAGAACACCCACAACTGTGATCGGCCGCCTAGTACCGGAGTGATGGAATGTCGAAAGATGTTTGGGGAACCGTATCTCTAGACAGAACCGGGGCGCGTCACGAGGTGCTTCTTAGGCGAACAACAGCAGCCGCCGCAGCCTTCAGAAAGATTCCTCTTCCACTGAGAAACCCCCCTCCCCCCTGGGCCTTTGTCTAAAGGAGAATTCCTGTAGGGAACACAGTCCTGGGATTACGAGAGACCCCCCCGGGCTCCAGCAGGCGTAGAATCCGGGGCGTTTTGCGGCAGAAAAGGGCAGATCAGGGTGGACCAGAAACATGCAGGGAAGGGAGTACGCATCAAGAGAGCTTTTCAAATAAACTGTTTGCAGGGAAGGTGCGAAAAGTTACAGAAGGCAGGCCAGAGTTATATTACAACAGATTTTAAATTATTTATAGCGAGTTCATATTTTTTTAACTTTTTAAATTCCTAGAGCGAACTGAGGGGACTTGGTTGTTTAAGCAATACTTTTCGGAATATTGCTGTGTATTGGAACAGGTCTTTTTTTTTTTCCACCCCCTTTTCTTTTGTAAAGAAACATTTCTTTCGTTTTGCTTTTTTTTAATGTAATGCAGAACTTTCAGTACTATATTTCCTATTCTGCAAAATCTACATTTACCTAGCTGATTTGAGCTGACAAGTATTGCTGACTGAGTGATAGGAAGCTTTCTTAAGTTAATCGGGTTTGTCACTGTTTGAACGTTGAAGCTGAGGTCGCTTTCCTTCTCTCCCACGGAACGGAGCTTCCCTGATAGTTTTATATGAAAGATCTGATTGAGTATTGGGAGCCACCGCAGATCGTTGCAGAGAACCGTCTCAAGAGGGCTGGAGCAGAACGCCTGCCTCTCTGTACAGGTAGTCTTTGACTTACAACCACAGTCGGGACCAGAATTGCCGTCCCTGAGCAAAGCAATTGTTAAGCGAGTCGCATCTGATTTTACAACCTTTTTGCTGTGGTTGTTAAGCAAATCAAGGCCAGGGTTAAGACAATTGTTAAATTAATCCAGCTTTCCCCACTGACTTTGCTTGTCAGCATCCAGCTGGGAAGATCACAAATGGTGATCAAACAGCATTGCAACCATCGTAAAAACAAGCTAAGCATCCAAATTTTGACCGCATGACTGGGGTGGGGGGTGCTGTGATGGTTGTAAGTGCAAGGATCGGGCCCTAATTTTTAGACTGTCCTCTCTAGGAATTGTATGATTAAGCTGGATGTTCTAAATCAGTGAACAGACAATTTCTAAAGTCACTTAACTGCTAATGATTTAGCAATGTTTGAGATATGTATCTGTTAATTTCCGTGTACAGTTCCTAAGTTATTGTATCTCCAGAGAAAACAAATGTAAGTGCCTACAGTAATACATTTGTGCGCTACAGGTCATCCTTGTTTAGTGACCACAGTTGGGATTGACCATTTGGTCGTTAAGTGAAGCAGAAAAAGAAAAACCACCATGTGCTTATGATCTGACTTCAGCTTTCCTTTGCTTTACCAATCTGTGAAGGTCATAAATACGAGAATTGCTCATACAGCCAGTGTTGTAACTGTGAATTACAGCAGTCTCTAAACAAGGACTTAGAATCTGATAAAGTATTTTATCTTAGTTAACTTAGCAATTCAGTAGGAAATATTTTATTCCCAAAGACAGAAATGGAGATTTGTTACATGTAAATGTGTATATAAAATGTTAAAAAAAAATTGGTGGGTTTCCAGAAAGTAGTTGTATTTCTCAAAAATATGATCTCACTGGAATTTCAAAACGGACGTTTTATTAATTTGCAAAAGAGCACTTTCACAAAGGAATGGTTGTAGATTTGTACATATGAACTGTTTACATTTTGTTTACCAAAAAAAGGACATCAGTTGAAGTGTTTATTTTTGGTTTCAATTTGTAGGTCAATTTCGAGGTGTAATATTTCAATCTTCACAATGGGAAAACGTATTTTTTCCCCTGAAATATCATTTAAAAAAAAAGACTATTTAAAGTTTTACAAAGACTCAATAAAGAAAAGTTTAAAAAAATGCTTGTAGATGTTTTTTTTGTTATCAAATGGGAGTACCTGTAATTTTTTCCCCACTTATTTTCAGGCTTCATAAGGCTTCACTATCGAGAACAGATAGTAACAGGAAAAAAAGACCAGCAAGCTGCAATTTCTACTTTTTTTTTCTATTTTCTGCTTTATCCCTCAAACTATGATGTCAGCCCTGCAAGATAGACCAGATCAAGACTGACTTCAGTTATTACAAACACTCATTACACTGTATATAATAACTAGACCAGGGGTAAGCAACCTTGGCTCTTTTAGGACTTGTGGACTTCAACTCCCAGAATTCCTGAGCCAGCACAGTCCACGAGTCCTAAAAGAGCCAAGGTTGCTTACCACTGAACTAGACAGTCACTTGTCTTGAGAGGGTATAGGGCAGGGGGAGGCAACCTTGGCTCTTTTAGGACTCGTGGACTTCAACTCCCAGAATTCCTGAGCCAGGTATGCTGGCTCAGGAATTCTGGGAGTTGAAGTCCACGAGTCCTAAAAGAGCCAAGGTTGCCTCCCCCTGGGGTAGGGTCTCCTGCTGGGGGGTGGGGGTGGGGGGGCTGGACTAGAAGACCCTGAGAGCTTCTGCACCGCAGACGAATTCCATGTGTGTCTTATCATACTTGGCAAATAAAGAATTCTAATGCTAATAATTCATTCTCATTCTAATAAACTCTACTCTGCTGCCCAATAGGAGGGGCTCATTTCAGCGCCTTGCAGAGCCAGGCTCACCCTGGGCAGCTGGAATGGGGAATTCTGGGAGTTGAAGCGGCCAGATTTGAAAAGCACCGATTTTAAATGAAAGGAAAAAAAAAAAATTACCACCAGCGGCAGAAGCAGCTCAAGAGGAAGCTGGGGAGGGGGGGGGGAAGAAGCAGCTAAACATTAAGAAGAGAAATAAATGATTGGAGGGGGGGGGTGCAAAAGGAGACTGCCAAGCAGGTTCCACCGAGATTTGAACTCGGATCGCTGGATTCAGAGTCCAGAGTGCTAACCATTACACCATGGAACCACAGGACCGCTAAGACTGTCAGGAGCCCGCAGAAAAGCCGTCTCAGCGGAGGCTTCCTTTCCTGCCCGGCGAAGGGGCGTCCTTCTTTGGAGGGGGGGGGACTTTAAGGGCTGTTGGGAGGAAGCCGGCTTGTGCACGACCCACTCGGCATGCACGCCACCGAGCATGCACAGAGGGCAGCTGGGGGAGGGGGCGGGGGTTCTTTGCATTCCCCGCGTGCAAAGCGGGGGGGGGGAACCGAGGGGGAATTGCAGCCAGACTCGAACTTTTGCAAAGGAAAAATACAAGCCGGGGGCGGAGGCGGCCGCACTCTGTGCATGCTCAGGGGCACAGCCCTTTGCAACCCCCGCCTCTCTCTTTCCCCCTCCTTTTTTATTTTTTTGCAGTTCCCCGATTCCTGGCTGCAACGAGCCGGGCGGCCGGTAGGGGCAGCAAAGTGCAGCTCTGCCTCTCGTGGTCGCCGCCCAGTGGCCGCCGTGCTCGTGGCGACCGAGACGCGGGAGGTTGCTCGCTCCCCCCACTTTTGTGATCAAAATCAGAGAGTCGGCCAGGCAGAGGCACTTCCGGCAGCCTATTTAGGCCGCCCTGTTCGCTTGGGCCGGAAACTTCTGGAGGAGACGCCCTAGCCTTTGCGTCTCTGTGGCGCCTCCCTGTCCTCCGTCGGGACCGGAAAAGCCCCTACCACGGGTCTAATCCCGGAAGCGTTTGTAGCCCTCGGCGCGGCTGACCCCGGAAGGTGTCCCGGGTGGGCGGAGAGCAGCGAGGGAGGCCGGTCAGGGGGCGGAACCGGAGCGTCACTGGTCCGAAGGCGGAGGGAGCGGCCGCTGCAGGGAGGGAGCGGCCCTTGGCTCTGCCTGCGCTTCCTTCTTCTCTCAGAGGCCGCCATTGCCGCCATGGGGGGCTCCCGCGACGACGAGTACGACTATCTCTTCAAAGGTAGGCCGGCCTCGCCCCCCTCCCGCCGCGGGGTGGAGAAGAGCCCCGCACCCCCCCCTCGCCCTGCCCGGGGCGGGCGGAGAGGCTTCCCGGCGGGGCGGACGGGCAGGACGAGAGTCTCGGGGAGCCCCCGGCCCCGCCCTCCGGGAACGGGCCCGTCTTTCTCCGCCGGAGGGGAGGGGGCGAGGCGCCCGAAGCTGCCCCTGGTGACCTTGGCCCAGCCCTGACCTTCCTGCCCGTCCTGCCTCGCAGGGCTGTTGTGCGCGGCGGCGGGGGGGGGGAGGAGAAATCTGGGCTGTGGCGTCGCCCTTCCCGCGGCATGTGTGCGGTGTGTGTGTGTGTGTGTGTATGTGTGTGTGTGTGAGATGAGAAATGAAAGGAGCCCCAGTTCTAGAGGAGAAGGTCTCCTTTAGGGACCCCTTTAGTCTCTGACGGGGACACCCAGGGCAGCCCCCCTTCTTTTTTGTGGGGGGGGGGAAAGGACCTCAGCATCTTCTAATGCAGGGGTTCTCAACCTTGGCAACTTTAAGACTTGTGGACTTCAACTCCCAGAATTCCTCAGCCAGCTTTGCTGGCTGAGGAATTCTGGGAGTTGAAGTCCACAAGTCTTAAAGTTGCCAAGGTTGAGAACCCCTGTTCTAATGAATCTTGGCAGCCTGGTCAAGCTAGGCAACGTCTTATTCCTTCGCCTTATCTAGCCTTTCTGGAGACAGCAAGCGGGCAGGTGGGGAGGAGGGCTGGGCTGGGCTGCGGAGATCAGAGGGGCTCCACCTGTGTAGGTTTTGGGGCCACGGGCTGGGTTGGGTGGCCCCTAGAATGGAGGGATGCCCCCCTCGCACCCCCCCATTAGCCAGGGCACAATAATCAATTTCAGAATCTTCATTTCCGGTCTTTTTTTTTTTTCAAAAAACCCTTTGGCTTGTACAAAACTCAGACTGAGATACTTGGAAGTGACCCTTGAACTCAAGACCAGCTTTTCTGTGGTGCAAAAAAAAAAAATGCTCTTAATAAAAGAGCAACGAAGAAAGGTTGCATTCCTGAGGTATTTATTATCCAGTATGGGGTGTAAAATGGTTAGGAGCAGAAGTATTTCTTTAGCATCCTACTCCATTCATTTCTACCAATGAGCAAGACATCTGCTATTCAGAGACAATTCGCTTAATTCGAGCCAAACTTACTTTAATAAGAGCAAGAACGTTTGATTCAGGTGGAGGAAAAAAGATGGGAGTAAACCAGTCTAATTAATAGATTCTACCCCCTTTTTTTACCCCCAGTCTTATTTCCTTCCCCCACCCTCCTACAGTTAGGTTCTCAATTCTGAATATGCCAGTTTATTACCTTTTCTCCAGAATTGTCTTTCTTTGCTAGGTACCATAGTTGAATGTTTAAATAAGGGCCAGGTATTAGCTCAGGGATGGGCAGGGTGGCACAAAGCATTGGCAGCAAAGAAGGTTATCAAGTGTAACAGGAATGTCTTGTTACTATAGAATCATGTAGATTTTTCTCCTTTTTATCTATATTGTTTTTTAGTGCTCCCAAGGGTTTTTTGTTATTATTGCCCCAGTACTTACTTTGTTTCTTAGAGTTTTGTTATACAGCAAAAATCAAATTCTTGGTAATCATTCTCTTGGTTGCCAACTTTTACAAGCACTCCTTTGATGTTTTGATCTAAACTGTTAACTTTGTATAGTATTTATCCTAATGATTATTGCAATCATTTGGAAGAGATACTTTTGCAGGGGTGAGGGTTGACTTTTGTTTTAGATATCCCCGATCTGGTAGTTCCTGATTTGGTCAATTAAAAGTTTTCTTGTCCTGTTTTCTTAAAAAAAAAAAAAATTTCAAGCAAATCTTTTTTGAAAAGTGCATTTATAGTTTGAGAATAAACCATTATTGCCTTGGCTTTGGATTTGAAAAAATATAATCTTCACTTCTCTTTGGTCCTAAATTGGTTTTCTTTTACATCTTTTTGTTTCCCTAATTTTTTTGGCCCTTTGAAATAGAGGAAGTGGTTGCCAGAGTGGTAAGATTTTTCAATCAGACGTTTAGTGATTTTATAAATGTAATTTATTTTAAATACATGAACTTTCAGGTTTGTTTTGTATCTTTGAGCGGTGGCTGGAAAGAGAAGGCTAGCTTTTGAATATGTGATTTTTTTTAAATGTATTGTACACTTTTTAAGGTTAATGTGCATTCCTTACATTAAATTGGATTCTCTTTAAAATATATTATCCCCAAGCAGCAGTATACCACCAGACATTATCTCCCTCAGCCCTTTCCATCCTTCCTTGTTTTGGGGTAGCTAGTTCACGAAAAGATTAGCTTCCCTTTAGTTATGCTCAGCATTGCAGATGCTCCCACTGATCCACAAAGTCCAGGACCTTTTGAATGCCAAACCCTGATTTGTGTGGATAACAGTAGAAGGTCCTGTGGGTTGTCTGGTTCTGATTCTGCAACTGACCTCATTTCCCTTCCTGTTGTTTCTGCCTAAATTCATTGACTGTCCTCCTTTGGGATCAGTATACATTCTTCCCAGGTTGCTTATTCAGCTTGCTGATAGTGAACAGGATATGCTGGGAAATACCATATTTGTCTGCTTAGATAATGGGTGTTACATTATGAAAAGGAAGTATTGCATGGAGCTTTGCAGTCAGCTTTTAGAAGTAAAGGTGATTAAAGTGGGAACATCCTGGTTTATTTCCTAGGTTTTGGAACCCGGTTTCCTTTTGATCAGGCCTTCCTAGCTGGAGAATCTATGCAGTAAACTGAAGTTCCTTTTCAGTGCCAGGCCAGATGTAGAATATCTGCCCAATGATGCCAATTATAGTTAACATCTTCCAAGATCAAGGAAGAATAATTAGCCTTGTCATATTATTCTCATACTGATTCACGTAATGGAAATGCCTCTAAGTGCTTTCCTATATTATTTGTTAAATCATTTTGGCCTGCATGACACAAATATACTGTAATTGGAATTTCAAACAACTCTACGGTAATACTGGTATTTGTTCATTCCATTTATATCCATGACATTGAGTGTTATTTATCCCACCTTTATTGATTTATTTATTTGTACAAATAAGACAGCAAACACCCACAATATACTTTCCTCCTCCTATTTTCCCCACAATGACAACCATGTGAGCTGGATTGGGCTGAGAAGAGTGACTGGCCCAAAGTCTCCCAGCTGGCTTTCATGGGTAAGGCAAGACTTGAACTCAGAGTCTCTTGCTTTAAATCAACATTTAAAACATCCACACTTATAATAACATAACAGCATTAACCAATGTAAGAACTACAAACATTAAAATAGAATTTAAACAGCCAAATAGTATAATATCAATCAAATAATAAAATGAGTTTACATAATAAATTCTAGCAATGAAAGCACTACTCATGTACCATGTAATGTTGCATTCTGGGAAGGTTTATTTCCATAATGCAAATTGGGATGAGAAATGATGTCATTCGGTTGCCATAATAATGGCAGAATTTTGGTGGGACAAATGTGCTGGAGCTTGTTAGGTTGCTTGTATTGGCTTTTCCTGCTACAAGTGATTAAACAAAGCAGAGATTCCCTGTCTTGGCCCAGCTCTGACCTTCCTGCCTGTTGTGCCTCGCAGGGCTGTTGTGCGTGGGGGGAGGGGGAGAAATCTGGGCTGTGGGCTGTGTATGTAGGTCCAAATGACACCATCAGTTACCTTCATCTAGTTCAACAAAAAGGGCAGCCTTGTCATCACCACCACCACTATTGCCAGAATAGAGGAATAGAGGCAAGTCAGTTGAGACTTAATTCTGTCTTATTCTTCATTAGGAGTAAATTACACAGTGTAGTTTGGGAGTTACCTTTGATCAGGTTATTAGTGGCCAGAAGTGCTGCATGTCAACTTCAATTGGGTGGCCAGTTGAATCCTTCAGCATTAATCTTGTTTTGCTGATATTTGCACTGGAAGCAAATCCAAAGCAGACTGTTTTTGCAAAGCATGCTTTTTTAAAAGGCAGCTTGGAGATTTGAATTCATTTTAAAAACAGTCATCAACAACTCAGTAAGAACGAGGTAGTTGAATCATTCTGTGTCTTCCCTATGTTCTTTACACTAATAATTTTAACTCTAACGTGTTGGTTTAATGTTTTAAAAACCTTCACTACAGTTGATTATTAAAAGTTCTGCTTGAACAAGATCTGTTGGTGAGTAACAGAAGCAGATTTTTTTTCTGTAAGAAACGGGTTGTTTTTATTTAGGATATACAGCATCTTATATGTGAAAGTTTAGCATTGAGAAATTAAAAATGTGTTAATGTCCAAGCAGCAGGGAATTAAGAGTTTAACACCAAAAGAGCTATTGAACACATGTAGCATCTGATTTTATAGAGGAATTGGGGATAGAATAGTGTTGAACAGCCTTCATTGTAGTAATTTGGAACCAAAATGATGATGGTGATGGTACATTTACACAAAGCATAAAGACACATACAGCTATATCCTTCTAACCTAATAGAGGGAGATTCTAGGGTAGGGGTCTTCAAACTTGGCCATTTTATGGCTTGTGGACTTTAGCTCCCAGAATTCCTTAGCCAGCTTAGTTAGCTTTGATCTGAATAGACTAGTAGCATTTTAAAGAACATATTACAGCCATGCTATTCTTTTAGGCTAGATTTTCCCCAATTATGTTGGGAATATTTGATTTCCAGATTGTTTTGACTTCTTGTTTCCAATCAGAAGGTTGCAATCCACACTCCCTGATCACCATCTGCCTGTCCCTCAGTCGAACTGTACAGATCATCCCTGTCCAATGTTGCTCATTTTATTTGGGCAATAAGTTATTGTGTAAAGAAAATAAGGTATCTGGGGCTGAGAAGCCCATTGCTTTAGTTTCCTTTTGAGACATCCTGTTTGATCTGTCTGAGGCCTCTTCTGGAAGCATGGAGCCTTGAGAGAAGGTAGAAGCCAACATCCAGGGTCCCACCAGTTTAGTCTTAAGCCCAGGTCTTCCCCTTTCTGAAGGGCTGGTGCAGGGCCTTTGTCCTGCGAGAGAAGGGGTGAGATTCTCGGGAGGCGCTTCAGATGATCAGAGGATGAGCCAGACATGCTCAAAGGAGCAGCAGAGATCGGCAATCAGAAGGTGACTTCTGGCTGCCTTAATCTCTTCAGAAAAAGGAGAGATGATGAGATTGCCCACATGCGCTCCTCAGGAGTGTCCTGCAGGAACCGAGGTGAGTAGCTTGGAGTCGAGGGACTCCATCTAATCTTACAGTCACAATGAAGTCTATATGGACAGAAAGCTCAGCTGAGCCTCGCCTTTTTTTGAATTGCC
This sequence comes from Bothrops alternatus, assembly GCA_034064705.1. Classification (NCBI taxonomy): domain Eukaryota; kingdom Metazoa; phylum Chordata; class Lepidosauria; order Squamata; family Viperidae; genus Bothrops; species Bothrops alternatus. The sequence continues at coordinate 2,032,475 of JARGCV010000195.1, read as the reverse complement.
TTTGAATTGCTTTTCACTTATTGAGAACTTTTGGATCGATATGTTTTGCAACATTCATTGAGTGAGTCCCCTTCAGTCCTTGAAGAAAGAAGTTTTAGGTGCAAGATTAAGGACTTCAAAACAAGGAAGGGGAATAATCAGCAAAAACATGATTAGAATCTTTATTTTAGAAAGTTATATAAGGTTAAGGGTCCAGAGAGATTTCAGATAATTTCGAAATTAATTATACCTTCCTGTGCTGTTATTTAGGGGGGGAAAGCATAATAAGATGGGACTTAGAACGGTGGACACTAGAGGGAGACAGAAATAAACAGACGTTTATAATTAACAATACGTACATTTGCCTCAGTAACACAAAATGGAACAAAATAGTTTAATTTTGGAATGAACCAAAGGGTGTTTCTGAACAATAAACTCAAGTTAATCTTAAGATTGTGTACTATCATTGACAAACTGGTTTTAAAAGAGATTATAGAAGAGAAACAAGTTTTACTGGACAAGACTGAGACTGATTTGAATATGGATTTAAAAATGACAGGTTACAAGAAGGGTAAGGAAAAAGATGTTATACTGGATATACAAATTGATGTGTTAGTAATTATAAGGGGTATACAAATAACAAACCAGACAAGTGACTTGGATACTTTTCTTATTTTGGATTTGCAAGAGACTTGTTGAAATTTTGAAGGATTTTCTGAGAAGGGACAAAGTTGAAAAGAAATCAACTTCTGAGAGATTATTTAAATAGACTAAAGATTAACATGGTTAAAACCAAAGGGAAGGAATATAAAGTTGGCTTATTTCATGACGTGTAAAATATAAATGTTGTTATTTCTGGACTTTTGCTGGCCTGACCTGAATGCATGGGAAGCAGAGATGTTTTATTATTATATTTGCAAAGAAAATGATGAGTTTCTGAAATTATTTGCACGTGCTGTGATGGAGGGAGAAGTTACTTCTTTATATCTTTCTTTTCTTTTTTATTGTATTCTTATCTTCTTTTTCTGTCTTTTTATTTTCTGCACTTTCAATTTTTTCTTTTCATTCTTTTTCACGTCTGTTTAGTTTGTATTAGTTTTTTTTCATCTTTGAGATTATAAACATTTTTGAAATTACAAGCTTTTTCCTTCATTCAGTTATGTTCAGTTCTCAAGAGACTTTCTGGACAGGTCCCTGCAGTATTCTTGGCAAGATTTTTCAAAAGCATTTAGCCAAATCTTAATTATAAGGATCAAGATTGCCTTTGTGAGCTTGATTTCTTATTTGAGACTGATGGGGGGGGGGACGGTCATTCATCTGATTTTACTGATTTTTGCAGAGAATGGAGACCGGATTGCCTATTTTTATTCTTATATCAGGAGTAACTGAATGGTCCCTGTGGATTAAATATCCTACCCAGACCTTTCTCTGCCAAGTGTTTGCAGACTTTTCAGCCTGTCCGCAGTGGTTGAGCTGTTTTGATCGGTAAATATGAGTCAGCTGATTACACTATGAGGTAATGGATTTCCTCCCTGGCAAGTGTCCTTGTGAGCTGCTGATCCCAGCTAATCGTGGGCCCTGCTGGCTGGAAGGGTGATGGGAATTTTCAGCAGCTTGGAGGACCCTGGTGCTGGGGAGTTCCCTCTGTCTCCCCAGATTTGTTGCTTTCAGCAGAAGCCACAACAACTAATTAACCTGACATTTGAATTGGATGCAGCTTTGGCTGTGCGTCTGGGAATGTTCATAACCTTTGGTGTTTTTCTTTGAAAAGCTTCTTTCCTGCTGGGGCTGTTTGTAATGATGGATAACTTTTTATGTGTGAGAGACTTGCCTTATCAGGAAGAGCTTGTTGTGTTGTGATTTATTATTTTGGAACTCCTGTAACTATGCCCCTATCCCATAGGTATACAGCCCCAATCAGCTTGGAAAGGCCGGCCTTCCTTCTCAGCCAGCATTACACATTTCTGAACTTATTTATTACTTTACAAGTAACTCAAGGTGGCAAACAGACCTACTCCTTGAAGAAGCATTCAGTTTGCTCTTATAGGCAGTCTGTTATTTCTCACTCTTACCCCGATTATCCTAAATTCTTATCCCAGGGGTCTTCAAACTTGGCCCTTTTATGACTTGTGGACTTCAACTCCCAGAATGCCTCAGCCAGGCGCTGTTCCACCTGCCCATCAGCAGCTATTATGAAACTTGGCGGGTTCCCAAGTTGTAGCCCTGCCATTTTGGGACCAGCTGGCACTCACTGGGGTTCAGCCTCCACTTCCTTCATTTCCTTAACAGCTTCCAGGTATGGAGATCGGGCTCAATGGCATCTCCATCTGGACTGGTTGACAGTTGATTAGCCTCACCGTGTTGATAGCGCCTCATCCTGAACTGTGGGATGACCTCTCCCAGTAGCTTTGTGTAGATGTTAAGCAGCCAAGATATTCCGTAAGAAAGTCATCATGAGCTGATCTGCCCTTCCCATTTTCTGTCCCCAGATAAACAGACAGGAGCCGAGTTTGGTGTCTCCCAAGCAATCAAAGCGGCCTTCGCAATAAGATTTTGGAGACACACCCTCCTTGTCTCCCAACTCAGAAAGTGACTAGATCATACAGGGTTAACGTGAGGATGGCAGCAATAGCACTTATATAGCTGCTTCATAGATAATGTAGAAGTAGTTAGAACTTCTCTGATGGAGGCCTGGCACCAGATTTTATCATGATCAAAGATACGGTGGTGCCAGCGTCTAATGGTAATTGCCAGACCATAGAGAGGACGTATCCAGCACTAGGTTCGGCAGTGGCAGCAGCCCTCATGCTGAAACTCTACCTGGGTGAAATGCAATAGGTGAGCACAGTATCTTGGGGGACCCCCACTCCCCCCCAAACCCTGAGGCTGGCATTTGGCTTGCCCAAGTAGCCTGCAAGATGTGGTACTTTCCCTAAACAATTAAAGAGCATCTCCTGTGATACAGATGAGGCTGTGAGATTCTTAGCACTGAGCCTTGCATCCCTGCAGTTTGGCTCCCTCTTTGCATGGGGGTGGGTGGGAAAGGGGGGGCATAAAACCCCTATATGCCACTGCGGGGGGGGGTCTCCCTCCAGGGCTTTTTAACTTGTGTTGCCAGGGTGGAGGTGCAGAATGGAGCAGGGAGGGGCCCACTCTCTCCTTTCTGAAGATGTTTCATTTGACTTTCCTAGTGACTCTCTTTAAAAAAAAAAATAGTGAAATTTATTACAAATAGAAGCAAAGATGGTGAGGGAATAGAGGAAAGAAAAAAAGGGGAAAGGGCTGCAAGATAAGAGGGAAAAGGGAAAAAAAGGTGACCTCCCCCCCCCCAACTTTTTTCAGTGGAATATTAAATACAGTTAGCTCAACTTTTTGCTTTACATATTTAGTAAGTACTGGCCATTTCCATAACAACAAAATTTAATAATCAAAATCTCAAATCAAAGTTTCAAATATTTTCTGTTTCGAGCATTAAGGCCAGAAGCAATTTCCAAGTTGGGAGACAAAAATGCATATATTTTTTTTTCTTTAATTAAAACAATTAGTTTTGCCGTCCCTGTCAACTCCATCACTTTTTCCACCCATTCTTCCATCGTGGGAATTGACGTGCCTTTCTGTTCCTTTGCACCCACAGGATTCTCGCCAGACAGATAGAATAGCAAAGTTCCATTTTTTTCCCCTAAGTTCTTTCTCCCATAATCTTCTTCCAGTGGTTCTCATTGGCGACTCCGGAGTTGGGAAAAGCAATCTCCTCTCTCGCTTCACGCGCAATGAATTCAACCTGGAGAGCAAAAGCACCATCGGGGTAGAGTTTGCCACACGGAGCATTCAGGTCGACGGCAAGACCATCAAAGCTCAGATCTGGGACACAGCTGGGCAGGAGCGATATCGAGCCATCACATCTGCGTAAGTGGTCCCTTCTCTTCCTGCCCAGACTGAGCATCCAAACGTGCCTGTCTTATTTATTAGGTCTCCACTCTGTTTTCTATACAGTTTCCTGCATAGGAAAATGGAACAATCCTACACGGCAGAGGGAGAAAATGATGTGCTGGGAACAGTCACATTAGCTATATTAAGGTGGTTTAAATCAGGGGTCGGTGCTGGGCTGCAGCCCATTTGAAAGCGGGCCTCAGTTGGGGTGGGTGAGTGTACACGTGCATGAAGTTACATTTGTGAAAGCTGCACACACATGCGAAACCATGCACTCTCCCTCCACTGCTATGGCCAAGCTGGAAAAGTTGGGGAACGCTGGTTTAAATGCAAGGTAAATTTAAATGTAAATGAAATCAAATTTCGTTCTTCCTCCTGGTTCTGTTGGCTTTCTTTGTCTCTGAAAAACTTTTGCACCCTTAATTTAAAACTAACTCGCACAATATAGGTTTCCCTTTCCACGTTGTGAAACTCTCTGCTCCTACCTAGACCCTTGTTAAATGCTCTTTAGAAAAGCTTTAAAACTCTTTTATTTGTAAATAAATTAGTAACAATGTGATACAATTAATGTCCTTGAAGTCCTGACTCCTTGTTATTAGGTTTGTTAACAAAAGCACATAATGAGAGAATTAGCTTGAGGCTCTCAGAAATTAAATTCTGTATTAGTTAGTGGCTTCTCATTTGTTGAGGATCAGTTGCATCACACCTATTAAGTTTGTGCATTACACTAAGAGGCAGCGTGGTTTGATTGGTATAAATCCAGTGTAGTGTAATTTAACAGACCATGGTTAAAATAGATGATGGCTGTTCAGCTTCTCCTGGATTTGAAAAGGCCCTCAGGTTTTTTCTCACATGTGGGAGATTGAACTCCCTCCTTGAGGGGGTCCAAGGATTGCTTCACAGCAAGAGACACAGGAGATTATAATTTTTTTGTTCAATATATGTCCCACCTTTATTCTGTACAACTAGGCCAGGGGTCTTCAAACTGATTCATATTTATGACAGTCGCAGTGTCCCGGGATCAAGTGATCCCCTTTAGCGACCTTCTGATCAGCAAAGTCAGTGGGGAAGTCACAGTCACTCAACAACCGTGTTACTAACTTAAGCATTGTAGTCATTCATTTAACTATGGCACGAAAAGTCGTAAAATGTGGTAAAAAGTAAAAAAGTCAATTGTGGTTGAAAGTCGAGGACTACCAGTAGAACAGGGGTTCTCAACCTTGGCCACTTTAAGACTTGTGGACTTAAACTCCCAGAATTCCTCAACCAGCTTTGCTGGCTGAGGAATTCTGGGAGTTGAAGTCCACAAGTCTTAAAGTGGCCAAGGTTGAGAACCCCTGCAGTAGAGCATTTGTTTCCATCCTTGAAGGCTACCCAGATTTGTCAGTGAGCGGTACGCTCCCACAGAGAGGGCCTCCTCAGGGTGCCGTCGGCCAGACAATGTCGACTGGCGACCCCCAGGGGGAGAGCCTTCTCTGTGGGAGCTCCAATGTTTTGGAACGAGCTCCCCCCCGAACTCCGTACGATGACGGACTTACGCACCTTCCGTCGGGAACTGTAAACGTTCCTTTTTCAACAGGCCGGCCTGGCATAGAAGCTCCGGCTCCAACCGGGTGAAAATGTTTTAGGGGGATTGTGCAATTTTTAGGATTTTTGTCATTTTTATGATTTTAGGATTTGTATATATTGGGTTTTATAGATTTTATGGCCTAATTTGTTTAATTTATTTTTAAATATTTTAATTTTGTACATTTATATGTTTTTTAAATTTTAAGGCTGTAAACCGCCCCGAGTCCTTCGGGAGAGGGGCGGTATAGAAATTTAATAAATAATAATAATAATAATAATAATAATAATAATAATAATAATAATAATAATAACAACTAAGAAATGTAAGTGGCAAATGAACCCTGTTGTGTGTGCTTTGTGCCTCCAGCTATTACCGTGGTGCTGTGGGGGCCCTACTGGTGTATGACATTGCCAAGCATCTCACCTACGAAAACGTGGAACGGTGGCTGAAGGAGCTGAGGGACCATGCGGACAGCAATATTGTTATAATGTTGGTGGGCAATAAAAGTGACCTGCGCCATCTGCGAGCAGTTCCGACAGACGAGGCCCGGGCCTTTGCAGGTCAGTGTGTGGGACCCTGCTCCAATGGTCAGTGAGTCCCTGGGATGTCCTCGCTGGGAGAGGGACATTCATTGCAGATCGCTTCCATGGTGTCTGATGCTGCTTGTCTAGCTTCAAAGCTGGAGACAAAACAGATGACAGACAAAAACTCTGTTCAAACCCAGCATCGGGCAGCACTGGGACCTTTGGTAGTCATTTTATTAAGCATTACAATCGAAAAGATGCAAAATAAAAAGCATTAGAAAAATTAAAGAAATTGCTGGAAAGAAAAAAAAAATAGGAAGGTAAATAGAAAAGGAGAAGAAAATGATGTAGTAAAGAAAAGAAATATACAAAGAAATGACTTCCTCTTCATCATAACAAGTATAAATAATTTCAGTGGCTTATCACCTTCTCATATCTCATCTCTTATATATAAACAAATCCTTAAAGTCTGGGCTAGCAAAAGTCCATTAAGGGGGCTTTTGTTTTAACCTTGATCAAATAAACTAACTTTATAGGTCTTCTTTTTCCTTTTAACAATCTTGCTAAGCCCTGTAAATAATATCCTAAATTTCATTTTTTTCTTTGTCCTCATAAATTCTTCCAGTTTTAACAACTTGTTTTGTAAATCCAGTAGGAGAATTATCCAGGTTTTTTATTAGTGTATCTCTTTTAATTATTAAGATATTAGCTGGTCCATTGTAACATCTTTTAAAGACAGTCTATCTATAATGACAGGCCCTCTTAAAATTAGCTTCTGGGTCCATGATTTACAAATATTATTTAATGTTGAAGTATTTTTGCTCCATTCTGTATTAGTAAGTCAATTTAAATGTTCTTCTCCTTTAACCGTAATCTTTAGATCCTTCTGGTTCTCTCCCATCATTTTATGTTTTGCTTTAAAGAATTCAAAACAACGGCATTTTCCCACGGGAAGGAGTCTTATAATTAATTTTTTAAATTATATTTTTTTAAATAGCCCAAAACTCCGTACACAAATTCTCTGTGAATTTTTTTTCTTCATCTCCTGCAAAATAGCTTGTGTTTTCTCTTGTCAATGTTATATTGTATAAAATAATATCTTAAGAAAAACTTCCCACGTATTCCCAACCATTCTTAAATCAATGCCTTTATCTAAATTTTTATTCAAATAAATACTTTTAATTTCTTTTTACAGTCCTCCACTATTATTTCTTTCTGTGACATTTCATTTAGTCACTATGTGAAAGAACTTTTATAAACCAGCCTCACAGGATTATGATCTGAAAAAGTTTTTTGTAATATCTCTACATTAGAAACCTCAGAAGCCAAGTTCTTTGAAAGCCCAGTCATATCTATTCTTAAAAAAGATCTCTTTCTTAAAAATGTGTGTACTTGCACGCAATTCAAGTTATTTTTCTGTCTCCATATATCAAATAGCCCTAAACTGACCATTAAATTTAAAAAAAATGAGAATTTATCTTGAGTGATTTTTAACGTTATTTTTTTCTCCAAAACTCTGTCTAGTTGTGGGGAGATCATCCCAAATCTCCTTCCAAACACCAATTTTCTTAAGAAAAACCTACTAATCTCCCCATGAATCATTTATAGAATAGTACTTTATCCTCATTTGGGGCATAAATTCCCAGTACCAAAAGTTTTAGAGCCATGCAAATTAATGTCCATCACCAATGAATCTACTGTGCACGTCAGTCAGTACAAGTTCTGGTTTTAGTTGGAAATCAATATACAATTAATTTCAGTTAATATTAATTAATATGTAGTTTTCTTCTTTGTTCTTGCTGAAATAAATTCTTGCCCTGTATTTTTATAAGTTACATCCATTTTTTAGGAAGAAAAGAAATGTAGACAAATTATATCTTTTTTTAAAAAAAAAGATTATTTTCCTCTTTTGAGGAGTGTTTGCTCCATTTATTATTCCACGTTAAACATTACTAATCCATAATCAAGCCGAAACTTTAGAAAAATCAGTGCTCACTTGTTATCATCCCTTTTCAGCTTTCCTGTGAAGCCTCTTCTAAGCTGCAACTCGATCTGACTGAGGCCTTTCTTGTTTTCTTTGCTTGTTTTTTTTTTGCATGTTATTCTTAGTTGTGCTTGAGGCTCCTCAAGGCTCTTATTTCTAAATCTCTGCTTCGTTACCGATTTTCCCATTTCTGCTTCTCTCTGAATCCTGTTTAGCTGGAAAAAAACAACCCATTTCCTTCTACGTTTCCTTGTTTATTCTTTTTAGAAGTTGTCTGTAGTCTTTTTCTTTACCAGGCTGGGAGAGGTCAGGGCCGGGTTGTGAAGTCATGCTTGTGTGTAATTTGTGTCACTCATGACCGAAAAGGTCTACAGGGTTCAAAAAAGAGGAGAACTGCTTGCGGAACTAGTCCTCCACTTACCACCACAATAGAGCCTGGAGTTTCCGTAGATCACGATGGTCATAACTCAAGGCACCCATGTGACCAAATCTGATTTTATGACTTAAGTCAGGGGTAGGCAGGCCGGGCTCTTTGATGACTGGTGGACTTCAACTCCCAGAATTCCTGAGCCAGCCACGCTGTGGGGAGAGGGAGAGGTTTCCAAGCTGAACCGTGCTGGCAGAGGGAATTCTGGGAGTTGAAGTCCACCAGTCATAAAAGAGCCAAGGTGGCCTACCCCTGACGTACGTCATGATGGTCATAAATTGAGGCACCCATGTGATCAGATCCGATTCTATGGCTTTTTGTGCAGCAGTTGTTAAGTGAACATAGCAGTCATTAAGCAAATAGCATGAAACTGCTGGGTGTTTTTTGCCAGAAATGCAGGAAACTGGTAAAAAAACATCAATCACAGTCTTATGACTGTGCAGTGCTACAACTGGCTGTACAAGTGAGCTGATGGCCAAGTGCCCCAAATGCAATCATGTGACTGCACGGATGCATCCAGCTGTCACAACTTGGAACTGAATCATAAGTAGCTTTTGGGGGAGGAATTGTAACTTCAAATTGTCATTAAATGACCGGTCATAAGGTGAGGATTCCCTGTCGAAGTAATCAGTGGCCTTGCTCTGTATTTAGCAGGTTTGCGCCTTGATTCATCTCCCTCTTCCCAGCTTACTTTGGTTAAAAACAGAACAGAGTTGGACGGGACCTGGGTGGTCTTCTAGTCCAACTCTATACCATTGCAGAGAAATGGTTGTCCATTTTTTTCTTAAAAGCTTCCAGTGATGGAGCAGCCATAACGTCTGGTGGCAAGCTGTTCCACAGGTTAATTGTTCTCACTGTCAGGAAATTCCTGCTTAGTTGTAGATTGCTTCTCTCCTTGATTAGTTTCCATCCATTGTTTCTGGTCTTCACTTCTGGTGCTTTGGAAAATAGGCAGAGCCCCTCATCTTTGTGGCAGCTCCTCAAATATTTCAGCACATCCTTCACTCCCCCACCTCTTATCTTCTCCTGACTTTCCTGATAGTCCGTCCAGTATCTGCTGGAGAAATTGCTGGTGCCTGCAACTGCTGTTCTTTGCATATTTGTCAACTAGAATGATATTTTAGTGACCTATCAATCCCATCAATGGGAGTGCACATCAGCTAAACAGTGGCTAGGCTTTTTAAAAAATTAAACAAGGATCTGCACTTTTCCCCCTCCTTCTCCCACACTGGAGGGCAAGAGCAATTAAACTATGGAGCTGTGTGTTGTGACCTCATGCAAATAAATCTGAGTTTCAGACTTGGGTTTATTTCACTCTGGAATGTGACATTAGATCCTTTGCACTGATCATGATTAAAAAGGCTTGATTGATGCCCCTTGCAGTCAAGAGAAGATTTTTGATTGCCGGGAGGAGAGAAGGAGGAACATGCTGGCAATTGGATTTTGTGTTAAAGAAATGGCGAGTCTCCCCCTCCTCAATTCTCCACTCAGCCTCTTGCACCAAAATGTTGTTTTATGGGGATTGCAAAAATTCCTTCCTGTCTGTCCACAGGAGACTTTGCTAATCACTCAGGAAGAGAAAACAAGAAGTTGTAAGGAGGGAAAGGTTGCCTTTAAAGCCAGCTTGATGTTTATTCATTCCCCCCCTAATTTTAAAAATATTCTTGCCCTTCTGATGAAAGAAGCTTTCTTTTTTTTTTTTTTATAGTGTGAGCTATAAGGGCTATATAGGAGATCATTGACTTACAGCTATTTCTTTAGTGACCTTTTCAAGTTATAACAGCACTGAAAAAAGTGACTTATGACTGTTTTCTGCTCTTATGACCATAGTTACATGATCAAAATTCAGATGTTTAGCAACTGGCGTGTAGTTACGACGGTTGCAGCATCCTGGGATCATGTCATCCCCTTTTGCAATCTTCTGACAAGCAAAGTCCATGGGGAAGTTAGTTGGGCTCAGTTATCATAAGTTGAGGACTACCTGTTTTGTTTTCAACAAGACCTCATTCTAAGCCGTGGGCCAGCCAGAAGCCAAAGGGTGTCGGTTCTGCCTTCTCCCCTCCTCAATTTGCTCCACAACTCCCTTGAAAAAAGAACTGTTCAAAGACAGTATGGTTTCTAGAAGTTTACACGTACTGCAAATTAGTTGAATAAAAAGAAGGAAGTTAAAAATAAAAAAAAAACCTGCCTATTTTTCCATCTAGTTCAGGGGTGTCAAACTGCTGGCCCGCGGGCCCGATGCATCATAGCGAAACCGTGCCCACCCCATTGCCGGCAATGGCAGAAAAGTCACGATACCTCTCAACACGTCAGGTGACGTTGCAAGTTTGACACCCCTGATCTAGTTCCTTTTTTTCTTTTTCTTTTGGTTTCCTTTTCCTCTTTAGCAGTTATAAATAATAAATAGCAATGCAGTGGGGGCCTTAAGGTTAGGCATTAAGCTCTATGACTGAAACCTTTTTCATAATATAAAATAATGGAATGTATTTTGCAATCGCCTCTCAATATGATACTTAGCTTTAAATTGTACAATTCAAACAATTTTGCGTTTAATAACTTTTATAAGGTGGTTTCTCCTTATCTGTAAAAGTTTGTCTTGTCCGAACCCACCATAGTGTTACAGTTTCTAGCTTCTATTGCATAAAGCCACAACACCCCACTCTGAAGAAAAGGAAAGAAAAACAGAAGCGGTGAAGTCACCTGGTTCTTTGTTCAACAAAGGGAAATGGTTGTTGTATCTCCTTATGCAAACAAAACACTATAAAAATATTCTGGCACCGACAGGTTGGTTAAGAAGGGGGTGGAGAAGGATAAAACACCAGAAAGCTGTGCAATAGAAACAAAAAAAATCATAGGGTTGGGAGGGACCTTGAAAATCTTCTAGGGTAATGCCCTGCCCAAGGAGGAGACCTTTTGCCAACATTATTTAATTTAATATTCAATTTAATATTCACATTTATATGCCGCCCTTCTCCGAAGACGCAGGGTGGCTCACAACAAGATACAACAACAATTTTAAAATTTACCACACTCATACCACATACAAACACAATCAATTCGCAGCCACAGATGGCGGGGCACTCTTAGGGCCGAGGGGCAGAGCACAGCTCATATGCCCCAAGCCTGTCGGCATAGATGTGTCTTCAGCACTTTTATGAATTTTCTTGCCACAATTGTTAAGTGAACCCCTGCAGTTATTAAGTTAGTAACACAGGTCTTAAGTGAATCTGGCTTCCCCACTGACTTTGCTTGACAGAAGGTCGTAGAAGGGGATCACATGATCCCGGGACACTGTGACCGTCAAAAACACAAACCAGTTGCCAAGGGTATGAATTTTGATCACGTGACGATTGGGATAGAACGATGGTCATAAGTGTGAAAAACAGTCATAAGTCACTTCTTCAGTGCTGTTGTAATTTTGAGCGGTCACTAAATGAACTGTTGTAAGTTGAGGACTACCTGTGTATCTGTGTTAAATATGGTGCCCTCTCATTCTTCCGAGAGTCTCTTGAGTTGGCTTACAGTAGTATAAAAGCATCAATGTAAAAACATTAAAAGCATTAAAATTAAGATTAACAACAAAGGGTGAAAATCAAGAGTAGGGGGGGTGTCTCACACCCCCTTTTGTCCTCCACTGGCCACTTCCTGTTGTATCTGGCCCTTCTCAGCTTAGTAAAATCCACAGGAATATTTCTTTAACAGTTTTATTTAACATAGTTCAAGAGATTCACTTCAAAGCAAGATGCTGGCAGTTCGTTTGCGGAACGGCGGAGTCTGATTTATTTACATTCAGCTTAAACATGCTCTCCCCCCTTCCAATAACTCACTCTTTATCTCTCAGGTTGTCCAAGGCCTCATAAATCTTCCGTAGATTCCAAAAACACCAGAAAACTGAGTTCAAACTAACTCCTCGAGGTATCAGGCTACTCCTTGATATTAACGTTGCTCGTGACAAAGAATTAGTCCCTCCTTCACCTTCTAATATAGTTTCCGATACGTCACTTCCCCCATGGCTTCCTTTTTCCACGTAACTGAAACCTCCGCCTATCAAACCTTCGGAATCTCGGATCAAGCCATATATTTTCCTGTTCCAAGTCTGACTCCCCGCTTTGAGATTCTGACCCAGACTGCATGCAAATCTCTTCACTGTCTGTCTCGGCTGCCGGGAGGGGAAAACACCCAGAGGGGCCTGGCTGCTCCTCCTCATCCTCTGACATTTCCCCAGCTGGTCTAGAGACACCCACAACACTTCCCAAGTCGGGAAGCTCCCAGGCCACAACCCGCTGACCAGCCTGTCCTCTTTCCCGCAGAAAAGAACGGCCTGTCATTTATCGAAACCTCTGCTTTGGACTCGACCAACGTGGAAGCTGCTTTCCAGACCATTCTGACTGGTGAGTGGGGCTTTAAGAGGCCATGTAGACTTGTCCTTGTCCCTAAGATTCTTAAAAAGTGTGTGTGGTTGACTTTGCCTTTGGAATGCCAGTCCTGAATATTCCACCTACACCCATTCCAATTAATGGTTGCTTTATTTTTTTTTTGTAAGCCCTCAGAATAACTGAGAGTGAGTGGGTGGCCATACAAATTCTCTAAATAAAAAAACAATGAATAAGGGAATACCTGCCTTTGGGAAGAAGACGGGACTGAACCGAGACGTGATTCTGAGCAGCAGTGGAAGGAAGTAGGAAAGAAACAGGTATGCCAGGCTTCCCTGTGACCCTGGGTGCAGCCCTTTGGGGGACAGGGGGATCGTCATGCCTTGGCCAGTCAGAGAAGAGAGAGCAGGCAAGGTGATGGTCCAGTCTTACCCTGCTTGTCCCATCACATCACTTTGGCATCACTCCAGATACTGGCAGCTGGAGGGTCAGAAGTATTCTGGATTTTGTTTCTGCTGAACTGTGGCCCATCTGAAACATTTCAGAAGAATACAGGTGGTCCTCAACGACCGGAATTGAGCCCAAAATTTCTGTTGCTAAATAAGACATTTGTTAAGTGAATTTTTGCCCCATTTTACATCTTTTCTTGCCATAGTTGTTAAGTGTGTCACTGCAGTTGTTAAGTTAGCTACACGGCTGTAAAGTGAATCTGGCTTCCCCATTGACTTTGCTTGTCTGGAGGGGATCACATAAACCCTGGGACACCCCAATTGCCATAAATACGAGTCAGTTGCCAAGCCTCTGAATTTTGATCACGTGATCATGGAGATGCCGCAACAGTTGTATCTGTAAAAAACGGCCGTAAGTCGCTTTTTTGAGTGCTGTTGTAACTTTGAACGGTCACTAAATGAACTGTTGTAAGTCGAGGACCACCTGTACCTGGAATGTGCTGTTTGAAATAAACCACATTTTCTGTTTCACAGGCACTCCCAGAGCATGGGGTTAGGGAGGTGGTCTTCTGAATTAAGGATGTGGGTTTTCCTTTCTTCTGCTTGAGAAAACTCTGTAGAAGGTTGTGTCCTCTTGGAGCCTTGTCTTGTAACCCCCCCCTCCCCATTTAAAGCAAACAACAGAAGTGATTGATTTCAGGAATGTACGCCAAAGTGTACAACCCAAGAAGGCCAGATATCCCAATTAACTGTAGAGGGATTGTAGTAAGTCTCAAAGGTAGCATTTTGTATATGTGTCAGAGGGACAGGAAATGCCTCTGGATCTCTGCTTGATAAACAACAGCTTAAGAGATAAGAGTGTGGTCTTCTGGAATTTGGAAGTGGTGCTTGGAGTGGCTTTAAGCTCAGGTGAGAACCAGTCATCCCAGGTCAGCCTTGAATCTCCCTAAGCAAGAAGAACACTTTGCAAGGGCGTTGGGTCAGTGGGAACCAGTGCTCAGCAATTCCAAGAAATTGACTGGGCCCAGACCAGCTTTTGCAACCGTGTTGGTTTTTTTTTATACAGCTCTTAGAATTCCAGGCCTCCCAATCGCGTGAGCTGATCTGAGGTCTTTAGGTTGGCCTGTGACTAGCTTAAGAGAGTGCGCTGGGTGTGGCTCCAGTGTGCACAGCCCCACAGACTCCTGGGCTATAGGGGGTAGTGATCACAAACATCCCAACGGAACTGCTTCAAAAGTTCTTGGGTGCGTCTAGCGGTGTGCGGGCGAGCAGTATCGCGAACCAACACCACACCGGAAGTCAGCAGGCCCCGATGGTTGTTACGGATGGCTCATCTGAGTTTTCGTAACCTTTCACAGCAGACGTCTGAATTGATGGTGGAACCACTCTCCATGGACTTCACTAGCAGTACTCCTTTGGCATCTTCCCATTTGGCGGGATTTTCTGTGGCGCCCCTTCCGGTGTGGTGTTGGTTCACGATAATGCTCGCCCGCACCCCGGCCCCTCTTCCTCCTCCCTGGTCACCTGCAGCTTCTCTCTTTCAGAGATTTATCGCATCGTGTCCCAGAAACAGATGTCAGACAGACGCGAGAACGACATGTCTCCAAGCAACAACGTGGTCCCGATCCACGTTCCTCCCACCACGGAAAACAAACCAAAGATGCAGTGTTGTCAAAATATATAACAAAAGTTCAACTCCTGGAAAGCTGTGTATATTTCCCCGGATCTGAATGGAAGCAGAGCTCGAGCTGACATTACTTTTCTCTCTCTTTTCTCTCCCTTTTTGCTTCAGTTACACATTGTCTTTATTTTATTCTCCTCTCTCCATTTCCTTATTTCGTCACCGTTTCTTCTCGTCTTCCATCTCAGTTCTGTGACTCATCTCTTTTTACACGAGGCTGCAGCATTATCGGAATGCGAGTATCCTGCAAGGCAAACATTGCTAACCATCACAGTGGGTTTTCTGCCTGGCTCACCACCGTTCAGACCCTCCTGTCAACCCAACTCATCTTTGATAACTCCCTTGTTCACTCCCTGGCCTCAATGTTTAGATGTCGTCCCTTGGCCTGTCACATCCCGGTGCCCTGCAGTCTACAGCTCCCATCATCCCTTTCAGCCCCACCACTGGCCAGAGATGATGGGAGGTGTAGGAAAAACGGGCCAGGAGAATGCCAGGTTGAGAAAGCCATGATTGCATTCCATGGGCAGTTGTTGGCCTGGTCTGGGCCCTTGTTTCCAGTTGTAGATTGTTTGTTGGGCTGCCTTTGTTTCGGACCAGTGCTGTGATCCTGTTTGGAAGACAAAAGTTGGGGATAACCTCTGGGAACAGCTGGGCCTAATGGATTAGCATCATGAGCAGAGCCTCTTGTCCTCCCTGGCCACCTGGCCTGTGGCCTCGCTTTTGGAATTGGCTTTGTTAAGGCCGCACACCTGTAGGCTTTCGATGGGTTTTTATTCAGTCTGAGCAGATGGATGATGTCTCCCCTTGCAAGCAAGCAGAGGGATCCGTCATCCCAGTGACGCCACTGGGTGGATTAAATTACCGCCGCCCACCTGGTGAGGGTCCAACATCTGTTGCTGGATGTTGAGTGCCCATCAGTAGTTACCATCAGAGGGAAGTGCCATCTCGCTCTTCTTGCTAGTAGTCCCTGTGGCTTGTCGTTGCAGTATTTAGTGTGGACGCGCGATCCAGTATGGGCCCTGGGGGTCATCTTGCATGGTGCACACGTGCAGGTTATGGAGAAGGCTTGGAGATGGGCGTTAGAGCTCCTAAGAGACCCTTTTGACTTTTTAATGAGAACTGTCAGCCAAAGTGGCACTGGTGCATCCCCCGCCCAAGACTGGCGAAGCTGGCTTAGTTTCTCAGGGAGGGGGCCCAGTTCCTGGCCTGGAAGCCCTTGAGCCTCTTCAGTTGCATGCTAAAAAGGCCAGAGTAGAGGACATTCCTGTACCTCATTCCCCCAGGCACTGTTACGGTTTGCAGCCCACACTGCCTGCTCGTCTGCAGCACTGTTCAAAAGAAGGGTGGGGTGTGCACATCAGCACATACAGAATTGTGCAGTCTTTGGGAAGCCCAGCTGAAGAGGAAAGAGTCCCTGGTATTTAGGGAGAAGGAAGGAAGGAAAGGAAGGCAAGGAAGGCAGGGAAGGAAGGAAGGAAAGGAAGGAAAGGAAGGAAGGAAAGGAAGGAAAGTTCTCACAGATCTGTTCTACCTGCTGTGTTGAAGGCTGCCCCCGCTCAGTTCGTCTGCCAGTCTTGCAGTGCTCATGACGTGTAAGGCACACCGAGGGCATTGCTGTAGTCCGGTCATCCTTTCATTCTCCCTCTCCAGTGTTGTCTCTCTGCACACTTTTTTTTTGTTCTTTCCCTTCCCACCTCTTCTTCTTCTTTTTTGTAAATTGCTTTGTACTGTATGCACATTCTGTACCTTGAGTATTTTTTAAGATTGATTTAAAATTATTCATTCTTGGAATTCTAATAAAGAATCACAGGGGATTGTTGAGAGGTTATGGAGTGAGCTTCTTTGGAATTAGACTCTGAAGGGCATTTGCTATTTAAAGGGGAAAGGAGCTGCGGGAAGATGATTGGTATTAACATGTGAATAAATTATGTGGATCAACTTGACATGCAAATCTGACTCATTTACTGTTCCATTTTGCATTGCTTTCTCTTTGCAGAGCTTTAAACTTTGGGTGTTTTGTCATCATGGGAAAAGAAAGTTGAGCAGTTGTGACCCTGAACAATTCTCCCACTTCTCCAAATAATTAAACTTTTTTTACTGGTTGCTTCCAATGGATAAAGCTTTCTGGATGAACAGGAGAACCCCATCAGCCAGTTCCTTTATCTTACATAGCATGCCAAGAGGATTAAACACATTCAGGGGAGTTGGATGATGGTGACAGAGAGAGAGAGAGAGGAGAGAGACAGAAACACAGGTTGCTGACCCGTGGTATAGGGTCTCTTGCTTGAACGGGGTTGGAGGTCTTCTGGTGCTTTAGAAAACAAATTGACCCCCCCTTTGTGGCAACCCCTCAAATATTGGAACAATGCTATCATGTCTCCCCCCCCCCAATCCTTTTCTCTAGACTGGCCATACCCAAATCCTGCAAATCCAGCTCCAGGCCTTTAAATTTTAGCTTTGCCCATCTCCCAGCAGAAAACTAGAGACAGAAGTTTTAAATCATACAGCATAAGTATAATAACGTCTGAAAAAGACCTTTGGAAGACCTCCAAAATCCCTTCCAACTCTGTTCTGTTATCACTTTTTTTTTTTTTTTGCTTTAAAACAATTAGCACTTTTCACTGGTCATTGTACCCTTAGAAATAACCGTAGGGGGAGGGGGGAATGCAACAGAGAAATTCAGTTTATTTTTTAACAAGGTATGTTACCTTCGTTTGGTCAACAAATATTACAAATATGTCTTGCTTTTAAAAAAAAGTATTGCCATTACAACGTTTGTATTCTCATTTAAAGGAACGGGTCTGCTTTTCAGTGCCTCCTGCTGGATGTAATGTAATCTACGTATTCTCCACCCCTTTATTTTGGACACTGGGGACACTCAGCCTCAAATGCAGCATCAACATTTCCTGGATCTGCAGGCATCATCTCTCCTGCTGGAGAAAAAATCACCTGAAAACTTGCATACTTTTACGAACCGGATAAGCGTAGAGGTTCCCCATATTTTGCATCCATACCTCCATCAGAACCAGGCTGGTCCTGGTCAATTGTTGCATCTGTCTGCAGGTATGTCTTCCTTGAAAAGTGCAGCAGTCCATATTCCTGACTTTATCTAGGTTGGTAGGTTAAATTTCCAAGTCAACTTAATGGTGAAGATACCCAATTGAAATAAAAAAGCCTTCATGGAGGATTTTACCCTTGCTAATTCTGAGGTAAGACTTTTATTTGTTTCCCCCCCCCCATACATGTATTTAAAATATATATCCCTACCGGTCCTACAAAATAAAGTTCTACTTTTTAAATATATTTTTGGATAAGGCTCTCTTGGAAAGTAAAACAGCTATTGCCAATAGATCATTTCCCCCCATGCACACATGCAGCATTCGTGTAAATAATTACTTTTTTTTTCTGCTGTGGGAAAAAAAGCCATTCTCCTAAAATCTAACCGGGGTGCAATTTTGCTCCATCCACTGACCAGTGCAGAAATCCACCCTCCTCTTTGCTTTGGAATTAGGCCTTCATTTCCCACCAATTCCCCCCCAACCCCCCCAAAAGTCCTTTGCTTTTACTGAGGGAGTAAACTCAATTCCCCAGCATCCTTCTGCCATGGTGACAGTAAGCGAGATGAGCTTGATGAACACACTCAGGAACTGTTGTATAGGCGAAAGGGGATGAATCATTTTTTAAAGTCCAGAACAAGAGAATATTTGGAAACGGCTCAAGCAAACACCTTCCTACTTCTCTTCAGTGTAAGAAGGAGAAGGTGCAGCACAATCAGAGTTGCAAACTTCTATTATTAAAGCCAACCTCAATAAAATTAGTTTTAGTCTTCCCACAGAGTGGATTTCCTGGTCTGGTCTACCTATTGGAGGTAACACCCATGTTAGTTCTGAAGATGATCTGGATTAAACTCCTACCATCGGTCCAAAGCGAGCAATCTGTGGAAGGTGCCTTCTGCTACTCACTTGGTTCTCTTGTCTGGAAATGTGGCCCCTCTTAATCCCTCCCATCATTTGGTCTTGTTGACAACTGGCAGCTACGCCTCTCCTTGAATGAACTGGCTTGGCATCATGTTCAATTAAGTTCAAAGCAGCTGTTTCCATAAAAATAGGGAGCAAGGCTGGACTACCTGATCCTTGTTGGTCTCTTCCCACTCCATAGTTCTACAACTCTCTGATTGTAACTTTCTCAGGAACTGCGGAAGCCACGTTGAACTGAATCAGAGATCTCTGGGTCATCAAGCCAAGAATTTTCAATGTGCAGCAATCCCAGTTGTTAAACCCAGGAGTTGCAATCCCACATCTGGAGATAACAGTCTAGTCTATGTTGGTGGCAGCAAATATGGCTGGCAAGTATCCAGTTTCTGGCCTTCACAACTGTTTTCTGGCCACTAGAGCATATATACAATGGATTATCCATCTGGGGTTTGCAACAGATCCACTGACCCATTTAACCCTATCTTCTATAATCAACAAATCTAGCAAGATCCCTATATACTTACATGAGATCTCATGCAATTTCAGAAAAAAATGGAGATCTAGTAAACCATATTTTGTTTCTAGTTGAATAGTATCACATCAGAGGTGATAAAGGTACGTACCCTACACACGCACAGACCTGAAAAGGTTCACTGACCCCCACCTTCACAAAGTTGATAATACATTCAGTAGCTGCATTCCGCTACCCAATTTATTTCTGATTAAATAATACTTTCAACCTATCAACCTGGGTAATAGAACGATCAATAGCTACAAATGACTTCTTCAAGAACCTGATCAGATGCAAACACTTTGTGGTCAATGGGTCTGATACCTTTTGTCACGTTTTCGCAAGCTGTTCTTTTTATTTTCCTTTCTCTTACAAATTCCGCTCAATTGTGCCTTAATGGTATATGGACATTTCTTGTCCGTTTAGCATGGACGTCAGTCATACTGACTGGGAAGGATGATGAAACACAGCCTTCTCTTACTTGGTAGCTCTGTTATGTATGGGCTGAATCTCCATAATTCTTTGGCCAATGACTATTGCTGAGAATTCTGGGAACGGAAGTCTACACATCTGGAGGACACCAAGATCAAGGAAAGTTCTTGTAGTCCATCTCTACTAGAGTAAACCATGTTGAAGAAGGCTGCTACCAATGTCCAGTTCAGGTTTAGACAATTGTCATGTGTGTTTGGGTAAGGCCGTTCTTGAACATCTTTTATGTACACAGTCCTTGGTGCATCGCGCAAGCATGCCACCTTTGTCAGCAGAAGGACCAAAAAGTGTAATTAAAGAGTCCCTGGCTATGCTCTGACTCCTGTGCTTTAGCTCTGTCCTGCCAATCTCATATTCATTCCACTGCAAGATAAAACAAGCATTTTGAGATTATCCCAGTCCACACTGCCAATGCCACCTGAGAACAGACGGGCACGGACTCGGTTGCAGATTGCTGTCGTTCGACCACATCTCTTGAGAAGGATGGATGGATGGAGACCAGCTCCTAAAAGTGGACCGATGGATGCATGGGGTGGGCAAGGAGCAGAAGTCATGCTCAGTAGAGTAAGCGCTTATGAACCTAACCTTCCATAAACTCTGCGGACCAAGAAGAATTTCTGAATGTCTGCAGCCGTAAAAAACTGGATTCTTCATGCCATGTAGAATGAAAGAGTATCAAGCTATGGCCGCTGTGATTTTCTAAAGCACCTTATTTCTGGGTTCCTTGAAGAAGTACTTTCTGGATTACACAGGAGGCTTCATCCAAATCGATCTGAAGGTCACCTCTCTCTCTCTCTCTCTCTCTCTCTCTCTCTCTCTCTCTCTCTCTCTCTCTCTCTCTCTCTCTCTCTCTCTCTCTCTCTCTCTCTCTCTCTCTCTCTCTCTCTCTCTCTCTCTCTCTCTCTCTCTCTCTCTCTCTCACACACACACACACACACACACACACACACATTCTCTTTTTTTTAGAAAATAATTCTTGAAGCAGATGATAATACAGTGCAGATAGAGTTATAAGAACTTGCAGCAAGAGGTCTTTTCTTACCCTCCCCCCCTCCATTTTTTTAAAAGCAAAAACAAATCGCACATGGTCCAGTGTTGACCTTGGAGATAAATGGCTTTTGGATGTCTTTTTTCTGCTGTTGAATGCAAAGGAGCTTTCTTGGGTTTTTCCTGCAATGTGTATAAAATTATTTTGTCAAATAATAAAGAGTTTCATGCAGAAGCAAGTTGGCCCCAACAATTGTCCCTAAATGTTCTTTGAGTGGTCTTCCTTTCCTCCCATATACAGCAGGATGAAACAGAAAAAAAGATTGTCATCTTTGTGGTGTCCGAGAACAATGCTCACATAGCACACAGTTGGGGCTGGGATGTCCAGGTAGTTTGGCCCTTTAAGATGGCTTCTCCCAGAGAGTTCCATGAGTTGGGCTGTGTCTTATGGGGACAATGTCATAGTGGCTGGGGATATGGCTGTTTCTGGGCAGATCGTATGGATTTTGGATGTAACCAGCACTGCGGAGACGGATCTCCTGGACCACGCTGACCGTGGGCTCTGTGAAAAGAACGAGAGAGAGAGAGATGTGGTCTGGCCCATCAAGCATCTTTGGAAGACATTTCAGCATCCCCAAGACTCAGAGACTTTCTCCTCAGATGACATTTCGAGCATCCCCATCCTTTTGGTTCTTCTAGACAGGTAGCCCTCAACTAATGGCCACCATTGAGCCCAAGGTTTCTGTTGCTAAGCGAGGGAGTTGTTGTAAGTGACTTTTGCCCCATTTCACCACCTTTCTTGCCACTGCTGCTAAGTGCATCACCTCAATTGTTAATTTAGTAACTGGGTTGTTCAGTCAGCCCGGCTCCCCTCTTGACTTTGCTTGTCAGAAGATCACGCGATCTCCTTTTGCAACCTTCTGACAAGCAAAGTCAAGAGGGGAGCCATTTAACCAACCGTGTTACTAATTGAACATCTGCGGTAGTTCACTTAACGACTGTGGCAAGTAAGGTCGTAAAATGGGGTAAAATTCACTTAACAAATGTCTTGCTTAGCAACACAATGGCTAAGTGGTCGCAAGCCGAGGACTTCCTGTATAATTCAGCCAAGAGAGAACCTCTTCCTGCAAGGGCAGACTGAACACCCTGGTCCTATGAATGTGCTTGGCAAAGCCCACTTGGTGGGCATTGCTGTCCAATCCAGCCTCAGTTGCCTGTTGCCCCCTGCTCCCTTCTCAAGCTGAGAGCCCCAGTGCAAGAAAGGGACTAGCGATCGTCGGCTGTCTGGACTGCTACAGTGCGTAAACATTTTGGACCCCCTGGCATTGTGTGCCATATTCTAAATCGGGTAGGCAACCTGGGCTCTTTTATGACTCGTGGACTTCAACTCCCAGAATTCCTGAGCCAGTATGTGGGAACTATGGCCCCTTCATGACTCGTGGACTTCAACTCCCAGAATTCCTGAGCCAGCCACGCTGAGGGGAAAGGGAGAGGTTTCCAAGTTGAGCCAGGCTGTCTCAGGAATTCTGGGAGTTGAAGTCCACGAGTCATCAAAGAGCCGAGGTTGCCTATCCCTGCTCTAAATAAATAAATACAGGTAGTCCTCAACTTACAACAGTTCGCTTAGTGACCGTTCAAAGTTACAACTGCACTGAAAAAAGTTGTAACCATTTTTCACCCTTATGACTGTTGCAGCATCCCCAGGGTCACAGGATTGATAATTGGATGATGGACAACTGACTCACGTTTATGACGGTCGCAGTGTGCCGGGGTCCTGTGATCCTGTTTTGCGACCTGACAAGCAAAGTCAGTGGGGAAGCCAGATTCACTTAAAAACCGTGTTCCTAGCTTTGCAACTTCAGTGATTCACTTAACAAATATGGCAAGAAAAAGAGGGGCAAAGCTCCCTTAACAACTCCCTCACTTAGCAGCAGAAATTTGGGTTGTACATCGAGGACTAGCTGCAATAACTGGCCACCTCTGCTTTCTCCGGGCACTTACCAACGTCGTAGATGTTTTTGTGGGCCGGCGAAGAGGCCGGCATGTCCAAATACGACGCGTCCCGGTGGGCAGGAGACTTCATTTCCACATAGCTGTTCTCGGGCAGTTTGCGGGTCAGGATGGGGGCCTCTCGGATGGTGGCGTAGGGGTTTTCGCTGCTGTTGAGGGAAGCGGAGCTGGAGCTGTGGGCCGATCCCTTCGCGTAGTCTGCAAGACAAGAGCCCGGCTCGGTCTCTTAGCAGGCGGGAGCCACCGAGCCTCAAGGGAGGGGGGGAGGTTGGAGACCTAGCCCTCAACGCACACAGCACGGGAACCCACCAGTTACGCCTCGGGAATGTCCGAACCACTGTCTCGCCAAACCATCTGCTCATCCAAACTCATGTGCAAGTCATGTCCTGAACATTTGGTGGGAAGAAAAACAGCCCTTCAGTTCCACAGCTCTCACGGTTACAAGGGTCTCGACGTGACGGTTATATTACGTTAGGCGCCCACGGTGCGCTGCCCCGTCCCGCCACCCGGGGAGGGAGGCGCCACCCGAGGCGTCAAGGAGCGCGCACAGCCGTCTCCCTGGATCTCCTGGGACAGGGGTAGGCAACCTTGGATCTTTTATGACTCACGGACTTCAACTCCCAAAATTCCTGTCAGCAATTCTGGGAGTTGAAGTCCGTGAGTCATAAGAGATCCAAGGTTGCCTACTCCTGTCCTGAGAGATCACTGCCAAGCAGCTGAACCACCTGGTTGATCTGCATCAGCCACGGAGCCCCCCTCCCCCCCCCGGAGTCAAATCTGGACTTCAGAGTCAGCACTTTTTTGAACTCATTTGTCTCTCGTGGGGCTGTCGGAATCAGCGTTCCTGCCAAAGCAGCTGTTCTCCTGATAGGAGCCGGTCCTTTATCACAGGAAAACATGTGCCGAAGGAAAATTCCTTGCTAGTGATCCCCGCAGGAGGATAAAATCCTATTTTTACTTTATTTTCTCTTTTCCCCAGCAAGGAGACCCCAGTCCTCCCAATATATCCTCCACCCCTTAATATCCGACCAACACAAGGATGCTTCCATTTTGAGATTGGTAGGCAGGTATCAAGCACGGTATTTTAAACCTTATTGTTACAGTTAGTCCTCAATTTACAACGGTTCATTTAGTGACCATTTGAAGTTACAATGACATTGAAAAAAGTGACTTGTGATCATTTTTCACATTGACGATCATTGCAGCATCCCCACGGTCACGTGATCCAAATCCAGAGGCTTGGGAACTGACTACTATTTATGACGGTCCCAGGGTCATGTGATCTCCTTTTGCCACCTTCTGACAAGCAACGTTGATGGGGAATCCAGATTCACTTAACACCTGTGTTACTAACATAACACCTGCAGTGATTCATTTAACAACTGAAGCAACAAAGATTGTAAAATGGGGCAAAATTCACTTAAGATCTATGAAGCATTGGGGATGCGCCAGAAACATAAACAATCGTTTTAGACCTTTTTAATAATCTTTTATAAATGATTATATTACGTGTTTTATCCAGTTTTAGGCTATACTCAGTGTATTTTTATTGTCAGGTCAGTATGATTCAGTTTTCCTGAAGCTAGCTTGTTTTTGATATACTGTCTGTAAGACTAGGCAGACCTTGGTCGCCCATCGATTGCATCATTGATTGTGCAGTATTGCTATGTCAACTTGTGATGGTTCTGTTTAGTTTTGTTTTATTTGGATGTTTGATTTATGTGTGGCCTTTGGCTGTAATAAATTGAATTGGCAGTGATGAACCACCCACAATTCTGGGAGGAGTTTGATAGCCAAGTGAATATCACGGTTTTGTACAACTTTGCTAAGATTATAGTTGGGATCTGAGGATAGCCTAGAATCCATTTTAGCCAAGGCATCCATTCGATGTGATGAAAAATAGGCAAGATGGTGGCCTTTGTTACTTATCATTGAAGCGCTGGCCATTTTGTATGTGATGCACATAAAAATACATAAAGCTTTGATCATACCATCCCAGCCATTATCTTAACTTTGGTTTAACTACTAGACCCAGCAGATACCTTTGTAGTCCAGTCTGTCCTGTAAACTCAGCCACGCAGCCTCCTCAATTCTCCCTTTTGATATCTATGCCTCTGACAAGCAAACACCAACTCAGCTTCAGAAGTCCCTGAGATACCACCCAATAATGGGACCCTTCTAGCTGACAGGCAATTAAAATGGAAAGCAGAAATAAAATAAAATACGAATATTACTGTATGATGAGAGAGGACCCAAACACCGCTCACGACAATAGCTTTGAATCAAAAGCAAAGATTTCAGGCTAATTAGCCAGACCTCTTAAATGAAATGAACCTTTCTGATGTTCCCAAGATGAAAGAAAACATAACAAGGAGACAGATGCATAATTCTGCTCAGGGTGGATTAAAGGGGGAAGTAACAGGCTCACTCACACCGAAGTATCTTCTCCTGAAAATCATCAGATTTTCAATGAAATGTAAGGCAATTGTCTCGGTTACTTTTCTAACCACAAATTTTTCCAAGGGGGGTGGTTTAGAACCAGAGGACAAGACAGCAAAACCCAGGTCTTTGGATACACCAGGACCAAACTAAGATACAGGGTTTACCTAGGAGCATGCAGTGGTCTCAGTTTAATACAGGTATTACAAGCTCAGAGAGCCCCAAGGACCCGTCAGAATCCACACTCACAGCATCGGCATCATCCAGAATGAACTGTGCCCCAGAGGAACATTACTCTAAATCTTGAGCTGTGGAAGATAGCTTTTTCTTGGCACAGAAATCTTTGGCAAAGTGAAGCAGGGGGGGGGGGAGAGAGAGACATTTCCCCCACCCCTCCAGGGACTCCGGAGAAAAAGCCAAAGAACAGCTCAGGAAAAGCCAACCTCTCCGGAGCTGAGTTCCTACAGAAAACCCGCTGTTAATCAGCCAAACTTTCCTTGCCAAACTCCATCCCTTTGCAGATAACAAGGCCAGCCATTCAAAGCATGCCGGGCCCCTTCTACGTTAGCCATCATTGGCTGTCAATCAACCCAGATCGAAATAGCCACACTTTGTCAGAAAGAATAAAGCCCCCTCAATTTAGTGGATTAAGCTACTTGCAGACTTGACCGGTTCAGCTACAAAAAGCAAAGCCAGCCGACTTTTAAAAGCCAGGAAATGAAGCATGCTCTTGTTTACTTTGCAATAATTAAAGGCTTAATTTAGAAGCCTCCGCTGATGAAATAAACAGTTTGTTGCCTGAATTCAGAGGAACTTTGGTGCTTCCTTTGGGCAGTGCTAACTTCGGCATTAATGAAAGGAACAAATACCTTAGATATGAAAAAAGCAGGGCCTGCCAGAGACAAGCACCCTTAAAACACGGTGGAGGGGGGGGGATTTGTTGCTTTGTAGTTCTTGTAGCTCAAATGCCACCTCCACACAGTCTCCTTATCCTGCTGTGAAAATACCCCACTTCTTCCTCATGCTGGTACCAATGGCCCACCTCAAGCAGGCAAAATACAGAATAACAGAGCTGGAAGAGATCTTGGAGGTCCTCTAGTCCAACCCCCTACTCAAGCAGAAAAACCTCTAGCATTCTGGACAAAGGGCTGTCCAGTCTCTTCTTAAAAACTTTCAGTGTTGGAGGATTCACCGCTTCTGGAGGCAGGTTGCTCCACTGGTTGATTGTTCTCACTGTCAGGAAGTTTCTCCTTAATTCTAGGTTGCTTCTCTCCTTGATTAGTTTCCATCTGTTGCTTCTTGTCCTGCCTTCAGGGGCTTTGGAGAATATCCCCTCTTCTTTGTGACAGCCTCTGAGATATTGGATCACTGCTATCATATCACCCCTAGTCCTTCTCTTTAGACTTGACATCCCCACTTCCTGCAAAAAAGCTATAATAGGTGTGCCACACATGTACCGTAGTCCTGCATCAACACTCACTTAACAACTCACATACCGGTAGCAATAGAAACTTTGAGCTCAACTGTGCTCATCTGTCGAGGAATACTTGTACGATATTCTCTCCTTCCAGCTGTTCTAATGCCCACCCATCCTCGTAGGAACCTAAACAAATGCTAATTGAAAGAAGGAATGGAATGAGAAGGAATTGCACAATCTACTTTAGAGGAATTTTGCCCTTGTGCAGGGAATTGAATGGGTTTAAAAACTCTGAGTATATCTATGGCTTTTCCCCCCCTAAGTCTCAATTTGACAGGAGACCACAAAAAACGTGTCTGCTCAAATTCTGGCAACTTCACAAAGCTTTTTTGTCTCCAGGTCAGAGGTGGCTGCTGCTCTCTTCTTCTGGGACTTTTGAAAATGACATTTCAAGCTAGACTGTAGTGGTGGCATTTCCTGGTGGTCTCCCATCCAAATATTAACCAATCTGACCCAGTTTAGCTTTTCAAGATCAATTAAATTTGGTTAGATGCTGCCACCTAGCGGGGCACAGAGGGTAGTACAATTATTTTACATACGTCTATGCAGATAGTCCTTGACTTACTTCATATAGTGACTGTTCAACGTTACAATGGCACTAAAAATAATTTACGACTGTTGAAGCTTTCCCGTGGTCATGTGATCAAAATCCAGATGCTTGGAAACTGACATGTATTTATGACAGTTGTAGTATCCCGAGGTCATGAGATCATCTTTTGTGACCCAGGTATTTTGCTCACTCTGATGGTGCAGCTACACGCAACTCACTACTACTTCCTTAAGTTTATTGATATGAACATTTACTCAGATTCACATATTTTATCCTGTATGGCGGACTAGATGGGATGAAGGTCTGATCCAGTAAGTTTGCAGGCAGAGACATACCTTCGCGATGCAAGCTTCATCCCTACTGTACATGTGCTATGACATCATAACTAGGTAAGAAAGGGGTGGAGCTTGCATTACTATGGTGCACGAAGTGATGCTCTGGGCGAATGCTGGCAGGGGAATTCTGGGAGTTGAAGTCCACCCCTCTTAAAGTTGCTGAAGTTGAGAAACACTGATCTAAGTTAATTATGGACATTTGGAAGAAGAAAAAATGTTGCCACGAAAATCATTCCAAAGATCTGGAATGGTTTTGAAGAAGAAAAAGTCGGCAGTGCACATGAGTATTGCTGAGCTTCTTGCAATATTCCACACTCTGCTCGTCGCAACAACCAACATTTGCCGGTTGCCGACAGAGATTTGCTTCAGGAACCTTTCCACACTTCTGCTGCCACGAGGAGAACATCCCAGCTCCTCTTCTCATATCCCAGTGACCTTTAAAGAGCCGAACTGGCTGCTGGGAAGAAACCTATTTACAGCCGAATTGGCATTGCACATTTATTATGCTTACCTAGAAACCTCTTCTCACTTTGCAGGTTTTCTCTTCAGGAACCAGCCCCTGCGTGGCAAATAAGGAAGATTTACTCTGCTCCGCAAAGCATGGGTGACTTTTTAAAATGTTCTAGCTGGCCTGCTCTTTTCTGGTTGCCAAGAGAAATTAAATACAAGCCCGGGAGCCGCTTCCAATGTAAAGGTCTACTATCCTAGTCCATAAAGAGGAGAAACTTCCTGGAACATTAGCAAATCTCCTTGAAAATGGGCCAGATCCTGATGGCTCAAAGGAAGCAACTTCTAACTCGGCAGAAGGAAAAGATGCTTCATGTGAGGCTGATTTCTGAGGCACACCAAGGTGACTGAGATGGTTTAACCTCCCTGTGTGGCACCTGTACTCTATTTCTTAATTTCATGGGGTAACTCTTTGGCCTGGAAAAGCCCATCGACAGAAACTGTTGACATGTTTTTATATAATGGGTGAGCTACATATCTGTCCCTGGTGCTAGGCTTAGAACAGGGGTCTTCAAACTTGGCCCTTTTATGACTTCTGGACTTCAACTCCTTTTGCAGCAGGCCAACATCGTGGTTGAGAAGATTCCGTTTCATATTAAATGCATGTCACTGATCTTCAGTCTCCCTCAGGATCAGAATTGGGATCAGAATTCTGTTCCTAAGCTCGGCGGTTCAGTCAGTCACGCTTGATTTTATGACATGTTTTGACACAGCCATTAAATGAAGCACTGCAATTATTAAGTGAATCGCTTGGCCCTTAAGGGAATCCTGCTTCTGCCATTGACCATCATAAATACAGGTTGGTTGCAAAACACCCAAAATTTGGCTAGGTGACCATGAGGATGCTGTGACAAGCGTACGTATGTGGATCATGATAAGTCATTTTTTTTTCAGTGCTATTGTAACGTTAAACAGATGCTAAACAAATGGTTTTAAGTCAAGGATGAGCTGTATTTTCGACATTCCACTTTTGCACACCCAGATGAAATAACATTTGGTGTTCTTGAAGCGCAGCCCTTTGCTTTGGCCTTCAGAAATGGGGCAGGAGAGAAGAAACTCCTGGCTGTGGGCAGAGTTGCTTGCAATACTGCATTCTAACCACTGTGCCACTGGGGCTCTATGAACTTAGCCAGTGCCATCGGGGTTGTTCTGTAGTAGGTAAGAAATTATTGTAGACTTTCTACGAGTTAAATTACAATAACAGATTGTTAACAGTGGGCTTTGTAGTTTAACTTTGGCTGTTGGTTAACCTGTTAATGATTGTTTCTTCCTATACATACATACATACATGTATATGTATGCATGTGTATGTGTATGTATGTGTAACGTATGACAGTCAAACTAGATGGCAAATAGATGTAAAAATTTATAAATCTTGGACCTCTTTTGCAAGGGAAGAAGCTATTCTTGTTGCCTGCTAGGGGGGATAATATGTGTTTTTGTTTTTGTTTTTGTCTTTTTAACTCACACCTTTTTTTGTCCACTTTTGTTCATCTTTATAATTTTTTTCCTTCGTATTTTAATTTTCTGAATAAAATTCAAAATTAAAAAAAAAAAGAAATTAGCCAGAGGCACAGGGAAAAGCTAACCCCTCCCCTTTAGCTGGAGCTGTCCTCATCCCAAGGCCCCTTACCGGAGAGCGAGTAATCGGTGTTGGTCATCCGCAGGGCCGGGGTGTACGAGACGCTTGGCATGTCGTGCCCTTTCTTCTGCTTACGTCGATACCACACAAACAGTGCCAGCAAAACCATAATAATTAGCAGGAGGATAATAATTCCAGAGATTGCTCCCACTGAATGCCTCTCAGATCCAAGAGCTGGGCTAATTTTAGTATAGGGATTTAATTCTTCCATCATGAGAGCCGCTGTTAAAAATAATTCACAATGCACCATTAAATTAAGTGGGGGAGGCCATGTTGCAAGAAAGGGCCAGCTATTTACAGGGATTACAGTTCTTAAAGCTTTCCACCAGCTCGTCTGAAACGGGTCACCGGACTACAACTCCCAGGTACGCCAACCCGTGAGGCCCAGAGGGAAGGATGCTGAGAGATTTGGTCCGGCAATATCTGGAGAGCTACTCTTTGGGCCCCCGTGCCAGTTGGAAGGAAAACTCAGTTTGCCCAGAGAAATGGCTTTCCTCTTGTTTCATGGTTTTTACAGGTTGCATCTCTTCCCCACGTGCCAGCTTTTGGTTCATTTCAATAACACTTGGCAATTTAGACTTATATACCGCCCTTTACAGCACTCTCTGGGCAGTTTATAATATAGAAGCATTGTTTGCATGCTGTCCCCAGCAATCTGGTTCCTCATTTTTACCAGTGTCACAAGGATGGAAGGCCGAGTCAACTTTGAACCAGTCAGGATTGAACTCCAGGCTGTGGGCAGAGTTTGCCTGCAATGCTGCATTCTAACCACTGGGGTCCTTATGGGGTGGGACCAGTTCTACGTAGATGACTTCTCCCAGTGATTCTAGGCAAATCTGCCTTATGAAATGCAAGGGACGGGAGGATCCACAAAGAGGGGGTCAAAAAGTCATGATGAGGGCCCACAACAGTGGAACCCAAGCTCCAACTTTTTTCTCCCTGCACTGCGCCTAGTTGTGGTGCCCACGTTGACTTATTTTGAACTGCCTTTGGACATCCTTCAAGGAGATGTTTGGGAGAGAAGGAATGTCCCAAACGGGACAATTTATTTTATTTTATTTAGAAGATTTATATGGCTGCCCAGTTACTCTCAGTGACTCAAGGCGGCTTACAAAAAGTCAAAAACCCAATATAAAAAGAATAAAAAAAACAATACCCCCCCCCACATCCCTCTGTCAACAACACACAATCAAACAAGCCACTTGATGGGCATCATTCCACTTGGGGTTGCCCAGGCCCGTTGGAAAAAAACAGGTCTTCAGACCTTGTGAAAATATGTCAAAGTGGGGGCCAGTCTGATTTCTGCAGGGATGGCGTGCCAAAGGGAGGGAGCCACCACAGAGAAGGCCCATCTTCCGGGTCTCACTAAATGTACCTCCTTAGGAGAGGGGCCTGCGACATCCCTGGTGGTGGGCTGGGCACATGTGACTGGGAAGAGACGATCCTTCAGATAACCATGAAGGGCTTTAAAGGTGACAACCAGCACCTTGAATTGCACCTGGAAGCAAATTGGCAGCCAATGTAGGAGAGGTGACACGGGTGCACACCTGGGGCTGCACAATGATATATGATGGCATCTGAATCAGGCTGCTTTATTCCAGCAAAGTAAATGCCTTCCCTTGACCCATGACTGGATCCCTACCTCCAAACTGTGCCATCTCTGTTAAACCTCAGTGTTTCAGGTTCCAGTTACTAGTCCTCATGGAAAAATCCAAAGCCAGATAGTCTGCCAACCCTGCCTTTTTCCCCTCCCATGTGAATGTTTTCCAGGGCGTAAGCGGGTTTTTTTGGGGGGGCGTCTTTTTGAGCTGTTCTGGAATAATGGCCCAAGACTGAGTTGAAGGCTCCATTGAAAAGGAAAAGAGCAAGGGAAAGAGGAGGAATTGCCTCACCTTGATCGCACCTGATTCCTTTGAACCCGGGGCTGCAGTAACAGGTACCTGTAACATAGTCACAGGTGGCGTTATTCATGCATTCGCAGAGCTGCTGGCAGCCATAACCAAACGTTCCTTGTGGGCACTCTGAAAATGCAAAGTGGAAAAAAGTCTGTAAAAAACAGGCCAGCATTTTGCCAATCTAGTTATTTTTTTTTGCCATAGAGGATCCTCAGAAGATGCCAGTTAGGAAAAAGCCCAGGTAACCCACACAGCCTTCCTGTAGGACAATATTTTTCAATCTTGGCAACTTGAAAGTGGGTGGACTTCAACTCCCAGAATTCCTAGCCAGCCATATAAGGGGATTTGCATTTTTGGTTTGGAGTGACTGTTCTCACGGGGGGGGGGCGGGTGACTGAGGAGGGGCTGCTGCAGCTGGTGACGTTCTTTCTGATACGTTTTCCATAACTCTGAAGTTTCAGTTTTCCCCTGAGATTTTGTGAGACCCAGAGAGGCTGGAGAAATAGTTGTGACATCCTCAGCCATCCTCATCTGCCTGAGACTAAATAGAAGCAAGAACACCCACATTTTCTCCTCCTTTTCAAAAACGAATGGTTGTTTTTCAAAAACGAATGGTTGTTTATCAAATCCAATGAGAATTAACAGCAAAAAAAAAAAAATGTGCAGCAGAGTTTTTTGTCCTGGGCACAGAGACGGGCTGGCACAAGGAGCCCACTGAGTTTATGGGGCACCTTCTCAATGAAAGTGACTCCCCCCCCCGCGTCCCTAAGCCTCCTTCTGACTTCCCTTACAATGCTGGCTGGCTACCCTGAACAGCGACAGGCTGCCAGATCCAGTTTCCCACTGGATTTCCCATCACGGCCCTGGGGAGCATCTCTCCAGGGCACTGTGGGTCTGGTTATTTGCTCACTGCAACCTGCACAACTACGTTTGACGGATTGTAATTTAATTTTTGCAAAGAAATGCAGTTTAAAGTGTCACTCTTCGTTGAGTCAATGCTTTCAGTTCTGTAATACTAAACATGAAAAATTTGCTATTTTGGGGGGGAAATGCTGAAGGTCACCCCCCCGTCTCTCAGGGATTATATTTCTTCGGGGTTTGGGGTCCTGCAGCCTTGAGCAAGACAAGCCAGGCGGGGCCCCACCAGGGACCCTCTGAGGCCAACAAAACGTGATGGTTTCTTTTTTCCCTTCCTTTTCTCTCCAGGCTGCCAACATTTGGTTTTCCATATTTCTATCAGGAGGAACATGATTGAATGGCCAGTGACAAAATTTATTCATACAATTACCGTGATGGTGACAATAAATCTGGCGAGAGCTTATTGTGTTTTTTTGGGCAACATTCAATAAAAATGAAGAGGCAGGCTGTAAACCAGCTGGTGACTCTGCTACTCTAGTGGGAAAGTTTTGGGGACACACCCAGGCTCTCTGCGTTCCTCTTCAACCTAAGGCAGATACATCAAGATGGAAAGAAGGGAGGGAGGGAGGGAGGGAGGGAGGAACGAAAGAAAGAGAAAGAAAGAGGAAGGGAGGAAGGGAGGAAAGAAAGAGAAAGAAAGAGGGAGGGAGGGAGGATGGAAGGGAGGGAGAGAAGGAGGAAAGAAGAGGGGAAGAGGGAGGGAGGAAAGAAGGTGGAGCGAAGAAGGAAGCCAAAAATGAAGGATAGATAGATGGGAGGGAAGAAGGGAGAGGGAAGGAGGGAAGGAAAGGAAAGAAGAGGGAGGAAGGAAGGAAGGAGGGAGGGAGGGAGAGAGGGAGGAAAGAAGAGGAGAGAGAGAGAGAGGAAGGAAGAGAGGAAGAAACAAAGAATAGATGGATGAATGGAAGGGGCAGAGAGAGGAGGAAGGAAGGAAAGGGAAAAAAGAGGGAGGAAGGAAGAAATGAAGGATGGATGGGAGGGAAGGAGGGAGGAGGGAGAGAGAGAGATGGGAGGGAGAAGGGAAAGAAGGAAGAAGGGAGGGAGGGAGGGAGGAAAAAAAGGGCGAGAGAGGAAGAAAAAAAGGAAGAAACAAAGAATAGATGGATGAATGGAAGGGACGGAGGGAGGAGAGAGGAAGGAAGGAAGGAAGAAATGAAGGATGGATGGGAGGGAGGAAGGAAGGAAGAAATGAAGGATGGATGGGAGGGAGGAAGGGAGGAAGGAAGGAAGCAGGGAGGGAGGGAAAGAGGGAGGTAATGACTGCACCCAGAATACAAAATGCCCATTTCTGTGGACGATGGGATGGTGGTATGCCTTCAACCACACAGATGCTCTGTCTTCCACAGCAAGCAGAGACAGTCTTCTTTTTTGGGGGTGGGGGGCTTCCTGCAGGCACCCAACCCCCCCCCAAAGCAAAGCAGCTCAAATCTACTGACTAAGAGGCTTTCCCTTCCCCACAACTTACTCTGCTCGCACTGTTTTCCGGTGAAGCCGGTTCTGCAGGTGCACTGCCCGGTGACGTGGTCGCAGTCGGCCCCGTTCTGGCACTGGCAGATGCTGGCGCAGTGCTTTCCATAAAAGGCAGCTGGGCATCCTGGCAGATGGGGATGCAGAAAAGAGACGGGAAGACATCAGGCAACTAGAACGGAGCCCAAGTCTCCCCCTGAACCACGGCCTTTGCGGGGGCAGCTTAGGCCAGGAACCAGATTCGACTCTAAGGTATAGTAGGGGATGATGGGGTCCGTAATCCAACATCTCCACAAGGTTGGGAAAATGGTTTGGGCCAGTGTTTCTCAACTTTAAGACAGGTGGGCTTCAACTCCCAGAATTCCCCAGTCAGCTTTGCTGGCTGGGGAATTCTGGGAATTGAAGTCCACCTGTCTTAAACTTGCCAAAGTCGAGAGACACCCAACTTTGAGGACCTTTTTTGGGATCGGCTTCAAAGTCCAACCTGTATGCAAAATTAGGGAATCTGTGCTGGGGAAATTAGAATGCTTTGTGCAACTATAAAAGCACTGCTCTTTTTTTTGTTGTTGTTGTTCACTTGTTAGGATTGATTGATGCTTGGTGGGTTTTATTTGCTTTGAGCTGGCTGCCGTTTGACTTGCGGCAACTCTGAAAATGCTCAGAGCAGACACTTGGGGGCAGTGCAAACTTTTGCAGAGATCTTCCAAGTAGGAGCCTCAAAAGTCTTCCAACTCTGGGTCTTACTCTGAGAACAGTAGGGACCCGTCCAGCCAGGGGTACATTGGCATTCTCCGTTGTGGGGGCTGCACGTCCCACTGTTGTGACAACTGCACGAATGAAAACAATCGGTTCCCCAAAAGCCCGCTGGACAAGCTGGTGAGAAAGAGAAAGAGAGAGAGAGAGAATATATCCCAATCTTTCCATCCTTGAAACTGAAAAGTGTTTAGAATATAGAATAATAGGCTTGGAAGGGACCTTGGAGGTCTTCTAGACCAGCCCCTGCTCAAGCAGGAGACCATAGACCTTTTCAGACAAGTAGTTGTCCAGCCTCTTCTTGAAAACCTCCAGTGATGGAGCAACTACAGTTTCTGGAATCAAGCTGTTCCATTGATTGTTTTAGTTGTCAGGAAATTTCTACTTAATTCTAGATTGGATCTCTCTTTAATGATCTTCCACCCATTGCTTTTTTTGACCTGCCCTCTGGTGCTCTGGAAAATAGGTTGACCCCCTCCTCTTTGTGGCAGCCCCTCAAATAATGGAACACTGCTATCATGTCACCCTTAGTTCTTTTCACTAGACAAGACACACCCAATTCTTGCAAGTGTTCATCGTATGGTTTAGTCTCCAGTCTCCTAATCATCTTTGTTGCTCTTCTCTGCACACTTTCTATGGTCTCAGCATTTTTTCTGTGTCTGGAACTGGACACTTTTAACTATTTTAACTATTTTCATCAAACTGCTACAGTTCACAGCTTCTTCCACAGGGATAAATACACTCTATACATGCACTGAAATCTCTCCCATCAGGATGGCAGGGAAAGGGATACAAAAGGATCTTGCTCAACTTGCTGTCAATTCTACAACGAACCTGGCTGCAGCCATCTTGCTCGTTCTAGGTTGCTACAAAGATGGGAAGGGGTGTGGAGGAATTCTGCTAGTCTAAACAATTCAATGTCCTGTGGGAACCAAGGTCATTTCTACCGCTTGGACTGGGAGGGGGAGCAGTTGGGTAGAAAGCCCGCCTAACTATTATATTGGGAAATGTAGCTGATTGCATAGCACTGAGGTGGGAAGTTTAACTTTGTAATAGCGTTTCTCTTTGCCGGGAGCTTTAGACTTGGTTTCACTTTTGACCATGCCAATATTTTGTAACCAATAAACATGTCCTTTGAGGAAATCTCTAGCCTCGGATTTGTTTGGTCTTCTCTATCAGAACCTTGACACCTGCGCTTTAATGCACATTCACCCACTTCATCCTTTTTCAGATCAATATCAGAAGCAAAACAGCTGTGTACTTAAATATCAGCTCCGCTTCACATTTGACAGTTCTCCAGGCGACAAAACATATCCAAAAATATAAACGGGAATGGGAGGGCTTTGGAATAATCTGGGTGTGAAAGTGTGTGTATTAGGCTGTATTCTGTTAACAAAATATAGTTGTAAGGAAAGTGTGCTCAGCTATGTGTAAAAAATGATGCAGAAATGGGAAGAAGTAGATTTTGAAATTGATAGACTAAGAATGGAATGAAAGTGAAATTTATTGGCTGTTTTGAAATTACCGCAACAGTTTTAGGGCAAGAAAATTCTGTTCTGGAACTACATCAAGCATTAAGCAGGTTCACACATTACTTTAAGCTGCCTAGACCCTGCTAAGATTGAGCAGATGGATAAAGTGCACAGATAAACACATATGATGGCTTGTTTAACCAATCATCTTGGCTTCCTGTGACCCAGACATTCTAGCATTTCACAATCCCTTTTTACAAAAAAAATGAAATGTTTGGCACTGGCCCCATTTAGCATAAATGCAGAATAATTCCTCAGGCTTTTTCAAAGTAACCACCCACGAAATTGATAGCCTGCCTAATTTTTATTTTGACTGACAGCCCTATTGAACTCACGGAAGACCTACAATAAAAGCAAAATTGCAGCTGTCTGTTTTTATCCAATCCCTACTGTATCACTGGAGGTTTAATGTATTTTGCAACAAATGCTATTTAATATCCCTTGCTGCGCACTGAATATGGAAACACCGTTCTGGGGACACGCTGGTCTTCCCTGCAATGCCCCATCTCGGGTGAAGACGTTGCTCAGAAAAAGCTACTTTTAGGACCGCAGATGTCAATCTCCTGTCTAGGCAATTTCAAAGAAATAACTATCTGCCTCTCCTACCGGTAGACCTTAACAAGTAAATTACATGTAAGAGGAATGGTAAAAGGATTTCCCTTCTGTCTGTAGCTACATGTACCTCGCTGCACAGAATTGTCAATTGCTTAATTATTTCTTCAAGAAATATTTGAAAAGAATGGGTTTTCCTTTAAAACAATAAAAAAAAAACCAACCTTGGTCTTTTGGGTGGATTAAGGTGGGGTATTAAGTGGAAAATCTCTTATGGGTCAGAGATTCACGTAGAACTCTTGGCCAACTTTAAAATTTTGTAAAATAGATACATTTGCTTTGCTGAATTGTGTAGAGTGGAGTGTGTGTGTTTGAAAGATTGGTTTTCTCTCCAAAAAACATGGCCAAGTCATTGTTTTCTCCTCAGCAGCTCACACTGGAAATTAAAGCAGAAATCCTGTCCCTGCCCTGCTCTTAATGCAGCATTTCTACGGCTGAGATTCATGCCCAGATTTCTCTATGACGTTTATTCAGAAATAGTTCTCCAACTAAAATCCTTTCCAACCTTAATTAAAGGCTTCCTGCCTTTAGGTCGTGCCCTTCTGTTGCTTCCTGTTGAGCACAGCTGGGAAGTTAACAATGAACAGCTAGTTAATTATTTTTTCCATGGCCCCCTTAACTGTCCCTTATTTCTGTTCCTGGCATGGTAGGCAAGTTGTATTAAAGGGTCCTCCTACCCTCCCCGCTTTTTATGGGTTCTATATTTATGAAGTGAAATAATATCCTATACAGGGGGTTATTAGAAGAATTTTGTAATTAAATACCTCCCCTTACAAACTGTCATTAAGTAGCAGTTAGGAGAAACTCTTTGGGGGCAATTAATAGACTATTTACAAGTAATTCTAGCAATGATGTCCCTCAAGAATCAATAAACTGGGGCTGAGTGTCCCGACAGGAAGCTTTTCATTAAACAAACATCGGTATTATAGTAACCGATCGTGCATTTCCAATAAGCTATATGAACGAAGGGCAACTTTTATAGAGAAGATCCAGACAGGAACCAGATGGCATCAATAAACATTACCTCAGGTTCAGAAGAAGATGATTGCACTCACTCATCCCCCTTCCACTTAGAGAACTCCCTTAAACTAACATTCCAGAAAGTGAACCTAAATAAGTGATTTCTCCTACACAAATACTGTCATGGTTCCGATAGATGAATCCCATTCAAGAACTTCAAGGCAAGAATTAATTAAATTAAATTTAAATTAAAACCTGTCTAAATATAAATTAAATTAAAACCCCTAAATATATGTCTGTAACCTTAAAAGAAAATCACTGCCATGGTATACAAACTAAAAAGAGATGTATTTCTCTTACTTTGTGAGCAATCTTTGCCGATCCATCCTGGGAAACAATGGCAAGAGCCATCAGTGGGATTGCAGGTCCCGTTGTTTGTACACAAACACAACTCAGCACAGTCTTTTCCATATCTTCCACTTGGACACACTGTGGAAACAAAAAAAGGCATCAAGGTTGCATTGTGTTGAATCTCCTCTTGAAGCTCACCATGTTGCGTAGTGTTGAAGAAGTGGCTCTCCAAGGAGTTGTATGTTGAGCTTCTACCAGTTCCTGGTTTTGTACAATGGGTAAAGGAAAAGAAGCTGAAATTTAAGATTTCATTTGGACATTCTGTATAAAGGATGGTATCTTTGTTGAATGGGGTTGTTTTGCCCATAAGGAACCAAACTCATAGACCGTAGAAATTCATGAACTCAACTCTGTAGAAGTACAGATGGACAGTCCACCAGCTCTCACCAGCTTACACTGTTACACCAGCTGTGATCCTGTCTAAAATTAGATTTACCTTTTTTTAAACTTAGTGAGTTCCACTTGTACTGTTGCCATGCACTCTAACTACAGCTGCCTCTGGAAGATGTTCAAGAAAGGGTTGACCAGATGTTGGCAGGATAAAATCACTGGAACACATGTTACTAATTCTGTATCAGTTTTATTAGCTAGGTATGTCTAGCCCAGGGATCTTCAAACTTGGCCCTTTTATGACTTGTGGACTTCAACTCCCAGAATTCCTCAACCAGGCACGCTGGTCTATCAAAGAGAAAGATAGGGGAGACACAATTGTCTTCCAGCACTCAGGTTGTCACAGAGAAGACGGGTTCATCTTATTCTCCAAAACACCAGACGAAGGTAGGACAAGAATCAATGGATGGAAACTAATCAAGGAGAGAAGCAA
Organism: Bothrops alternatus; assembly: GCA_034064705.1. Classification (NCBI taxonomy): domain Eukaryota; kingdom Metazoa; phylum Chordata; class Lepidosauria; order Squamata; family Viperidae; genus Bothrops; species Bothrops alternatus. Next base: position 1,993,266 of record JARGCV010000195.1, on the reverse strand, counting down.
CCTAAAACCAAGGAAAAATTTCCTGACAATGAGAACAATTAATTAATGCAACAGATTGCCTCCTGGAGTTGTTGGTTCTCCATCACTGGAGGTTTTCAAGAAGAGACTGGACAGCCATTTGACTGGGATGGTATAATGTGTCCTGCCTTGAGCAGGGAGTTAGACTAGAAGACCTTCAAAATCCCTTGCAGCCCTGTGCTTCTATGCTTTCTACGTTGGATTCATAAAGTTAGCTTGGGTTAAAAAAAGACCCTTGGATATTACAGGACTTCCTATTTGAAGGCCCACTCATGTGTACCAATGTGTCAGGACTCAGCAGGTCCTTTTCATGGACTGGTCTATAAGATTGATTTGTCTTTGCAAAAAGGACCCAGAGCTTTTTCAGAGATAGTCTCCACATTGCACACTCCATAGTAATAAGTTATGTACGGCTTCAACTTTTGCCTGTGTTTAAACTAATATTACTTATTTCATGATGCTTTTTCTTGTAGTTGGTCTTTTCATCTCTGCAGTGTTAACATTAAAGAGTAATTTAATGGCTTAGTGCTTTTATTTATTACGTGTGCTCTTTTATCTCTCTGTTTCTAACTATAATTTACAACGTTCCATGATTGGTCAAAGTGCAGCTTTGTGATATATCAGACATTTCAGCAAAGCAAGATTCTGTCTGGATGCAAAACCACTTCATCAAAATATTATGCAAAACCCCACTGTCTCGGGAAATGAGTTCCGTATCATGGTAGACTTCTATCTAATAAATCTTCATTCTCCAAGATGCTGTAAAGCTGAAGAAGACGCCTTCAGAAAAAGTTCACACAAACCATTAAACTCCACCAAATTTGTGAATCAAGCATGTCCATAATTGATGGATCTAAGAATTTTGGGAGAAGGACAAAAATATTCTGTTTACGTAGGAATGGGCAGATACAACCACAATGCTAATTTGTTATTAAAGTTCTGAAAAAGGACTTCGTTCCTCTGTTATTAATATTTCAGATGTGTTCCTGCAACGATCATGATTTATGACTCAAATTCCTTACATGCCTATTAAAAAATACTTGGAAATATATTATTCCTCGCTAAAGTGGCCCTTTTACTACCTATCGCAGATCAGACATGCATAATCCGAGGGCCACAGTTAGCTCCTGAAAGCTTTAGATGTGGCTTCCAGAGCTCCAAAATTTACTACCAGGTTGTAATTTGACAGAAGATGGAAAATATTACATTTTCTGGAGAGTCATCCTAGCCAGTGTATTTCACTTCCACTGGATTTAAATGCAAATGTGGACTCTCCTTCGCCAGATATGTTCAAACAGGCTGGATGACTTATCTGTTCAGGACTGCACTGGAGAGAGGGTTGATTTAGATAATCCTCTCTTCCAACCCTTACAGAATTACAGAATAACAGAGTTGGAAGAGACCATGGAGGTCTTCTAGTCCAACCCCTTGCTCAAGAATGAGACCCTAGACCATTCTGGACAAATGGCCTTCTCGTCTTGAAAATCTCCAGTGACGGAGCACCCACAACTTCTGGAAGCAAGCTGTTCCAATGATTAATTGTTCTCATAGTCAGGAAATTTCTCCTAAGTTCTAGGCTGGATCTCTGTTTGATAATCTTCCATCCTTTGCTACCGGTAGAAGAATGATCAAAGAGGGAGGCAGTTTTGTAAACATGGAAGCCAATTTACATTTGTAACAAACCAAGCTGAAGAAATGCTATTGACAGAGATGGTGAGAGAAACACACCATCTTAATTTCAACTTGCGGGGGGGGGGAGTGCTTTATGTTAATCCCAAATAAAATATTGAACTGCCTCCTCCTCCTCTTCCTCCTCCTCCATCTCCTTCTTGCCTCATATTTTTTCTTCAGAAAAATATGTATCATTTTGTATGCTTGCCTATTATGATAAATTGCAACACCAATTGTCTTTAATTAGAACATGAATATTTGATGGAAATCCTGCTGGCTGGATCAACATTTCAAAGGGAAAGTAGGGATGCTCAACAGATTGAAATCAAGAAAAGAGAATTTGACTTAATGAGATAATTAGCCCCGCTCCAGACTTTGAAAAATAAGCTAGATTCTTCTAAGAAATCAGACATCATTTCCTGAAAAGAGAAAATTAAGTGTTTGTGCTCCTACTAAATGTTTCATATCATGCTGATGTCAGTTGCAAGGAGAAGAGAAAATGGATGCCTGCATTTGGTCTGGTCATAATTATTTCATCTAAGTGTGATTTGTGTGGAGGACATGATAGCAGCCTTCCAATATTTGAGGGGCTGCCCCAAAGAAGAGGGAGTCAAGCTATTCTCCAAAGCACCTGCAGGCAGGACAGGAAGCAATGGATGCAAACTAACCAAGGAGAGAAGCAACCTAGAACTAAGGAGAAACTTCCTGACAGTTAGAACAATCAACCAGTGGAACAGCTTGCCTTCAGAAGCTGTGGGTGCTCCATCACTGGAAGTTTTTAAGAAGAGACTGGATGGCCACTTGTCTGAAATGGGATAGGGCAGAGGGTCTGCTGCTTGTGCAAGGGGGCTGAACTAGAAGACCCTTCCAACTCTGCTTTCTCTCATTCTGACCTCATCAGGTATGCCATTAAACAGAGCGCTGATTCAGGTGTCATGCTAAGTCAGGAGTGGATAACAGCCATTTTAACGCAAGGATTTATATTTTTAATTTGATTTAGTTTTAATTTATTTATAATTATTTTGGCTGGCAAAGGACACCATAGTGCGGGGAAGACAAATTCATCTTGCAGGAGGGGCAGAGAAATACAGAAAGGCCTCAAGTTAAAACTGTAATGGCACCTGCCCATCTTTGGTAGATCTCATGATGGTCCTAAAATCAACCCAAGAAGATCCTAAAACAGGTTGATTACGTAATTGACTCGATTTTATGACTGGCAGGTTTTTTTCTCCTGTACAGTTTTGCCAAAACCCAGAAGTAAATGCCAATTTTCAGCAAAAGCCTAGTAAAACGTGGTCATGTGATTGTGGGATACTGGATGTCAAGCGCCTGAAATACGGTCACTTGATGGTGCAGGTGACGCAACTGTCGGTACTTTGAAACTGCATCTTAAGTACGCCCCAGGTAGGTTGTATTTCCCTTTCAGTTTGGGTGGTGAGACGATGTTAATATTTTCCTACGCTAAGCATCCTGCAGCTTTTACATTGAATTTACAGAATAACAGAGTTGGAAGTGACCTTGGAGGTCATCTAGTCCAACCCCCTGCTCAGGAAGGAGACCCTATACCATTTCAGACAAGTGGCTGTCCAGTCTCTTCTTAAAAGCCTCCAGTGATGGGCCCTTGTAAAGGCAACTGGTTTCACTGGTTAATTGTTAATTGTTTTCACTATTAGGAAATTTCTCCTTAGTTCTAGATTGCGTTAAGGCAGCACTAGAATTCACAGACTCCTGGTTTCTAGATGGATACCTTAACCATTAGACCAGGGGTCTTCAAATTTGGCCCTTTTATGGCTTATCGACTTCAACTCCCAGAATTCCTCAGCCAGGCATGAGGAATTCTGGGAGTTGAAGTCCACAAGCCATAAAAGGGCCAAGTTTGAAGACCCCCTGCATTAGACCAAACTGATCATAGTTTGTTATGAGTACAAACCGCCTCTCCTTGCACACTCTTATTCCTTCTCTGACCCAACCACAAGCCTGTACACTTGCTTCTTTGCATTTGACTAAGTCTGGCTCTGTTTTTGAAAGTATGCTTAAACTGAATTAAACTTGCTGTTAACAAGCCAACTTCAAATCATACTTGCAAAGCCAAAAAGTGGAAGGCCATTCCACCCAATAAGCAGTAGATAATCTGAAATGGCCATTTGTATTCACCCAGTGTGCCCGCAGAAGGCCAGGGAACAGGAGCGCAGCAAACCTAATCTCCGGACTTACTCTCATGGTGCTAAATCAAGGCTGAGCTTTATGTCCAAACATAGCTACGGTTCTCAGATGAACCTGGCGTAGAAAATGCTCGAGGACAACAAGCCATAAATCATGGCCACAACTCCTGAAACCTGGAGAACAATGTTTTTTTCATATGCTGGAATGCTGGTAACCAAAGAATTATTATATAAATCCACCACTGATTTATGGATGTGGATTATTATTTGTCAACATTTTAATTAGTCTGCTTTCTACAGAAGGGCAAAGTAGAGGACACCAAAGTGAGTTGGTTATATTTTCTGAAACTCTTTTGTTTATGATATACCTTCCCCACATATTTTTTTCCTCCTTTTCCTCCCATTTTAATTTCATGTCCTACGCGGATTGTTTACAGTGTTAATTGCTAGTTTAGACAATATGGTTTGTCAATATTTATATAATAACAAAAGATGAGTGTGTGGTGTTGGGTTTTGTTTGGGGTTTGTCGTCGCCGTTACGTGATTTTTATTTGTTTCTTTAATAAAACACACAAACAACATTCAGAATACTGGAACACCCTGCCGTGCTCTTGAAAAGAGCTGTAGAACAACCACTGGGTGTTGGGGTTGTTTTCAAATCTAAAAAAATTAACAGTTGGGTTCAGCAATTTGCTAAGCATGCTTGGTAGAAACGGTGGATGCAGGGTTTGCAAAAAGGTCTAGTAGAGCTGGAAAAAACAGAGAGGAGGTCAACAAAATGATGGAGGGGCTCACATTTCTAGCTTGGGAAAGGCGTAGAACAGGCAGGTCCAACCTGTGGCCCACAGACTGCATTCAGCCCCAGGAGATAATAAATATAAGAAAATATACATTAACTATGTTATATTTGTTAATGAGGCCAAGATAAACAACATAGAGTAAGAGGGCTGGGAAAGACCTTAGAAGCTCAAGCAGGAAACCTTATACTATTCTGCCCTCAGCTGCTTTGGAGGACAGGTTGACCCCCTCTTCTCTGTGGCAGCCCCTCAAATACTGGAAGACAGCTATCATGGCCCCCCAGTCCTTCTCTTTATTAGACTGGACATGCAAACGTTCCTTATACATTTTAGCCTCCAGCCCCCTAATCATCTTTGTTGCTCTTCTCTGCACTCTTTCTAGAGTCTCAACATCATTTTCGTGTTGTGGTGAATTAGAAACTCAAAGATGACATTGGATATTTTTTTTAAAAAAAAAAACCTGCTTCCAGTTGGCGTTAAGAGCATTATACGGGGTGCAATCAATTACAGGTAGTCCTCGACTTACAACAGTTCATTTAGTGACTGTACAAAGTTACAACAGTGCTGAAAAAAACGACCATTTTTCACCCTTACGATCACTGCAGCATCCTCCACGGTCACGTGATCAAAATTCGGATACGCTTGGCAACTGACTCCTATTTATGACGGTCTGCAGTGTCCCGGGGTCACATGATCCCCTTTTGCAACCTTCTGACAAGCAAAGTCAATGGGGAAACCAAATTCACTTAACAACTGGGTCACTAACTTAACAACTGCACTGATTAACAACTGGGGCAAGAAAGGTGGTAATATGGGGCAAAATTCACTTAACAAATATCTCACTTAGCAAAAAAAAAAAAAGAATTGGACTCAATTGCAGCGGTAAGTCGTGGACTACCTGTACGTACAGACTTACGGACTCCGCAAATAGCACCTTACCTTGGTTGCAGAGGGGGCCGAAAAACCCTGGTAGGCAATCACATTGGCCCGTGACGTGATGGCAGGGAAGTGTGCTGTGAAGGCATTGAGGACAAATCTGGTTGCAGTGAAGCCCGTAGAAACCAGGGGGACAAACTAAGAGAGATCACAAAAGCAGAACGAGGAATAAACAAAACGGTAGACGAAGCTTAAAAACAAGACATACAATCTCCATCAATGACAATACACCGTGCAGGACTTTTACAATTGATGGGATATTAGAAAGATTGTATAGGAAGTCCTTATTTAGCGACTGCCTCATTTAGTGCCTGTTCAGCTACAACGGTGATGAAAAGTAACTTTATGAGCAATCCTTGCATTGACAACCTTTGCAGGTTTGCAAAGCGAAGGGAAGCTGAAATCAGATGAGAAATACAGTCGGGTTTTATTTAAACAGCCACTTCACATACCGATTAAGTTGCCAGTTCCAACTGTGGTCGCTAAATGAGGATGTGTGTAAAAAATATAGAAATAATCTTTGTTCTTAGAGCTACTTTGGGAGTTTGATTTATCATAGGAACTGAAGAGGGTCTAAGTATGCCCCCACCCTTTGCACATGTATGTGACATTGATGGACATATAAAGCAAGCAGGGCTTCGATTGCGGGGTGACAATCACAATCCTGATGTTTTGGACTCCCCTGTAGATGCTCCTGAACTGAAGATAAACTAGGAAATTGAGAAGAAAACATGAAATAATCATAATACTTGTAACTTGAATATCCAAAATGGTAGTTAACATTGATAGAATATTGGTCTTTTCTTTCTCTGATTGATATTTAATAAAGTATGACACCTAAATAACAGAATATTATGAACCTAAGCATACTGTACAAACATTATTGCACTGAAATAACATTATTATATAAAGGATTGAGCCACTTCTATTTTAACACTTTATGCATAAATTATGCTCTCTTCAAATGTCACTCATTTAATCACGATTCTCTATATTCTCTTCTGATTTATTAGCCTTGTTATATTTTTAACCACAGGACCACACAGGAAGATGAATGGAAAGAGGTGGGAGTCTCAGGGAAGGGGTGCCCGGGGTGGGGGGAGATACTCTGGGAGAGCCAGCATAGCAGCTTGTGAATGGGAGAAGCATGGAAGGAGTTCTTGGGCACGGCTAATCTAGTGAAGAGAAGGACAGGGGGAGACAGGATAGCAGTGTTTCAATATTTGAGGGGGGTCTCACAGAGAGGAGAGGGTCAACCTATTTTCCAAAGCACCTGAAGGCCAGGCAAGGAATAACGGATGGAAACTGATCAAGGAGATTCAATGTAGAAATAAGGAGAAATTTTCTGACAGTGAGAACAATCAACCAATGGAACAGTTTGCCTTCAGAAGTAGTTGGAGCTTCATCAATGGAAGCTTTCAAGAAGAGACTGGACTGCCACCTGTCAGAAATGGTGCATGGTCTCCTGCTTGGGCGGGGGGGGGGGTTGGACTAGATGACCTACAAGATCCCCTCCAACTTTGCTATTCTATTTATCTCAGAACAGAATAGAATGAAATTATGAAAGAATGGAATGGAATAGAATAGAATAGCATAGCATAGCAGGATAGGATAGGATAGGATAGGATAGGATAGGATAGGATAGGATAGGATAGGATAGGATAGGATAGGATAGGATAGGATAGGATAGGATAGGATAGGATAGGACAGGACAGGACAGGACAGGACAGGATAGGATAGGACAGGACAGGACAGGACAGGACAGGACAGGACAGGACAGGACAGGACAGGATGGAACGGAACGGAACAGAACAGAACAGAACAGATTAGATAACAGAATAGAATGGAATGGAATGGAACGGAATAAGTCATCTTTAAGTTGGAGCACCCTTGTCTGGTCAAATTAAGCACTATGTTTTTTCCCTCTTTCTAGAGTTCCTGGAGTTACATTTGGAACCCTCGGGACTTCATTGTGGTAAAAATAATTTTTCCCCCCTTGCTTCCCTGATACAGAGAAGCACTGCCAGCCGTAGGAAGCAAGGACCTGTAATGGAAGCCCTGCAAGGTCATTAACGGAGTCGGGGGGGCCGAGGCCAAGACAGCAGCAGCTTCAAATAGGAAAAGAACAGCAGCCAATTATTTTGGAATGGAGAGCAGCTGCCTTGTGGCAAGAACAGCATGAGGAGCAGAAAAGGACTTCTGCTCACAGAGAGAGTTATTGGTAATGATGAAGATCCTGGCGTGGGAAAGAGACCTCCGGGACATGGTTATTAAACTCCGAGTAGGTCTCCTGGCCACTTTGGGTGATTTCCACTAGTAGGGAGGTCTGTTATCAAATTATTCGTAAGGATTAGAAGGTTCTTTTCACAGATTCTGCCTGTAGTGGGGGATTGGTGAGGAACTAATGATTAAGCCAATTATTTTTAGTCGTACTAACCCTTTACAACTTATACCCTGCTCCATTTCTGCAGACTCTGAGCAGCTTACCTTATAAATATCAGAAGATGATACATTAAAGTCAGTTACAGATAGTCCTCAGCTAATGACCATTTGAAACACCCACTGAGTGACCTGCTTTTGCTTTGGGGTTCTCAGGCATGTGTCCCCGTCTTTCTTTTCCCTCCAGTGCTGTCTTGCGCAACAAACAGGGATGAGAAATAGTAATAGCACTTAGACTTATATACCGCTTCACAGTGCTTTACAGCTCTCTCTAAGCGGTTTACAGAGTCAGCAAATTGCCCCCAATAATCCGGGTCCTGAGTTTACCAATCTCGGAAGGATGGAAAGCTGAGTCAACCTTGAGCTGGTCAGGATTGAATTGTTGGCAGTGGGCAGAGTCAGCTTGCAATACTGCACTCTAACCATTGCATTCTAACCATGATTCTAACCATGATGGTAAGACTAGACTAGACTAGACTAGACTAGACTAGACTAGAATAGAATAGAATAGACTAGACTAGACTAGACTAGACTAGACTAGAATAGAATAGAATAGATAATGGAATGGAATAGCAATAGCAATAGAATAACAATAGCACGTAGACTTATATACTGCTTCATAGTGCTTTACAGCCCTCTCTAAGCAGTTTACAATGTCAGCATCTTGCCCCCAAACAATAATCTGGGTCCTCATTTTACCAACCTCAGAAGGATGGAAGTCTGGGTCAACCGTGAGCTGGTGAGGATCGAACTGAAGAATTGCAGAAGGGAAGGGTAACCTAACGTTAGATCTGAAGTAAACCACAAATTTTGCCCCTATAGCAAAGTTTGCCAAAATGTTTAGTATCAACCCCCATGAGTTGATATCAGTATCCATTATTTTTGTTGCACCTGGCATGAATTTAAAATTTTAATCCAACCAATATCACTCAATATAATCCATGCAAACAAAAACTGTTTGGGATCCTCCATAATTGTTACAAGTGGGAAGGGCTCCTGGGAGCAAAATGTTTTCAGAAACACTGCTGTAGCACAGGGGTCTCCAAACTTGGCAACTTTAAGTCTTGTGGACTTCCCAGAATTCCCCAGCCAGCCATGGGAGGGGAATTCCACAATTCCACATGGGAGCTGAAGTCCACAACTAGAGTATGGCCAAAACAGTCAAGATACCAGTCACAACAGTCACAATTAACACCCTATTGGACCCTATTTTATACATTGGCTGAAAATTAAAATAAAATACAATAAAAACTGCTAGTATGCTTACTGTCGACACATTAACTTTCCTTTCAGTGCTCTAGTTTTCCTTCCATCACATGCAAAAGTATAATTCGTCAGCAAGTTCGGGTGGGATTCAGGAATCGCAACCTGGATCAAAAGGAGGAATTGCTGGATTGCATTCTTACTTCTCTGGCACATGGGTCCTCGATAGCCCGGAGCGCACTCGCAGATTCCATCTTCCGGAGAGCAGGAACCTCCATTTTCACAGTTACAGGCAATGGAGCAGTTGGGTCCCCAACGGCCTGGTGAGCACACACTGTCACAATGGATGCCTGGGGACAAGCAAAGATGCGGATCAGTTGTGCAGTTGGCATCTCTACATCACTAAAACCCTGCATATTTCATTTGAAACATCCCAACGTTTCTTCAAACATAGGGAGGATCTGGGTGGCGGCATCTTGAATGTAGAATGTCTTGCTGATAGCATTTCTCCTACAGAAAATATATTGCCTTTCCAATATTGCCTGGTTGGAAGTCTTCAGCCCAGTTTCATCATGAATATAAAAGCTGTAGAACCTGGTTTTACACGCATACAAGTCACTGGACAAACCATTTTGAATTCACAACACTTCTCCAATGACATTATGATATGCATGACATTACACACACAGACACACACACACACACACACACATGTATACAGGCCTTGTGAATGCTCATGCATTGAACCATAAGATAGACCCGCTGGCTGAATTTGCAGATGATATGATCTATCTTGCCAAGCTTAGCATAGCTTGTTTTACAAATCCAATCTCACTGTTGAAATTTTAGCAGGCTCTCCTACCGTTTCCATGATGTTAATTCTTTTATTTTTAACTTTCTATTGTAAATATTTTACACTGGTATTCGGAGACCTACTTATGGGTGGGCAGCTTACAAACAGATAAATACATTTCCTTAGATAAGTATGCCAGACCTAGGATCCACTTTACTTAACAGGAAGTTTTCTCTCAAGATGAGTCAGTCTCTATGTTCAGAAATAGATAGATAGATAGATGATAGACAGATATTCTGCAAACATGCAAATTCAGGTTCCAAAGGGCTACAACTGGGCATTTTTATGCCACTCAAATCTACCCAGATGCTATGTCGGCTGCTCTTTATTTAATTAGTGACATTTAAAAAAAGACCTCTACCCTTTTTATCATAATCTTATGAATTGAAATATTCTCAGAGGATCTCTGCAAATTCACCATAGCCTGACAAGCAATTATTTGTGGATGTAGGTTTATCAAGAAAACCCTTTGATTATTTGGCTTAAACATGGGGGATTTCCACTGAGAACAATGCAGTCTACCCAGTGTGAAATGGGGCAGAGAAAGGGAAAAGGGAGAATTCTGGCTAGTGCAGCTTCAGCACTGTTCCTGCAGAGAAACTGCTTGTTTATTTATGTGCAGTTTTTTTAAAAAAAAACAAACCCAACAATGGTAAGCCTCATATATAATACAAAAACAGATCAATAAAAGAGAAGCAAATGAAAAGACCACATACAACATAACTAAATTATAGCAAACAAAAGCCTACTAGGGCTCATCCACCATCCTGTTGCGAGAGAAAATAGCCGCCTTTTCAATGTCTTCAGAACATTATGGAGGAAGGATCTCTGGGTTGATAGTAGTCCTCAACTTACAACAGTTCATGACAACAGCACTGAAAAAAGTCACTGATGACAATTTTTCACAGTTACAACCGTTGCAGCATCCCCATGGTCATGTGATCAAAATTCAGATGCTTGGCAACTGAGGCTCGTATTTAGAACAGCCCACCAGAAGTGTGTGGATGCCACTTCCAGAAGTCCGTTCTAGGCCTCAGAGGCCCAGGCCTGCATCCAATAAGCGAACTGGTTGCTCAGGTATTTAAATCCCACCACTGGGCACATGCCATCATAAAGTAGAGGGGACCCTACTAGGACCCCAAGTGACCAAGTTAAAATCCACCCTCAGTTATGGAGGACGTCTTTGAAGTAGACAATGTCTCTCTCTCTCTCTCAGTCCAAGCAATCTCACAATGTTGTTATTGGGAGAGAAAAAAATAAAATAAAAGAAGGGATTGCTATGTACTAAGCCTGGGCAACTGGAGGAAGGCAGAATATTAATTAATCAATCAAATTGGTCCCAAAAATAAGTTTAGGTTGGGCCATAGGAATATTGTCTGCTCTATCTCTCTTGGGATGGATGACCTGTTCTCCCGGGGAATGGTGTTGAAGTATAAAGGATCAAGACCATATTTTAAATTGAGGTTCAAGGATTTAATGTACACAAGAATCTGGTCAACTAAAGTTCAATACTAAATGGGTGCCAGATAAGGGTCAACGGAATTCAAGAGGGGTTAGACTTAGACCACGTGACAACTCTAAGCCAACGACTCGCTTAACTTCGCCCCCAGCTCTGCCTGCTCCTCTCCTACAGATGGAAGGTTGCTGAAAGTAATTGCATTAACCTGCCCACAAGCTATTTGTATCTTTGAGTTGTTTAATCCTGTGATGGATTGTCCCACATCATCTTCAAGACAGGCTTCTCCAATTAAACCCAAGCAGAGTTTAAAGGAATGGCTGTCATGTTTCCTCCCCAGTTTTGACAGGAATATTTGGAGGAGAATTCTTTTATTGTGAGATAGGTTATTTATACACGGAGACAATTATGAAACATTATTCCTTATCTTAGTTTTGAGGAGACAGTGACAGTGATCCCTTCTTCTTCTTCTTCTTATTCTTTTTTGTTTTTTTTTTTAAAAGAGAGATGCTTTAAAATGCATTCTCTTCTTCCCAACAAAAAAAGGCACCTCTGGCAGAAGACTAATGAGCACAGTCTTCTCAGGACTAAATAAAGACAAAACGATTTCTAATGAAGATATTGTTCTAATGCAACAGAGAGAGAGAAATAAATGGTGGGAAGTCCTTAATTGTATCTAACAGACAAAAGCAAAATCACACCTTTTAACTCTATTGATATTCAGAAGCACAGAGATGCTACAAATATCTTAAATGGCCCTTTTAGAAGTTTTTTAAATACCTGCTGCCCTGTAGCACATTGAAAGCTGCATTTGACTGCATCTGATTCATAGGACAATTATATATACACAAAACAATATAGATTAACATAGAATAACAGGATTGGAAGGGAGCTTGGAGATCTTCTAGTCTAACCCATTGCTCAAGCAGAAAACCCTATACCATTTCAGACAAATGGCTGTCCAGTTTTCTTCTTAAAAATCTCCAGTGACGGAACACCCACAATTTCTCAAGGCAAGCCGCTCCACTGATTAATTGTTCTCCGTCAGGAAATTCGTCCTTATTTCAAGGTTGAATCTCTCTTTAATTATCTTCCACCCACTGCTTTTTTACCTGCGCTCAGGGGCTTTGGAGAGTAGGTTCATAGGGGCATCTCCTGATATAATTTCCTTATATAATTTGTTATAAACCTTTTTACTTTGTTCAGTGGCTCTGGATGGCGTCCACAGGATAAGAGGACCAGGGAGCATGTGGCCTCTCTTTGCTTTCCTACACGCTTGAGAAGCTGAAAAGTGTGACGTGCAACAACGGGAACGTCTGTGTGAAGCCACGATTGGGAGATTTTACAGGGAAGGTGCACTGATAATGGGGGGTGGGGAAGAGATCTTTGCCCATCCAATAATTCTCAAGGTTCTTTGAGGAAAGCCATACTGGTTTTAAGAACATGAGGATTATCTCCTTCTTCCTGAATAACTAATCTAACCATCACTGGATAATACACCAGTGATAATACACCATGTTGTATTGTCACTATGTCCCTGCCATGGTGTTGAATTAATTTTATGATTAGGTGATGCTCAGAAACAAGGAAATAATGATAGATGGATGTGGATGTTCGCTCTACAAGGCAGGCCAGACTAAGAAAAAAGCACCATAAACACTATTTTTACCATAACAGTTACAATAACAGAATCCTGAAAGTTTGATGGGCTTCCCTCTGCCCATGATCTGTGGAGATTCTCAATCATCCAGATCATGATTGTCCCAACGGTGCTTTTTCAAAAGGCAACTGGCCTTCATGTTTTCGCTTGAAGACATTTTGCTTCTCATCCAAGAAGCTTCTTCAGTTCTGAATGAACTGAAAAACTGAAGCAGCTTTTTGGATGAGAAGCGAAACATTTTCAAGGGGGGGGGTTAGGGTTAGAGAGCACTAATATGTCTAAGTCCTATTGCTATTGAATAAGGTCTCCTGGCTTGGATGCAGAGTTGGACTAGATGACCTCCAAGGTTCCTTTCAACCCTATGATTCTGAGAAGCTAATGCATGTTTGCTGGAATGCAGCCTTCTTAATTTGGGGAACATTGGGCCCAAAAAACCCCCAAACTTGATCGTTTAGAGAAGGGCAGAGCACTGTGAAGCAAAAGGCTAATTGCTATGGCTACCCCAGAAGTTGGAAGGACCCTGGACCACTGGCAATTCAGGGGAGAAATTTTCAGGGGCAAATGAGGTGGTTGGGGGTGGCATAAATGGCAAGATGGTAGCTACCACCACGCCAAGCCTTGGTCTTTGCCAGCTCAACTGCTTTTGACACTCCTGGCAATGTTTTAAACGCTTCTTCACATTTTAATTATTTAGCCTAGTATTTAATCACAGTAAACTTCTTGTATAAATTATACTGGATTATTATTATTATAGGCATTTTAAAAAATAAGCATAAAGTGAAAATCCAAAATGGAAGACCAAATAGCCATAGGAAGAACAGCAGATTATTCTCCTTAAAAAAAAAAAGGGGGGGGGTAAAATAACTCTATGATGCTGTTTTATTTAAGTGCAATTGAAGGAATATTTCTATTTTTAAAATATGCACTTTTAGTACCAAGTAAAAAATTGAAAAGTTCTCATTCAATTTATTGAGAGAGACTTTGCTTCTGACTTTTTTTCCAAAGGAAAAGAGAATTTCAGAAAATTCCCCTGAGTATTGCTGCAGTTCTTTAGCTAATAATAAGTTGGCCAAGGCATCTCTCTCTGTATTTGTGTGTTTGTATGTGTGAATGGCCTTTCTTTCATGTCACAGACCTCTCTGTGGCTTCCTTGAACATTTATTAATCCCAAGGGCAATCGTAAGAGTTTCAGAAAGATGGAAAGCTGCAGCACAAAATAATATTTTCAGCATAAGTTTGCTCTGCTTTACCAAACTTAAGTTTATTTATTTATTTTATTTGGACTTATATGCCGCTCCTCTCCGAAGGGTCAAAAATATTTTGAGAAATTGAAAATTAAGGTTTTGGCAAACCACCTTGGATGAACCCTGGTTCCCCCTCCTAATGACTGTGATTGAATATCCCTGGGAACATTCGGACAGGTTTCTCCAAGCCAGAAGAACAGAGGGGATGGCCAGAATAAATGAATGCCAGAGGCTTCAATGCATTTCATTATTTCCATCTTCTTGACTGCACTAGGGTCTTGATAAGGGAGAATTTCTGCTACTGAAATCAAATCTAATTATTTCTCAGGAATGCAAGACCTGGAGAAATTACAGTAGGTACCTTCCCTTCCCCTGGTGCACTAGTGAGGAAAGGAACTCTAAGGGGAGAATGAGAGATCAATGTGAGATTGAAATTATTTCCTGCTCTGAGTTCTCTGTCTGTGTCTTTACCTCTTCCCCTTTTAAAATAACTCATCTTGAAATAGGAGCCAGGGAAATCGGTGAAAAGTAGCAGGACCAATGGTGGGATCCAGCCAGTTCGCAGCTCAAATACTTTGGCCACCTAATGACAACAGAGGACTCGCTGGGAAAGAACCTGATATTGGGAAAGACGGAAGGGAAAAGGAGACGGAGACGGCAGAAGATGAGATGGTTAGATAGAGTCATCGACTCAATGAATGTGAATTTGGGTGGACTCAAGGAGACAGTGAAGGACAAGGGAGCCCGGAGTGCTGTGGCCCATGGGGCTTCAGTCAGATATGACAACAGAGGGGAGTGAGTAATTATAAATATATTTAATGACTTGAATGAAACAATTTCATTTCTAATATTGATCCTGGCCTTGTCCACACTGGGAAAAGAAACAGGGATGTTAATCTAAGACCAAGTGGGGCCTTCAGACTGAAAAAAGTCAGGCAACACTCTGAATTGTCAGCTCTGGCCTCCCTCAACCTCACACCCTTCAGATCTGTTGGAAACTTCCTTGCCTCTGTAGTCATTCTGGAGTTGTAGTCTCCACATATTCAGAGAATATCCAATGATCTACTTCAGTTTCCCAGCCTTTGGGGCAAGAATCTGGATTTAGAGATTTATCTGTGCCAGGAATATAATCTGCAATTTATCTCTCTCTTCTCATCAGATTCAAGATGGGCGAGAACTAATCTCAGCTGATCGTAGAACTAACTATAACAGGTTTGTACCTGGGGCTACTAGATTTCAGGATTAAAGAAAGAAATATTAACTTTTGCGAGTTTGAGAGAATTCTGATGGGGCAACCTGCCGAAGGTCAAGGCTGAAATTATTTTATAATAATGTCTGCAGGAGCTTTGGCGGAAGAGGAAAGATTAAATTTTTTAAAAGTGAGCTTATTTTTTTGAAAAAAATTAAGAACAATAAGCTATGTGATTTTCAGAGATGATCTATAGAAGACTCAGGACTATCAAACTTTTGTGGACTCTCTTTAGAGAAAAAGAAAACTAAATTGAACAAAATCATGATCTGACTCAGCTTATATTTTTCATCAAATACTTCCAGAAATGCAATTAATGAGAGGGCACACTGAAGCTTTTGATAACGTCAGAAATATTGATTACATTTTTTTAAAAAAAGATGGTATTGTTAGGAGCCATCTTTAAAGTTTCCCAAATACAACATTTTAAAGCAATATTTAAAATCTTTTTTATCTTACTTGAAATGAAGCCAGTAAAAAAAATAAAGCTAATTTCTAATGGGAGTATGTTTATTTATTTTATTTATTTTATTTGGGTTTGTATGCTGCTCCTCTCCAAGGGACTCGGAGTGGCTAACAACATATATATAACAGTGAAATACTGTTATATTTAAAGATTTCGAAGACCCTCCCAAAAGGCAGCATTTCCATTTCAAACGGAAAAAATATTTCCCTGTTAAAAAAGGTTCAATAGAAAAAGATAAACTTTTGTCAGTAAAACTATCCACTAACATCTCTTGCTCATTTCTGCTATATCCCTTTAAAAAGAAAAAGTCATGTAAAGATATAGGAATCATTTTAAAAAATAGATTCTTAAATCCTTAAACACGCAAAAACCCTGAATATAATTATTAAAAGCATTTAAATGCAAAACCAATGGACAAAACAATGAGAGGATAGTAAATGAAAAATAAGTGGGAACTAGATACAGGTAATCCTTGATGTACAATCGTACACTTAATAATAATAACAATAATAAAGTTGGAAGGGACCTTGGAGGTTATCTAGCTCAACCCCCTGCTCAGGCAGGAAACTCTATACATTGAAATGCACAGCAAGAATCTTGTTTTAGGACTTGGCAGATGCAGTTAGAGAGCATTTCACCTTATAAATCCTCATTTCACAAAACGTGAAAGGCGTTTCCTTATGTACAAGGCTGCTTGTTTACACTATGTTCTTACACAACAGACATGGCTTTTGAATCATCTGATTTTCAAATCTCCAGCCAAGATGCAAATGCTGATTTATACCCTGCACAATATATTTACTTAGTGCTGGGAAAAAGAGATGATCTATGTGTGTTTTGCTTCGGAATGGAAACCCTGGAAGGCAATTTATACATTGACTTAAACCATTTCTCCAACAATTACGCGGGGCATAAACTATCAACATTTCCATATTTCCATTCCAGGAAAATTTGTTTTGGATCCAGGCAGTTATGTATATTGAAAAAAAAAGATAAATTATACACTTGGTAACAAATTGAGTTTTGCCCTATTTAGTTCTAGGGTTTGAAGTGGGTTTAAGCCGCAAATCCTAATGGGATCAAATCTGGGAATTTCATTTTCAGTAGCTTTATGATAGGATGGATGTTAGCTAGAATGAATTCTGGTTAGTGCCTTCTTCCTTAAGGGAGAATAAACAGGTTGGGAAGTGAGAGACACACAGAATAGACTTTGTAATACTTGAAACATGATTTTTGTAGTACTGCTGCACTGGCTAACTAACATGGATTTTTTTGTATTTATATTTGCTTTTTCAGATGTATTGCTAATCATTTGCCATAAACCTCAACTTTCAAGAAAAAGCCTCTCTTTCAGAAACCAGGACTGACAGGAGAGCATCCAATAACAGTTTTGTTTCTAGATGTTCTCGAGCCTCCGTGAACAAAGAAAATAATCAAGATCAAAGTGCTGAGAATATACCTTACCCACAACCATTTTGATGTTTTACTTTGCAAACGTTTCTTTTATTTTTACTCAGAATACAATGTGCTTTCCTATGGCTATGCTCACGTATTATTGGATGCTGTAATTCTTGTGTTGTAACTGAACAGACGACTATTTCTAAACCAATCAACTTTTGCTTTGAAGTTCTTTGTTGTGCTAACTATAAAGGTAAATGTGAATTTACTTTTAAAGTAAAAATAAATTTCTCGAGTTCTCCCTTCTCATAGGGAAACCCCACTTTATCAGAATGCTCTAATAAATTGCTTTTAAATGGTCTTCTGACTCAGCTGCTTACCGGAAAAGGTAAACCAAGGCAGAATCCAGGGCCAGATTTGGCCAACAAAAGAGAATAACATGATACTTTCAATGAAGCATTATTAAAAGGTTGAAATGTTGAAGACCTTGATGGACTTCTAGCAATGCCAGCCCCTTCAAAAGAAAACCTTTTTTTTTAATTTAGTAGAATTGGATGCAGTATTCCAAGCGTGGCGTCACTGGTGCAGTATACAGAAGTACTATCGCTTCTCGTGTTGTGCTAATAGAATGTGCCCCCCACATACATGAACTGCATTCGCAACCAACCCTGTCACATGCCCCCCATATATGTGAACTGCTGAAATGTCTCCAGT